>OX494459.1:6000000-6600000 GCA_950381575.1 Plusia festucae
ATTAACAAAAGTTCACCCATCCACGGACCGACCGCGGCGAGCGCGGCTTAACCTTTATTTACTATCAGTCAAACTATACGGCTTACACTTAGCCACGAGCCCCTCCTGAAAACAAAAACTGTCATACGCCATTTATATTCCTCGAATAAAAGTTATGTGACTGGTCAAATTAGTCCTAATCAATACATATTCAATAATACACGTCTCTGGAGGCAGGTAACCTTTATAAATAACTAATGGATAGTCCCATCCCACTGTGATTATAAATAACTTATAATAATAATATCTTGGGACAGCTTACATACGGTCATCTGATCCCAAACTAGACAGAGCCAACCAGACAACTGATAATCATACTTTCTAAATACATACACATTATAGATAAATAACACCCAGACAGAAAAAATGATCGTGCTCCTCACTCAAACATTTGTCCTGAGTGAGAATCGAACCCACGACCTCCGGCTTAGCAGTCAGGGTCACTAACCTTTAGACCAACAGGCCAGTCGCACAATTAACACATGGGCTGAAGTTATAATTAAATGGTGTTTGGTACGCTCAGCTTCTGGTTCTAAATAGGGGTTCCCGGTCAATAGTGCCTACTGACAAGCCATTCAGAACAAAGCGACGGTATCCTACCGGCTAGGGCGCTGGACTTGCGATCAAGTTGATTGCGGTTCAGCTATCTGCTTTATCAACAAAACATATCTTTATATCGCATTACAATAGCATTGTCCTCGCTTTCTGTGTACTACCGACCTCATTAAGTACATACAACAGTCTTATGTCTCATACAATACCGTTAAGTTGTTACTTAGCTAATTATGCGAAGCATGGGATCTTTGCACAAATAGAAGCTATGACTAATATGACTGCGAACTATAAATGGTCTAAAGATATCACTTTAGATTTTACAACCCAATGGCTAGGGCGTCGGACTTGCGATCATGTGCTTGCCTGATCGAATCCCACACATTGCCCTACCGACGTGAACCCACTCGTAACACAAGCATTTAGCTTAGCACGAGGTGTTAACAAGAATACTAGTACAAGAAGCTGTCAAGTACAAAAAAAACGCTGTGATTAATGAGATGCTTTTGCGATATTGATCACAAGGGTGATGAGCAATTGAATGTACTAACAGACTTTGTAGTATAATAAATAAATAATAATATCTTGGGACAATCTCACACACGGTCATCTGATCCCAAACTAGGCAGAGCCTGTACTATGGTAACCAGACAACTGATAAACATACTTATATATTTCTAAATACATACATATTATAGATAAATAACACCCAGACACAGAACAAATGATCGTGCTCATCACACAAAGATTTGTCCCGGGTGGGAATCGAACCCACGACCTCCGGCTTAGCAGTCAGGGTCACTAACCACTAGACCAACAGGCCCGTCAAGTAGTAAGAAGTTATGAGACAAAATAATAATATGCATAGGTTAATGAGTAACGGTTGAAGCTATCATAGTTACACAGAAAGATGCTAACACCCTGACACATTAGTGCATACAGTTATGATGTGGTAGTGTTACATGAATACTCCAGCCTACCAGCCAGGTAACCTAATAACATTACTACAAGCATTACCGATGATAGAAATCGCTAAATTACATGAAATGTATGAAAGTGACAAGTCTAAGTCACGTGACTTATCGGAAACAAATGTCATTTATGCGATTTCTATCATCGTTAACGTTTTGAGAATTGTCACTTGGCTAGGGGGGCTGCTGACCACACAACGATCAGACCATGACGGCACAAAATCACAAACAGAGGATATAGTTATACACTATAGGACCTATAGTATACTCCATTCATTGAATGCAAATCTCTTAAGATACGCGTCAAAGATCCACTAAGTAATACAAACACGTTTCATGCACTTTGTTCTGTTCTAAGTATTCTTATACAGATGCAACACATAATTAAGTCAGATAGGCAGCTCCTCCATATTGGTATTCAGCTGAATCTGGCTAGACTGGAAATGGACACCAACATAGCTTGGGAAAATGTTTTTTTTTTATCTAGCCTGTGCTGTCCCACTTCTGGGCAAAGGCCTCCCCCAAGTCCTTGCATTTAACCTTATCCCGCGTCACCTCGAACCAGCCCTCAGAGTATGCGTCTAGATCATTGCGCCACCTCTTCCTGGGCCGGCCTCGGCGGCGCCGTCCATCGGGAAAATGATACGCAGAAAAAACAGGAAATACAAAGTAAAATTGATTAGGTCCATCAATTTTATTGGAAATAAGAAAGCACTGCTTTTCAAGGTTTTTCCAAGGGTGATCATACCTTAAAAACGAAAATTTTTGGAACAACTTGATACCCTAAAATATCCCATAATAATATCCTTTATGTACAATTAAGATTTTTTTTTTCATTTCATTACAATTCTGTCAACCAGCCTATTAGTAAAATGGGTTGTGGAGATCCGATAGGCAGTCGCTGTAAGATACGGTATTCACAGCTAAATCCGGTAAGACTGGAAGCCGACCCTAACATAGCTTGGGAAAAGGTGACTGCACGGATAGCCGAGTGGTATAGATCAACACGCTTATTACCACTGTGTGCGACGTGCGTGTTCGATCCCCGCATGGGACAAGCATTTGTGTGATCCAAAAATCCTTGTTCCAAGTCTGGATGTTCTTTGTGCATGTGATTTGAATGTTTGTGAATCCCCCGCGACACAAAGATTAAATTCCTTAGTGCGGGCGTCGTTTTTAAAAAGAAACGAAAAAAAAATATGACAATTTAAGATCAGAATTTCCAGCATCCAAAATTCGCTTAACTTTTAATTAATGGCGTCTTCAGTCAAAACTCCAGAATAATCAAATAATTATACATCCACTCCAAAACCAATCACAAATTCTCAGACAACCTACTACCTATCTTCCTGCCTTTATACGCATTACAATAGCGAATTTGTAATTTGAATCCCATTGTGTAATAATGGTTAATATAGCTACATTGTGGGGTAGAAGTTCATTGTTCGATGCCATTAATTGCCCGCCTGAAAAAATATTTTCTTAATCGAAAATTTTGATATAAGCCTTAATACTGCCTTGGATATTTTTGTGGAGGAAATTAGGCTTATTCAGCCTGCAAATGACACTTGATTGAATAATGAATAATGAATAAACATCGGTAAATTTTCATGTCTAAAAAGCTGATGTTGAGCAAACAGCTAAATTGGTTTTCGTAAATTTATTTATCTTACACATTTTTTTCAAAGATGGACGGAATATCGAGATAAATTATCGATTCAGACTTTAATCGAATATAAAACAAAATCAGGTTTTTACATCTTCACTAATATTATAAAGAAGAAAGATTAGTATTTTTGTGTGTGTGTATGTTTGTAATTAATAAACTTAAAATCTACAGTGCCGATTTCAAAAATTTCTTTCACCATTAGAATGCTACATTCACCCTAAGTAACAAAGGCTATACCATACCTATAATTATGGTCTATACGCGTATACGCGGTACCTACCTAATTTGTTGCACCTAAGTTGTTGTAAAAAATTAGGTAGGTACCGCGGGCGGAGTCGCGGGGAACAGCAACTCATAACTCGAGAACGGGTGGACCGATTTTCATGATCCTTGAGTTACTGGATTCGTTTCCTTAGAAGGAATAGCTGCTGTCAATAGTGACAATTATACTAAAACTCTAATAAACTGTAAGTTATAATCCCACTCTTTTGCGTCAGTGGTTAATTATATTAATCCATCATTCCGTCCAAAAAAAACTAAAAGAAATCTATGTTTCCACGATGTCTGCCGTCACTGCCGTCAGTAATTTCTGTATATTAAATATGAATAATATACATTATATTATGTATTTAGGTAACATACGTTTTGTCACAAACATGTTATGAAGAGGTTTATGTAATAAACATTCTAAGCTTCCAAACGACCTTGGATACGTTTCGACTCACGCGTAACGAACTAATTTGTGAAGCCTTAGAAATACAGCTACTTAAATATACGCGTCTGCTTTATAGACGTGTAAATAAATATAATTTTGTAAGTGGCGCAGGACCCGTGATAACTAAACTGTATGTAACACTGAAATATTTTTTCAAATCGGACCATTATTGACCATTATTTCCTGAGATAAGCGCGTTCAACCAATCCAACAAAAAATCACTTCAGCTTTAAATAAATTTATGATTTTTCAGCTCGCTAATAAACACCTATGTAAAGAGCACAAATCGCGCAAATGTAAAAACATGTAACAAAACCCCTGTCAGATCCAATAAAGGCATATTTGTGGTACATTTCATGAACCGTCTGGCATAGGCGGTTTCTTTGACACCAAAACTGCAGGTAGTACCTAAGTACGTAAAATTTGAGGAGCGGTCAGTGTTGTTGTTGCCTTGGATCAGTTTTTATTTTGATTTAATTATTTTCAATTGGGAAAAAAAATATCTACATACGATACCGAATAATACTCTCAAGGATCGGACAGGATTTTTGTTACAAGTTGTATAATTATGTGGTAGTAATTGACACACATTACATAAGAACTATGATAAACAATTCTTAAAAGTAATCATCATGCAATCAACGAAATTATTTTTATTTGTATAATGCACTCTAATCTAAAAGATAGCAAGATAATTATATATGACGTTCAAATCTATCATACATCGTCAGCATGAAAAATATGCAACAAGAAAAACTTCCCAAAAACTGTCCTTTTTTCATTGATGGTGGGAATATCGACCGACTGTCCCAGTGCACTTGGGGAAATGTCGGACTTGCACAGACTAAAAACACCCCGGTACCGTCCTTGCCTTTGCCGGAGCCAAGATTTTAAGATCACTAAAGCATCATCAGCTCGGTGCGGCTATATATGTATATAGAAAGAATTAAATTAAAATAAAAACTGATCTAGGCAACAGCAACACTGACCGCTCCTCAAAGTTCACGTACTTACTACCTGCAGCTTTGTGTCAAAGAAGCCGCCTATGCGAGACGGTTCATGAACTGTACCACGAATACGCCTTTATTGGATCCGACAGGGGTTTTGTTACATGTTGTATAGAAAGAATTAAATCAAAATAAAAACTAATCCAAGGCAACAGCAACACTGACCGCTCCTCAAAGTTCACGTACTTACTACCTTCACCTTTGTGTCAAAGAAGCCGCCTATGCGAGACCGTTCATGACCTGTACCACGAATTCGCCTTTATTGGATCGGACAGGGGTTTTGTTACATGTTGTAGACATTGCAATAAAAATGGTAATCACGCTCGTTTTACGCAAATCTAAAACCTATTGTGAATTAAACACAAATGTTGAGTAAATAAGTAAACTATTTGAATACGTGACACATTGCAGTTCTAAAACGTACAATCATGCTATTTGTCGCATATATGCGTAAAACCAGATTTTTTTTCTAGATAAATGTATTGAATGCTACAAAATGCTGACTTATGATTTAAGTCAGATACTTTAATGTCATGTCATTAAAAAAAGGTGATCCTTGGCCTCCTTGGGTCTGGTTAGTACTGAATAAAAATTTCCCTCCGACCGATAGTGCCTCCGCTGTTTTTTTTTCGGGGCGAATCGCTAATTTCTTCAACCCAGCGTGGGGATATCGGACTTGCACCGAATAAAGCCGGTCCCGTCCTTGCCTTTGCTGGAACCGCGGGACCACAAACGAAAGACCTTTGAGAGTGAAGGAACAGAGAGTGCACCTGTGTTTGCGCACACACTTGTGCACTATAATATCTCCTGCGTACATGACTGATCATTCGGTCTGGAAATTATTTATTATTACCGACAATATTAATCAGTCCGTAGAGGTCCTTGCATACGCTATCATAGGTACAATGCAGATCCGTTCTACGCAGGTATAGATAGCCTTATCGACATAATTATGTTATCAGTCATAACCACAAACTGCAACGTTTACTTGCAACGCAGGAAGCTGATAAGTGGCACCTGACTAACTAATTTGACGTATTACTGTTGTGAAGGGTGTGGTTGTATCTTTTTTTTTTTAAATAAAACGACGCCCGCACTAATGAATTTAATCCTTGTGTCGCGGGGGTTTCACAAACATTCAAATCATATGCACAAAGCACACCCAGACTTTGAACTAGCATTTGTGGATCACACAAATGCTTGTCTCATGCGGGGATCGAGCCCGCAGCACGTCGCGCACAGTGGTAATTAGCGTGGTGACCTATACCACTCGGCTATCCGTGTATCAATCACTTTGAATAAGCAGTGAAAAGGATCACAAGGATTCAATGTCGTGGTGGCAATAGCAGATCACATATTACAGCCAGGCACAAATCACTGGATTCAAATTCCATCGCCCACAAGTCATCATTACCCATCGCTTCTACTGGAGATCAGAAGCGATTGAAATAAAGAAACATCCAAATTTCAGTCGAAAATACAGCTTTAAACTAACAGCGTCTTAGTACCCATTGGTGCGATTACACAAACTCGCATTTCTGAAGTCGCTTAGCATTCAGAATACGGAGTGCAGTGTCATGAAGAAAGAATTCTTGAAATCGGTCGAGTAGTTTTTGAGTTTATTGGTAACAAACAACACACAAATTACAAAGATTCACTCATATTTGGCGAATAGTTAAGAAGATTAATATTACCTAAACAAGAATTAATAGATTTCTACTCATTATATTATTTTATATAACCCACTAAATGATGGTTTCAAATTACATAAAAACTTGTTGGATCACTAATCTTGCTAATCAAATTATTGATGAGCTGGACGCGAATATTTTGATGGTAAAAAAAACGTGTCCAATACACACGTGGTATAAGTGAAACCTTCAACAATTTTCGCTTCAAGATAATAATAGGTAATAATAAATAAATGTGGACAACATCACATACATTGCTCCGAATCCAAAGTAAGTAGCTAAAGCACTTGTGTTATAGAATCAGAAACAACGAAGGTACCACAAACACCCAGACCCGAGACAATGTAGAAAAGTGTTTTTCTACATTGACCCGTCCGGGGATCGAACCCGGGACCTCAGAGCTAGCGACACTGTAAGGTATCTACTTGGGAGACAAGTGAAACGAGTCGCTGCTGAGTAAATACTGTCCTTTATTGAATTGTATCAATGATTAATATCTATAAACTAGGTACTAGGATTATAAGTATATACTGGGTACATCACACCTCCCCATTAATAATAAAAAAAAAATAGAATAACAATTTTTTTTTGACAGATTAACGATTATGTAATTTTTATAATATTAACATGTTTAAACAAAGTACATAATAGGTACATAGTAATAATAACCCTTCTTGGCAGTCGGGTAAAAATTATGCTTATAATAAAAGGGACATAATATATTTTAGTTCATTAAATAGCTGCTTATACTAAATTGCTAAGTATTAAGCTGATTATATAGTTTAGGTAACAATATTATCTTTTATAGCGCACTGTTATACAGTTTGGTGCGGTTCTTATGCACTATGTCTACCTTTCCGTTCTTTAAAATTTTAACATTACAATCAAAATCTTCTAAAACTAAATATGGGCCTAAATATATTGGCTCTATTTTATTATCTGATGGGTTCCTTAATAACAAAAGGTCTCCAACTTTATAATATATAGGGTTCTTATTTCTATCATACCTACATTTTCTATTGAACTTGCTATGCAATAAATTATCACGAGCATCTCTGTGTGCTAATTGAAGTCTGTATTTTAGTTCCAATGCGTAATTGTCATGAGCATACAGCGGATCTATTATACCGTTACTGAAGTTTCCAGGTAGTATACATCGCTTGCCGAACACTAACTCATGAGGTGTGTATTTGGTTTCCGTATGGACGGTGTTATTATAAGCAAAGCACCAATACGGTAACCAACTACTCCACGATGCCGCTTGGTTCTCGCAACTTATCCTTAAATACGCACCCATTGTCTTATGTGTATTCTCCAACGCTCCAATGCTCTCGTGGTGATAAGCTGTTGAAGCAATATGATTAATTTTCAAGAGTTGGCATATTTCCTTCATTGTACTACATATAAACTCTGAACCTCGATCGGTTCCGATTTCTCGTGGTATGCCAAATCTTAAAATGAAATTATCAACAAAGGCACGTGCTACACTTACCGCATCTTTACTATGCATTGGATACGCCTCCGTGAATTTTGTCAATTCACACTGTAAGGTGAGGATATAATTGTAGTTGTTGTTGTCCTTTGGAATAGGCCCTACTATATCTAAGTATACTTTTTCAAACGATGAATTAGCTGTTGTTGTTATCGCCATGGGTTGTTTAGTGCCTACTGAGTATTTTTGTTTTTTACATTGGTCGCACTTAGAAACATAATCGATCACATCTTTATCCAAACTAGGCCAGAAATAATATTTTTTTATGTTATTCGTCATTCGTCTAATCCCAGCGTGGCCACTCGTTGGCAATAAATGGAAATCGTTTAGAATGACACGTCTATCATCTATGTTATTTATTTTTTGCACGTTATTTATTACACATACACATGGCCCGGACCATTCACTATAACTTTTAATTTTTTGTATAAGCCCGCATATGAAATCCTCATTGGTTTCATTTCTAAGTATGCATACTTCATGTATTGCAAACTTTTTGCATATATATAACAAATCTCTCACCAATCCGTCTCGCGTAATTGGTGATCGAGATTTTGTGTTTAGGTATATTATAGACTTACTGGGCACATAAATAAAATATTTATATTTTTCAACTAATAATCCGCTATTCAGTAAATTGTTTAAATTCTTAGTATTATTTATCAAGGACAATTCGGTGATGTTCTTAGGTTTTTTAATTATTTCAACGATCCTTGGTTTGTCTGTTCCTGAATAAACATTTCTATTTTCGACAGATAAACTGCTATTTTCGCTATCGCTGTTGACTTCACTCATTTTTATTTGACGCGCTTGTGCTCTTGTCAACACACTAATGACTTGCTCATTTATACATTTCAGATCATCTGATGAGATATTAATCCGTGATAGTGCATCTGCTGCGGAATTTAGCTTACCCTTAAGATATTCTATAGTAAAATTATACTCCTCCAGTAATAGTCTAAACTTTAATAACCTACTGGAAGGATCACGCATTGAAAATAAATAAACTAACGGTCTATGATCAGTTTGTATTTTGAACCTTCTACCGTATAAGTAGGGTCGAAAATGCTTGACACTCCATACTATTGATAACAATTCTTTTTCAATAGTTGGGTAATTTATCTCGGCCTTATTCAAGCTTCGACTAGCATAAGCTACAGGCCGCCCATCACCGTTACATAAAACTGAACCTATAGCTACCCCTGACGCATCAGTTTGCAAAATAAATTCATTTTGATCCGAAAAGTTTGGATACTGGAGCACTGGTGGTTCCATCAAGGCTAATTTTAGGGCTTGAAATGAATGTTCACATTCCGCTGTCCATGAAAATGAAGCATGTTTACAGCATAATTTATTTAAGGGTACTGCTAACTCTGCAAATTTTTGTATAAACCTCCGGTAATAATTTGCAAAGGCTACAAAACGCTTAACGTCGTCCGCGTTTTGAGGCCTCGGATAGCTTTTCAACGCGACGATTTTTTCTGGATCGGGAATAATTCCAGCTCCTGATACCACGTGACCTAAATAGAGGATTTCCTTTTGTAGAAAGTTACATTTTGCCGGGTTTAATTTGAGATTAACTTTACGCAGCCTATTGAAGACGTCCATTAAATTTTGATTATGAGAAATTAAATTGCGTCCCATGACTACAAGATCATCTTGATAAACAAGGCATTTATCAAAATTAAGACCTGACATCGCGATTGTCATCATTCTACTAAAAGCGTTTGGACTCGACTTTAGCCCCATGGGCATCCTAGTCATCTGATATTGATTTTTACCTGTAGTGAAAGCAGTACAAGACCTACTATTTTTTTTCAGATTTACTTGGAAAAACCCTTGATATAAATCCAGATGCGTGAAGTACATAGCTCCGGACAGAGAGTCTAATACTTCTGTGATGTTTGGTAGCGGAAATTTGTCATCTTGTATCAAATTATTTAACTTCCGGTAGTCGATTACGATGCGCCATTTCTTATTACCTGTGTGGTCTAGTTTTTTCGGGACTAGAAGCAATGGGCTTGACCATGAACTCCTAGATTCTTCAATTACGCCATCGTCTAACATATTTTTGATTTGTCGATCTATTTCAGATTTCTGTGCATACGGTAATCGATACGGCTTGCTATAAACTGGACTACTATGTGGTTTTAATTCAATTGTCTGCTCATATACCGAAGTTGTTGACAATTTATCACCCTTAATATAGAAAACATCGGGATATTTGGCACAGATGTTCTCAATTGACTTCTGTTCCTCAATTGTTAAACCTTTTAAGTTCAATGTTGAAAAAATATTTTTTACTCTATCAGAATTGATTTTTGGTTGATCAAACTGGCATATGAAGTAATCATTTAATTTACTTACATTAACTTGAAATTTATTTAATGTCACATCCGTGTCCCTAGTATTCATTATTCGGATAGGAATTTTTCCTTGCACCGGCCTTGACAAAGTATTAGCCAAGAAAACGCCCTCACATAACTGTTGGTTTGATACCACACACTCTTCATTGATATCAATATTAACAAAATGCACTGATTCGCTACGCGCCGGCACGATAAAATGGTAATTATTATTTCCTATTATACCGCATTCGATGTTCAATACAACATGCGCTAAATTTTCAGTCGTTAGTCTTATTGTATTTAATTCGAAGTCAAGGACAGCTTGGTACTTTGTAAGAAAATCTTGACCTATAATTCCGTCTGTTTTACATGGTAAATTTTGGAAAACCTGAAACTTATGTTTAAAACTATGTGTGTCATGATTTAAGGTAACATAAACATATCCTTCAGAGAACACGTCACCACCTATACCTTTGACTCTAATTTTTTCTTTTTGGTATGGAATTTGTAAACTTTCCAAACACTTGACTTGTATTCCAGAAATTGATGCCCCGGTGTCAATTAACCAGTTATGTTTATACTTGCCAATATTAATTGAGACTTTGTTTAAATTACTGCACGAGTATATTACTTTAGGCTCGAAAAAAATGATTCATCGTGCTCGTAGTTGCATCATCTGGTGTAATGTTATCCTCCGTTGCCACCTCGCGATCAGTTGCTACCTCGTGATCTGCTCCCATAATGTTTACATTGTTATATGATCGTACCTCTCGCCCGCGATTATAACTCGACCTATTCCTACCACGATAATAATAATGTGAATTGTTATGGTTACCGCGGAAATTGTTATTAGGTTGGGCCTGTGTCCGCTCATCCTGCTGATATGAAAACCCACCTTGGGTTGAACCCCTTGATCTAAAGTTACGCTGCCCCCGGCGTCCGCGCTGAGCTCTCCTAGATGAGAAGGAATAGTGTTGGTACATACCCACAATCTCCTCTGAGGTGCCGGCTGATGTCACCTCTTCATCTTGAGCCGCCTGAATGGCCTCTGTTAAAGAAGAAAAATTACGCGCGGCAATAATGGTACTTAGGCGCCGGTCGCGCAACCCGTCAGCGAATCTCTTAATTGCTATCTTCTCGTTTAACGGCTTTAAAATATTATAGTTATTGGGATTCCCATCGGCCTGCGAAACTGTCATGTCCACATACAGTTCAGATATTTCCCTACCAAACTCTGAGATACTTTTATTATTTTGCTTACATCGTTCTAGTTTCGTCTGCAAGGCTGTATGACTTTTTTTCGGTAATAACAACTTACGCATACTACTGGCAAGTTCAGTAACGGTATCATATTTCGTAGACAGCGATAATTTTGCTTGCTGTGATAATCTATTTTTCAGTACAAATTGAATTAATTTGTTTTTACACTCAGGCTTATCTAATAAGGAATCATAGTATTCTATGCTCTCTATTAACTGTTTAGTGTTCTCGTCAGTATTATTCATACTCGGTAAGAGGCTTAATGCAATTTTTAAATTAAACGTTTCTCCCGCCATGTTACTAGTAGAGGGACTTTGCTCTTTCGTTTGCTCACTACACAACGATACAACTTCAGAATATAATCTAGTGAATTCTTCAGAGACACGATTGACTAAGGATATTTCTTCTTTCGCAAATTTACCTAATTTTAATGCCTCTTTATAAACTTCCAAATATTTATTATATTTCGTTAGTACGCTATTTGCTTCATTTCTTTTAGTGTCTAATATTAATCCTGTTCTACGACCGGGCCCGATTTTTATTAAATATTTTCTTATGTTTTTAAGTTCATTTAATATCAGGACTAATTCTTCGGCCATAATACATTGAAATAGACATACTTATTACAAAATATTCGTAGAGCGATAGTTAAGAAATTCTACTTAATATTTTTGGATTTATATATACATATATTATATATATTTTACATAACTTTTTAATATACTGACGAGAACAATATCTTACAAGACTATATAATTCTACTTACAGTTCATGGCATTGAGACGTATACTCGCGGACTCACAACGTAATCACCCTTTTACACTGGCACATACACTATTTTTATTATGCACACACTGTATTCATCGCACGATAATTTCACGATGATGATTCTGGCTACACCACCTCCTCTGGCCTTCCTGACTGCGTCTGAACGGCCGCAGTACCCTGGGCTCTTCTAAGTATACTCGAATATCTCCTCAATCGCATTGCATCTATCTGCCGCTCAATCTGTTTGGCGTGGCACCGCTTATAAAGTTTGAATAGAACGATCAGGATTCCAATTGCCAAAATCGTGGAAATTATGATAAGAATTGTGTTGGTGGTAATGTGCAACTGTTCTGCACGAGCCGAGTTGGTTCCAACACCAGCAGTTTGGGCGATGACAACCTCTTCCTTAGAATTTGTTGAACCCATTTTCCAAAACGACTTTTGAAATTCCAGAGTAACACCAATAGTTATGAGCTGTCCAGCACTTTGAAGTGGAATATTCCATTATTATTAGTTCGGGCTAACTGCTGTAATGTTTACATTAACGATTCCTTTTACGGATACACGCGCACATTCACTAACGCTCTTGTTACAGGCAGGGTCGCCATGTAAGGTATCTACTTGGGAGACAAGTGAAACGAGTCGCTGCTGAGTAAATACTGTCCTTTATTGAATTGTATCAATGATTAATATCTATAAACTAGGTACTAGGATTATAAGTATATACTGGGTACATCACAAAACTTGAAAACCGGTGTGTACGCCACTCGACCACGGAGGTCGTCGATAGTTAATAATTATGATTCCGTTGAACTTTTTCCTGTCATTTTAATTTTGTTTCCCTTTTTCTGCGATAATCCCGACATTATTTTGCATTCGTTTTGAACATATTTTAAGAAATTTATTACAAAAATTATGAATAAACTCTACAAACGTATAAGACGTAATTATTTTTCAACGCCCAAGGCAGCTACAGAACTATTGTAAAATCAGGTATTATTATTATAGAGATCAGAAAAGTTAAGCAGAGGTAGACCGAAAAAGAGATGGATGGATTGTGTGAAAGATGATATGAGAAAGAAAGGAGTGGATGCCGCGATGACGAGTAATAGAGAGGAATGGAAGGAAAATACGCATTGCGCCGACCATACGAACCATATGAATGGGATAAGGGCAGGGAGAAGAAGAAGAAGAGATCAGAAAAGTTCCGTGCAGTGGGATAAGCAAGTAGTATTTAACAAAGTTTATTGTGTTTAAACAACCAAACACACAAAATAGTCGTTTAATAAACAATAACTTTGACAGTGTCAGCGATGCCGATGGCACGGTTAATCAAAATATTCGGCTCGCGACATCGCCGAATGGCATTTGAACTAGATCACAAGTTCACAAATAAACGTGAATGGGTTGATCCGAACTCAATTGTAAATGCATTAGGCCTAATTTAAAGGTACTCATAGACAATGATAGCATATTATAATGTACTAAATTTCTCCTAAACAACAATATAGTGGTTAGTGACCCTGACTGCTGAGCCGGAGGTCGTCGCGTCGGTTCGATTCCCACCCAGGACAAATCTTTGTGTGATGGGCACTATCATTTGTTCTGTATCTGGGACCTGGGTGTTATTTATCTATAATATGAATGTATTTTGAAATATATAAGTATGATTTGAAATATTAATATGATTGATGTCAGTTGTCTGCCATAGTACAGGCTTTGCCTAGTTTAGGATCAGATGGCCGTGTGTGGGTTGTCCCAATATATTATTTATTATCATATTTCTTCTACGATAAAGCTAGAGACAATTCTGTACAATGTGCTATATTTTTTGTGAAAATAGATCAATCAATCAAACAACTCATCTTACAGCGGTCCACAGCTGGACATGGGCCTCTCCCAAGTTGCGCCTCAGTACCCGGTCCTTCGCCTTCGTCAATGGGACTACCAGGAACTGGGGGCCGTGTGTTATGGTGCGCAATCATGGGTTGTTTGTTGCCCTAGTCACCATGCTGGGCAAGCAGGTTGGGGACCGCAGTTTTGTATTCGAATTAATAATTGATTCGTGAAGATTAATATTACATTTATAATACTTATTCAATTCAATTGATAGGTTAATGGCGTTACGACAAAAAGCGACTACTGTTGACCAATTTTTTCAATCTTTTGATAACACTTACTTATTAGAAAAAGTCAAAAATATGTTTCAAACGTGAATCCATTTTGTAACACTGATAATGTGTATGACTAAAAAACTTTTTCGCACATTACTAGTATTCTTGTCAACCCCTCATGCTAAGCTAAATGTTTGAGTTACGAATGAGTTCACGTCGGTAGTGTAATGGATGGGATTCGAATCGGCAACCACATGATCGCAAGTCCAAATACCTATCCATTAGGTTACTGCCTCTATGTCTTAATAAGTTGGTTATACAAATACAGGTACACCACATGAAAAAAAAATCCTTGGCCATAGAAATCCAAAATGAGATTTATGTCAAAAAAAATGGTTACATAAACAAAATTCCAAAATAAAAAAATATGTATACTCAAAAAATAAACCCGAAAATCTTTACAAATAAAAATTAATTGTTGAAATGTATGTATGTGCCATAACTTTAGAACAACTGAACCATATTGGCTAGTTCTTTTTTGTTTGTTTTTAACAGAAAACGAAAAAAAAAAACTTTTTTTTATCATATGGCATATAAAGTGAGTGAGTAAGCAGCTTAATTTTTTTCAAAATCAATTTGATATGGTATTCAAATATTTTTTCTCAATTATTCAATTTTAATTTATGTCTATCTCGTGCTGTACTGTAACTCTTCTGCATAGCCTTTTCCCAAGCTATGTTTGGGTTGGCTTCCAGTCTTACTGGATTTGAAGCTGAATACCGTATTTTACATGGAGCAACTGCCTATCTGACCTCCACAACCCATTGCTAGGTAATACAGTATTCCATAGTAGTCTTACTAGTACAACTAGTCTTAGTTGTCAGAAATGTAATGACTTAACAACTATCACTGTATGATAGTCGGGACCAACGGCTTAACGTGCTTTCCGGGGCACGGAGGGGTCTCGTTAGGTTTACAAATGTTCACCCATCCACGGACTAACCGCGGCGAGCGCAGCTTAACTTAATTATCGGTCAAACGAAACGGCTTACACTTAGCCTCAAGCCCCTCCTCATGCTGTACTGTAGCTATCCGTGGAAAACTGTAATTGGCTTTATGTTTTCTATACTTATTGATTTTTTACATTTTTTGCAGGTATTCCATAATAACAATAAAAAAATGAGACAACATTGTGATAGATCACAAGTTTTAGGGCAACGGGACCTACTTAAGCAGGTGAAACCGCAGGCACAGCTAGTACACAGAACATGGAATATAACCAACCGTAATTATGTGCACTATAAAGGAAAAAGCTTATTATTTATGTAGCAATGTAGGTACCACATCATTTACCTCTATCATGCTGTCCTTATGGTCAAAGGCCTCTTTTAGAAACAGGATACTGTTATTTGTTATATATTTTTAGTTTTTATTACGAAGGTAACTTAAGCGAGCAGTCAACAGGGTATGTGTTCTCTCAGAACATGGAGTATAGCAGCGCATCCCCAATAAACACAGCAAAAACTGTTCCAGCATAAAAGTGATAAAGATGCCAGTGCCTCACTGGGCTTGTGTTAGTGATAGCGATCTCATAGCCGGGACAGATCAGCATCCAGCAGGGACAGATGTTTTTAGTTGTGGCAATTCCAACACATCTTTCAAGGGTTTAAGACACAACCCACAACCACACCACATTGCAGCGTCAAAGTATCGTCAAGTAAAAAAAAAAAATTTTGTCCTCATTTTTAATACAAAATATTGTGGTACGGTGTTTGGTGGTACGTGTGGGTTGGCCCTAAATCTTAAGCTTTTAAATCCAACGTAAAAGATATTAGAAGTACTTGACTAGTTACATAAATATTAATGCTAATATCACTATTATCTACATTTTCTGGTCTTGTCCTTTTTTCCCATATTTTGATTATTTGGGACAAGCCACTACCAAACAGCAATAAATAAATGATTATTCGGAGATAGGTAGGTTGATAAAGCAACTGTAGTAACTATAAATTAAAAGATGTAATTACAAATAACTTAACTTTAAATAAAATCTTTTGAGTAGACTAAAATAAACCTTTTCTTTTATGTTAGTAAAAGTTTACCAGTAATAAGTTCTTGTTTGACATTTTAGCAAATATTTTGACAGAAGTCGACTATAGATTGTGTGTAATAGTAAAGGTTACACAAAAATGAATGTAAAGACACAAAATCTGCTAACTAGTTAGAAACCAGTTTCTCGAATTCTGAGAAGCAAATTTTTCCTACTCAAGACTATTATTACCTATTGAAGCGAATTTCAACGAAATGATCGAATAAACGTATCAAAACAATAGAGGCATTATACTCCATAGAATCGGTGAACTATACTTTCACCGGTTCATGATTCTTATCTCCGAAATTACGAATCAGCTATGCAAAAAAAATCGAGGCACTCAATACAGAAATATTTTTGTTACATTTCTAACTTAACTTATCACTTACCCGTAGTAATTACGCGGGTTCGGACGTCAGCAATGCTATGAAATCACTTAAACAGCCTGAATTATGATAAGAGTCTGATAAAAGTAAATATTATAACAATCTTTGTTCTAAGGCTCCGCGCGTTCGTACACACAATATGGTAACCGCGGCACAGTCGATCATATGGTATTTACAGCTGATGCGTAAAAAATGAACAAACAAACAAGCACGCGACACTATTTGAGCAATATCCACTACGAAATCGGGCGTTCGTTTTAATATTGTTATTCGATCAGTTGGCAATCGTCACGAAATTCTTTTGAATACGAATTGATTGATTGGGTTGTTCCGTTCTTGCATTCAATTCAACTATTCGTTCTTGAATGAATGAATGACATCATCGTGCTCGTTCTATTCAATGTTGTAAGCGTTAGTCATTATTTGGTTAGTTCGATTAAAAACATCCTTTATTAACAATTATAATTTTAGCAATTATTTCAAATAAATCATTAATCGAGACTCGTAACAGTTAAATTATTCCGCATAATTTATTTTTTGTTTCAAAGATTTGAAGGCGTTCCAGATTCGAGTTTCGATACTTAAAACATTCAGGACCTATTTTCTCACTCTTTTCGTAACGAGTTATTAGAAGAGAGGTGAAAAAGAATGAGGAAAAGTCAAAAAAATGCTTAACAACATTACTTTGTAATACATTGTGACTAGAAATCTGTCATCTCTATATCTCTATTTACGTTCTCAAAATCAATATTATCGTATTGTTTCTTTTTATTCGACGTAATTAAATATTATCACACGTTTTAAGAATATGTTTAATTTAATGTACTTCAAACTATCATAAGAATATATAAACTAACCTAAAAATGGACGAAACAAACCAAGAAAGTACAAGTGAAGAAAAAGTTGAATTTAAGAAGCCCGTGCTATTCGGTCGTATTGGTAAACTACCTAAAAAGGTTAAAAGCGAGTCGGAAAAGACTTCAGATTCAAAACCTATTGAAAAACCATTGGAAAACAGTTCAGAATCCACCTCTAAAAGTCCACTGCCGCCAGCGGTTCTTTCAAAAGAATTATCGACTTCTGTTCCATACAAAGAGCCTAAATGGTCAGGAATTTGTCCCGATGGTAAGTACAGTGCCATACTATAGTCATAACTGTTGAGGTTTTTAAGTTTGCAGACACAGGAAGAAAGACTGGTTTTATTTATATTAATTTTTATTAGAGTTCACACAAACATATTACAACAGCCATCTTAGCTTCGACAAGAGAGAGTGCAATCATAGACAATCTCTACATTTATTTTTAATTGTCTATAGGTACTCCACAAAGTTAGTAATCCACCATAAAAACCTAATTACGTTAACACCTTCTCCTATTATTGCAATTTTCTAAATAAATTCAATAATATTAACTTACTAACTTAAACTTGTAGAGCAACATTACAAACAATATAAATTCTATTCTTATTTTAAAAATTTCTCACAATGGAATTGAAATTTATCTTTATACAAAGGTTTTGTAAACATATCTGCAATTTGTAAATTAGTAGGACAATATTTTATATCAATATTACCTTTCTTATAATTTTCATGAATGAAATAGAACCTTACATCAATATGTTTTGACCTCTTACTAAATGAACCTGTTTTTATCAATTGAATTGCGCTTTGATTGTCAACATTCAAAAATATTTTAACATTCTGACCAATCAACTCATATATAAATGATTTTAAATATAAGCATTCCTTAACACAATCTGCAGCTGCTATGTATTCAGCTTCAGTAGATGACAAGCTTACAATAGGCTGTCTCTTTGAGCACCATGATATGGGTCCTCCTGATAACATAATAATAAATCCAGTTGTACTCCTTCTTGTTTCAATACAGCCTGCATAATCTGAATCACAGTATGCACGTAACTCAGTAATATCTTCTCCTGTTTTATACATTATTCCTTTTGATCTTGTCCCATTCAAATACTTCAATATCTTCTTTACAGCTAATACATCCTGTTTAGATGGATTTTCTAATCTTTTACTAGCTTCATTTACAGCTTGACTTATGTCTGGTCTTGATCTAGTTGATAAGTATAACAGTCCTCCAACTAATTCTCTATAGGGAAAGTTTGATGTTTCCATTACATATTCAATCTTCTTATCTGTATTACATGGTGTATCTGCTGGTTTAGAATCAAACATATTAAATTTCCTGAGTAATCTTTCAATATAGGTTTTCTGATGCAATATTATTCCATTTTCACTTCTTATAACTTCAAATCCTATATAATTTGTGGGTTTTTCAAAAACTTTTATTTTAAATTCCTTTTCCAGATGATTAAGTACTTTTAACAACTTTCCTTTATCTTTACTTATAGCTAGTCCATCATCAACATAAATTGCAATTATTATTGTTTTGTCTTCTGTTGAAAATACACATTGATCTGTTTTAGTAGGCTTAAATCCAAGTTTTAGCATAGTTTCAGTGAATTTCTTATTCCATGTTATTGGAGCTTGTTTAAGTCCATATAATGCCTTCCTTAAACGACAAACTTTATTAAGCTGGTTTTCATATCCTTCAGGAATATTCATAAAAATGTCTTCATTCAATTCTCCATACAAAAATGCTGTTTTTACATCAAATGTAACCATTTCATAGTTCTTTGAAGCAGCAATTGCTAATACTGTTTTTAAAGCTGATTGACTAACTACTGGACTATAAATTTCTTGGTAGTCAATGTCCTTTTGTTCAAAACCTCTAGCTACGAGTCTTGCTTTGTATGTTCCATTTTCTTTTATACAAAATACCCATTTATTTGAAAGTATTTTATGTCCCTTTGCCTTTTCTAAATCAACTATTTCCCATGTATTGTTGCTTTCTAAGGAATTCTTCTCTGACTCTATGGCCTTCTCCCAATTCTTCTTTTCAGCAGACTTCATGACTTCACTATAGGTAAGTAATACATAATCTTGTAGGTAAGTTGGTTTCTTTATTTGTCTTCTTGGTCTTATAGTTTCTATCTCTTCCTCAATCATGTTATTTTCTGTATTTTCATTACTTTCTATTTCTTCTTCTATTGTAGCTGGAACATTTTCTTCTACTCCACTATTTTGTATTTCATTATAACTCTCATTATTTTCTTGTTCATTGATAGTCTTCTCTTCATCACTGTCTAAAAATAATTCGGTAGTTACCTTTCTTCCTAGTATATTACTATCCTCTTTTCTTATATTTTTAATCTCATCAAATATAACAATATCCCTTGCTATTTCTATTTTTCTTTCTTTTTCATTCCATAGTCTATATCCATTATTACTATATCCAACCATTATTAACTTCTTACTTCTCGGGTCTAGTTTTTTAATGTTTGTATTCAGTTGTTTAGCATATACTTTACAACCAAATTTCTGTATATTAGCTATGTTAGGTCTTTTACCATACCACATTTCATATGGTGTTTTATTTTCCAATGACTCACTTGGTAGTCTATTTATAATGTGTCCACCGGGTTTTTAAAGCATCTGGGCCCATAACCTGTTGAGGTTTTTAAGTTTGCAGACACAGGAAGAAAGACTGGTTTTATTTATATTAATTTTTATTAGAGTTCACACAAACATATTACAACAGCCATCTTAGCTTCGACAAGAGAGAGTGCAATCATAGACAATCTCTACATTTATTTTTAATTGTCTATAGGTACTCCACAAAGTTAGTAATCCACCATAAAAACCTAATTACGTTAACAATAACAATATTTTTAGAACATAAAATGTCATCACTTTATTATCAAACAATTCCTTTGTTTACCTTTGTAGCGAATATTTTTCGCCTACCGATTTTGTTATCATAAACAACCTACTTTATAACTTAACAAGCTAAACTTGGCTGATAACTTCCTCAATAAGTGGTCTATCTAACAGTGAAATAATTTTTCAAATCATACCCGTAGCTTCAGAGATTAGCATGTTTAACCAAACATACAAACAAACAGGCTCTTTGATTAATAATAGAAAGATATTAAATTTTCGTGTCACAGTGTACGAAACGGCTTGACCAATTTATATGAAAATTTTCGTGTATATTTGGTAAGTCTGAGAATCTAGGTCATAAACTATTTTTTATACACACTAACCTTACCTATACCTAGGTAAGGTGGGAGGGCCTTCTCCGGATTATTTTAATCAATGTGTGGGAAAAAAATCCTGATAACCTCCAGTGCCTATATTTTCCATTAAATTTATTAATATTCCAGGATCTGATTACTCACTAGAAGTCTTGAAGTCTGGTATGATAGTTAGCCGAGTCGAACTCACAAACAAACCCTACCATGTGTTTGGTAGACTGTCTAACAGCGATATTGTTATGGCACACCCCACTATATCACGGTAAGTGGCATTTAACATAAGCACATTGACCTTGTATAATAAGAATAAGTGGACCTCAGGATAACTAAAATTCGATTCGAACTTAATGGCCACTGTAAACTGCATTACACACTGCGCAGTACAGTCACGAGCATAAATATGTATACACATAGCGAAATTGTAAAACAATAATTTAACAGGAACTCAGCATCAATTCAACTTTTAATCATTTAACAACATACAATTATAACAGTTCTCAAATCTAGCTCACTTAATAAGTTTTACAATTTCGCTATGTGTATACGTATTGTACCATATGTGTGACTGGCTATGAGTATCATAGTTATGTCACACCCTACTATATCATGGTAAGTAACATTTAGCTTAAGTCTAGTAAGATGGAGTGAGTGGACCCCACGATACCTAAACTTCGATTGAAACTTAATGGCCGCTGTAAACTGCATTACACACTGCGCAGTACAGTCACGAGCATAAATATGTATACACAGCGAAATTGTAAAACAATAATTTAACAGGAACTCAGCATCAATTCAACTTTTAATCATTTAACAACATACAATTATAACAGTTCTCAAATCTAGCTCACTTAATAAGTTTTACAATTTCGCTATGTGTATACGTATTGTACCATATGTGTGACTGGCTATGAGTATCATAGTTATGTCACACCCTACTATATCATGGTAAGTAACATTTAGCTTAAGTCTAGTAAGATGGAGTGAGTGGACCCCACGATACCTAAACTTCGATTGAAACTTAATGGCCGCTGTAAACTGCGTTACACACTGCGCCGCACCCCCGCTAGTGCATAAATTTGTTACTGCGCATCGACTCTCCTCATCCATTAAGTTTGAATCGTATTGTACCATGTGTGTGATAGACTGGCTATGAGTACCATAGTTATGTCCCTTAGATTAAATATGAAGCGTTTTATAGTGGGCACTAGTAACGTCACAGCTTCTTCTTCCTGCCCTTATCCCATTCATGGGGTCGGCGCAATGCGTATTTTCCGTCCATTCCTCTCCATTACTCGTCATCGCGGCATCCACTCCTTTCTTTCTCATATCATCTTTCACACAATCCATCCATCTCTTTTTCGGTCTCCCTCTGCTTATATACCCATCCACAGTCATACTTATAACGTAAAGTCACAACGTCAGCAAAAATTGTAGGACAGAGTGACGTCACGAGAATTTTCCATGACTGAATTTTTCATTCATTTCCTTAGTTCAAAACCTGTTATAAAAATAGTCTTTATTGCCTTGAAATAGGGTTGTTTATGTAACTTACTAATGTAAACTGTGTCTTTTCAGTTACCACTCAGTCCTCCAATACAAGGCGTTCGCGGAGGATGGTGAACAGCCCTGCGGCTGGTACCTCTTCGACCTAGCCAGTACACATGGAACCTTCCTCAATAAAGAGAGGCTGAAACCTAACCACTACACAAGGGTGAGGGTTGGACATCAGTTCAAATTCGGGAATAGTACGAGGACGTTTATTTTGGTGGTAAGTTCTTGAAGCCGGTAATATGATCCTTCGTTTATTTACTCAAGTAGATGTACCCTGCGGTTTTACCTGCGTCAGATATAATTGCTATAATTATTTATTAGTCAATTTATTCTAGTATTTATTTTACTATTCACTAACCACTAGACTATAATGGTTAGTGACCCTGACTGCTACGCCGGAGGTCGTGGGTTCGATTCCCACCCAGGACAAATCTTTGTGTGATGAGTATGATCATTTGTTCTGTGTCTGGGTGTTCTCTATCTATATGTAGTATGTGTGTATATCTTATATCTTTAAACGAGCAATTCTTGTATATATATATATATATAATCTGAATCTCGGAAACGGCTCCAACGATTTTCATAAAATTTTGTATGCAGGGAGTTTCGGGGGCGTTAAATCGATCTAGCTAGGATTCATTTTCAGAAAATGTCGTTTTATCCGTGTTTTCAGTCATCTTAAATCTTTAAACGAGCAATTCTTGTATATACGGCCATCAATACTGATACAAATCAAAATAAACAAAATATTACATTTGAATTTGGAATCTGTCATTTTTATATGATCGTTCATTGTGTTTTCTCATTTTGGCGCCAATACATTGTACAATATTTTGCGATATTAAAATAGAGTGGGGTGATAAAGAGGACCGAATCGCTGTGATTGCATTACACAAAGTAGGTATGGAGCCAAATGCTATTTTTAAAACTCTCGATACGCTTGGTATTATTAAAATGTTTGTGTTCCGGGCTATTAATAGGTACAATGAAACCTCCTTTGTTTGTGACAGAAAAAGATCAGACCGTCCACGTAGTATTCGTACGAAAAAGGTGGTCAAAGCAGTAAGGGAAAGAAGCCTGTCACTTAGAACCATGTCGCGTATTTTAAAAGATGACTTAGGACTTGCAGCCTATAAGAGACGTAGGTCTACTGGTCATTTCTTAACTGATAATTTAAAAAGAATAGGGAGGTAAAATCGAAACAACTACTGAAGCGGTACTCAAAAGGAGGTCACAGAAAATTTTTGTTTACTGATGAGATTTTTTTTTTTGCAAATAAACAACTTTTAAACAAACAAAATGGCCGTATTTATGCTCACAGCTCTAAGAAAGTTTCCCAATTTGTTGACAAAGTGCAACGTGGGCATTATGCAACTTTAGTGATGGTTTGGTGGGCTATTAGCTATGAAGGGGTGACTGAGCCATACTTTTGTGAAAAAGGTATCAAAACATCGGCACAAGGGTATCAAGATACCATTCTTGAGAAGGTAGTGAAGCCCCTTAACAACAACATGTTCAACAACCAAGAATGGTCTTTCTAGCAAGACTCGGCGCCGGGTCATAAAGCTCGGTCTACGCAGTCTTGGTTGGAAACGAACGTTTCGGACTTCATCAGAGCTGAAGACTGGCCGTCGTCTAGCCCCGATCTTAATCCGCTGGATTATGATTTACGGTCAGTTTTAGAGAGTACGGCTTGCTCTAAACGCCATGATAATTAAGAGTCCCTATTACAATCCATACGATTGGTAGTGAAGAATTTTCCCATGGAAAGAGTGCGTGCTGTTATTGATAACTGGCCTCAATATTCAAAGGACTTACACAGAACTATTACAGGACTTCGAATAAGCTTTTTATATTTTAAATTGTTTTATATTTATGTATTAAACTAACACCCTGTAAAAGTAATAAATCGATCTACGATTAATTTTCAGAAAATTACGTTTTATCCGTGATAACAGTAATCAACTCAAAAAATACTCTTCCTGACATGTTGGCGAGTAATAATATATTTTTTTAATTTTAATGTTATTTGTGATTGATAAGCTGTAAAAAAATAGTATTTGTTTCTAATAAAATATTAAACTAAATGCACTCGTTATTTTTTAATTAAATAACCAGTTCATATTTTTATTATTACGTCGGTAAGATTGTAAAATATTATTCATACTTTATCATTTCATCAGTAAAAACACACTACCAAAAAAAAAACGAGCAAAGCTCGGTGATCCAGGTACTATTAAATATATAAGTAAGTTTATCAGTTGTCTGGTTACCATAGTACAGGCTCTGCCTAGTTTGGGATCAGACGGCCCACACGTGCACGGGTGTGTGAGGTGTCTCAAGATATTATATTATTACAAATAAATAATTTACTAAAATTTTCATCCAGGGACCTGATTTCGATTGCGAGGGAGAATCAGACCTCTCTGTAACAGAGATAAAGAAGCGAGCAGAATATTTGAAGGTACAACGGGAGCATATGATAAGGGAGGCGTTCGAGCAGAGGGAGAGAGATAGGTTGGAGCAGGAGAGAAAGAGGGAGCAGCAGGGAATCGATTGGGGAATGGGTGAGTTGGGACTTAGAGCTTTGGTACCTTTATTTCTTAACTGGATTGAACAGATGGTTAATTGATGAAAACGCTTAACTATTTACTGTGGTAATGGTAGCCTAGCGGCTCAATGACCGGATTCGTATGCACATGGTTGCAGGTTCGAACCCAGGCAAGTAGCAATGTGAGGAAACCTGGCTTTCAAAACTTAGAATCTGAAATCGCCAACCCGCAACGAGTAGGCAGGATGATCTATGCTTATTCCTTCTCTATATGGGAAGAGGCCTGTGCCTAGCAGTGGGACATTATAGGCCCGTATAGCGCCATAGTAGAGGGCCGTCGCGACGCCATAGCTGAGAGGCGCTGCGACGCCATAATTGATCGGCGTCGCGACGTCATCGTAGAGCGGTGTCGCAATCCTATTGCTGCGAGGCGTATCGTCGCGACGCCATTGCTCAGTAAAAATACAGAAAACACCTGAAACCGGTGAAACTGAAAGCGGACTTTGACAGAGCACGGTGGCAGTGTAACCAAAGCTGAATAAAACAGAAATCTGCTCCATTTATTGACAGAAAAACCTTTGTATTTTTGTAAATCGTCTCTACATAATTCCGTAAAGAGCGCAACAACAATCTCTTACTGCCCTGGGCAAAGGTTGGCCATCATTCACTCGTCACGAACAGGGAAAAAAAGAAACGGAAAATATAAAATTAAAGAAAGGAATATAATAATAATAACGGCCTATATACGTCCCACTGCTGGGCACAGGCCTCTTCCCATCTAGAGAAGGGAAAAAAAGGAAAAGGCAGACTTTATTCTTTCCGGTTTCTCAATAAGTTGACGGGAGGGTTGGGGGGGAAAAATGGTCCGATTTGAAAAATTCTTTCATTGTTTGATAGCCCATTTATCTTATATAAAGAAAGTGTAGCGGTCGCCTCGGTTTCGCGCGGGTACTGAAATAAAAAAAGCCTATTTATAATATTGCATACGAACCTTCCTCTTGCATCACTCTATTGCTAAAAACCGCATTAAAATCTGTTGTGTAGTTTAAAAGATGTAGCTATACAGAACGCAGGAGCGACTTCGTGTTATTCTATGTAAAGATTAGAATTTATAAAAATGTTGTTAATTTTATGTGTGTTTGTGGTGGTACTCTCATTGTCTCTGATTCCAAATCACAAGTGCTTTAGCTACTTACTGTGGTTTTGGAGCAATGTATGTGATGCTGTCCACATTTATTTATTATATGGTGTAATGAAAAAAAAAAAAAACTGTACTAAAATTCTTTTTCTCAGGCGAGGATGCGGAAGAAGAACCAGATTTAGCAGAAAACCCCTACGCTGTCACAGCCAACGAAGAGTTGTACCTTGAGGATCCGAAGAAAACTCTCCGTGGTTACTTCGAGAGGGAAGGCCATGAGCTATCCTACGATTGTGAGGAGAGGGGCGTGGGGCAGTTCATATGCAGGTGACAATATAGGAATAGCACGAGGGGTTAACAAGAATGCTAGTAGTGTGCGAGCCATATTACTAGTAATCTTAAAAAAAAACATCCTTCTCTATGTATATGGGAAGAGGCCTGTGCCCAGCTCAGACATTTTTTCTATCAGTTTTCTATCATTTCTTCTATCAGGTAGATTATTGAAAAGTTTTTGACACGTAATTTTAAATATTTTACGTGTTCAAAAAATTACGGAGACGTATTGAGTTGAAATGTCACATGACGTCACGTCTTGGTAAAATTTATACCGAGCCATGACGTAGTGAGCCCCCACTACCCAACTTTAACCCTATCACTGTCCCGTGAGTCACATATGAACATTTCCATTGTTTAACTATTGTGTCTTCCGAGGGGATAGGGAAGGTGTTAATGCGTTTTAACTAAGTAATTATTTTTTAATTTGATATAACAAAAATATGGGTTTAATATTTTTTATTACCTAACTGACGGACTAAATAGAATTACGTTTTTTATACCCAGTCAACATACCTATTATTAATTTACCTATCTTCTATGTCAATTCACAAATGTTCTGATAATCTTCTTTTCTCAGGGTAGAACTGCCTATAGACGACGCTAGGGGCAAGCCAGTGGTCGCAGAAGTGATTCACAGAGGAAAGAAGAAGGAAGCTGTGATAGCATGTGCTTTGGAAGCCTGTAGGATACTGGACAGAGCAGGGCTGCTACGGCAGTCTAAACATGGTGAGTGGCTTATATCGTGTCTGCCGTGGGTTATAGCATGGAAGAGAACTTCCCCCCTCTTCCCGTGGGAGTCGTAAAAGGGCCACTAAGGAGGTAGAAACAAAGAGAATGGACAACAGCGTTCTCCTAAAGAACTGAAAGTATACTGCGGTCCACCAGCGTGGTGACTAGGGCAAACAACTTAATCATGGCACGCCAGAACACGCAGCCCCAAAGTGAGGACCAGGTGTTGTGGTGCAAAATAGGAGAGGCTAAGTCCAGCAGTGGACCGCAATAGGCTGAGTTGAGTATCTTCATGTCTGACACCAGAAAGGGAGGTTTTTAATATATTGAGGCAGTCTAGCTTTAGAAGCCTGTAGGATATTGGTCAGAGCATGGCAGGTTCAACATGGTGACAGTTTTACTATCCGACGGTAAAAAGGAAGGAGGTTTGATAGGAAGAATGGACAATATCCTGCGCTTTAAAAGTCTTGAACAACTGTCTTATATCAGAATGCCCAATATGTAAGTATTTACAGGCATTTTTTTTTCGGGATGAAACCTTCAAAAGGCGCCCGGCCTTATTAAGGCCGAGCAGTGTGGGATTTTTACCTCACTAAAACCACCCCGTTGGTCACGATTAGCACATTGAGGGATCTGTTACCTCTTAAAAGACTATACCAGAAACCCTCTGAACTGTTTACCTCGTTGAATATACACACTCCATAAAAAATAATCCTGTAAAATTTATGATAATTGCTAAATTAATTACTGCCTGCATAAACGAATCCTTGATCTCAGAATCCCGTCGCCGCAAACAGCGTGATTGGTCAGCCGACGACTTTTACGACTCAGACGACGACACCTACCTGGACCGCACCGGCAGCGTCGAGAGGAAGAGGGAGCTGAGGATGCAGAAGCTGGGAGCAGCGGAGAGGGAGCAAGAGAGACCCCGGACTTACGAGGATCTGGTAAGAGAAGGAGTCTAAACGAAATGAGAAAGCGGGCAGAAAAAAACAAACAGAAAAAAAAACGTCTCACTGGCAATGTGGGTTGCTTATTACTAAAGAGGGATTAATTAGCATTCATATTAATTATTAGCATGTGAATACTCATTTAGCAAATTAAAGAATGAGGTTAAGCGATAATCACCTTTGATGTGCTCGTATTTAGGGTCGTATTTTGAATGAAGAGTGATAGTTAAACGCGATACTCTTTAATTCGCATGATAACACAATTCACATACTTAATTAGTAATTAAATTTTCATCATATCAGTATTTTAGCATAGCAATAATAATTAGCATGCTAAAGCTAAAAAAATCGCATGTTAATGAAATTTATACGAAATACCATTAATTGCATCACTCATTACTAGTATTCTCGTTCTAAGCAAAACCTTATTTATCTATCTAATAAACCTTGTATTGTGAGTGGACTCACGTCGGTAGTGCAATGGGTGGTAGTTGAACCGGCAACAACCTGATCGCAAGCCCGTCGCCGAAGCCGTTAGGCTACCCCCACTTCCATATCTTCGTGCTCTTGAAAATCGTATAGATATTGCAAGATACAAAGAATAATTGATTCTTACATCTTTGTTGTTACAGTTAAAAGAGATATCAGAAATCGAAACCAAGATATCTTCTGAGGAGAAGGTGCTAGAAAAACTGAGGTCTTCAGCAGCCAACAATCAGCAGAAGAAAGAGGATATTGATGAACTGGACGAATATATGAACAGTCTTAAGCAAGGACCCAGTATGGCGGAGAAGGCGGAGATATCCAAGACTAAGGTACGTTATATGCCCAGCTGTGGGCAAACTAGATGACTACATGAACAGGCTCAAGCAGGGGCTCAGTATGGCGGAGATATCGAAGACTAAGATGATTCTTATGCCCGCCGTGGGCAAACTGGACGACAACATGAATACCCTTAAGCAAGGGTCTAGCATTATATCCTGATGTCTAATATTACAGGCTTCTCTTTGCTGCAATAACTGACGTCTCATGAAAATCTAGTAATCTCCTATATTCCACAGATGAGCATTCAAAAACTCAAGATAGAGTTGTCTAAGACACAGCGTTTGGCTGAGCTGACGCGACCAGCTCACCTGCCGCCTCTAGTCAAGAAAGGGGACAAGTTGCAAATTAAACAGGCTGAGAACTCCGTTGTTTATGGGAAGAGGTGAGTAGACAAAGTAGAAAATGAACTTCTCATACAAATTGACAGGTCACGTGACTTGTTTGTATGAAAAGATGATTTCCTATTCTAAGATTTCGACCTATGTTCCTTGGGGAAAGTTGTTCAGTTTTTTGCACCTGATTACCTCGTAGAATATACGCACTCATTTTAAATTAATCCTGTATACAAGATTTGCTAATTTCAAAATATGTGATAACATTCAATGTCAAAATATTACTAATATTAGCACAAACAATTTCAGAATACGATTAAAAGACGACTCAAAAAATCGTCCAAAAATTAAAAAAGAAGTTAAACAAGATGAATCCGAATTTGTTGAAGAAATGGATTCTGACGAAGATGACCCAAGCAGCAGTAAAATGGACGAAAATGATGAAACTGCTCCAAAAGGTAATCAAGAAGTCAAGACCGAGAAAGAGGAGGTACAGCAAGATAAAGAAGTCAAAATGTACGGACCCATGAGACCCCCAGAAAATTATGTGATACCCGAAAATTACTTTGACCAGGAAAGCGATCGTGATTTGCCGGAGATTATGGAGAAAGAATAGTTTTATGGTAATTTAAAATAAACTAATTTAAGAATTATTTCTTGTATGATTTTTTATCTACTAACTACCCTTTCCTCTGGAAAATACGTCGATGGTCCCGTCCGTGTTATCCGTAGATAGAGAATGAACCATAGATTGGTCACTAAAATAACAATAATAATCAGAGCGGGACACATGTATTGAACCAGTACTAAGAGTAAGCAAGACAGATATGGGGTTTTCTATCCCTTTTTGCGACTCACCTGTTTTTGTTGGGAGCCAGTCTAATTTGGCTCCCAACAAACAATAACTGTCAACTGTCAGTGCCATCGTGATACAATTTCTTTGGAAAACTGTGTTTGCGACGCTTTATTTTTAATTGTGTGCATGTGTAATTGCAGAACATATATATATTATTTATACTATGGGGCGCTGTAGTGTATTAGGTTGTACAAATCGACCAGAACAAAAAAATGAAGACATAACCTTTCATCGGTAAATGAGTTAATTTTTCTAATGTAATAGTAGTATAAACGATTTAAAATGTTTATAGAATTCGTCATTCATTATATTAACACGTAATTATCAGAAGTAATCCAAATTTAAAAGTGTTTTAAACGGTTTTATTTGATTTGTTTTTTTATTGTTGTTGTAGTGTATTTTGAGGGATACCAGTGCTCGACAAATTTACCCATAAAAAATAAAATTTATATATAAATTTACCAAATTCCTATCATTTTTTTATTATAATAACGCTATTTCTTTTTTACCAGTTTCCCAAAAAAAAACAAAAATACGAATTCTGTGGATTCTCCTTACTGGACGAAAAAATTGGCAGCCAAACCAAAGTGCTCGGATATGTTCCAAACATTTTGAATCTTCTTGCTTTCGCAAGACAAAAAACTATCTGTTTCGAATAAACGTTTTTTCTTTCAACTGTCTTATTTTATTTGTACCTAACTGCATATAAGCTTAAAAGGCATTTTTTAGGGTTCCGTACCCAATGGGTCAAACGGGACCCTATTACTGAGACTTCGCTGTCCGTCCGTCTGTCACCAGGCTGTATCTCATGAACCATGATAGTTAGGTAGTTGAAATTTTTACAGATGATGTATTTCTGTTGCCGCTATAACAACAAATACTAAAAACAGAATAAAATAAATAAATATTTAAGGGGGCTCCCATACAAAAGTGATTTTTATAAATAATGGTACGGAACCCTTCGTGCGCGAGTCCGACGGCCGGTTTTTTAATATACATAGTAATCTTGTTTTGTATGATCATGGGTTAACTACCCATGGGTCGACTACCCACGAATACGGCGTTAAATTGTTCAGCTGGCAACCTCCATTTAATGTCACAAGACTATAGCCATCTCATGTGGGTGAAAGCTAATAGCGAATCTATGGTTCATTCTCTATCTACGGTGTTATCATACAGTGATCCTTGACAGTCGTTAAGTCATTACAATTCTGACAACCAGTCTTACTATGGGATACTGTTGTTACCCTGTCAAATGGGCTGTGGAGGTCAGATGTATGAACGAGCTGTACATTGTTTATTTATGCGTAAATTGGAACAGCAGAAATGACAAATGTCAATGTCAATTTCGCGTGAGCCGGGGTATTATTTTTGACTGGCCTGTTGGTCTAGTGGTTAGTGACCCTGACTGCTAAGCCGGAGGTCGTGGGTTCGATTCCCACCCAGGACAAATGTTTGTGTGATGAGCTCGATCATTTGTTCTGTGTCTAGGTGTTGTTTATCTAAAATATGTATGTATTTAGAAATATATAAGTATGTTTATCAGTTGTCTGGTTACCATAGTACAGGCTCTGCCTAGTTTGGGATCAGATGACCGTGTGTGAGATGTTTCAAGATATTATTATTATTATTTTTCCTTATTCCAAGTCTATTGAGTATTGAGTTGTAACTCTTAATTCACTACACACACATAGTCTGATAATTTTTTGACGATATATGATAATTTTATCGATATATCGTAACGCACCTAATGGTTGAAGCCTTCGGTAAAGATTGGATGATAAAAGTAGCACTCCAGATAATTATGAAGTAGGAGAGAATTTTGCCTCACACTGGGGTAGAAACATTCAAGTTGAAAAACTCAAGTATAAGTCTAATAAGTAAGTATCCCAAATCCTAAGGAAATTACTTCCCAAGCAATTTCTGTGCAACAAGTTGTTTTTTGAAATTTATAAATCAAAAGCGATCATCATTTTCTGTTTTTATATTTTTTTGTCATTTCCTATACAATGCTTCACAAACGATAAAATAAGGGGATTGATTAAAATAACCGGTTATTTACACCAATAAGCTTCAAAATTATTTAACAATAATTTATTGCTTAAAATTAAAATGTACAAAGGAAAACTACACTGAGTTTTAAATCTATGAATGTTCCGCTTAACTAATAACCGGTGTTTACCGATAAACAACAAAACCGTAAAACCGTAACTAGATAATTATGGAAAACTTTAGTCTCCTATAATTAGCAAATGCGGCTATAATCGGTTCATAGTTCTTTTATCGGTATTTACGGTAAATCCGGTTTTTTTGCTAGGATTTTTATCGGTCGATCTCTCCGAACACGACGTCCAATGTTCCGATGATAGCTACAATGTCAGCCAACATTGAATTCTTTCCGATTTTCTCTAAAGCTGCCAAGTGGGCGAATCCGGGTGCCTTGATTTTGCATCTGTAAAAAATACATTATTGTTTACAGTATTAGTAGTAAATAAAAAACGAGTGACCTAATAACATGACCTAACAACATAGCGTGAAGTTAATATAAAAAGAAAAAAAAAAATTTTTTTACACCACACATACTACGTCACGAGTCCGACTTGTGCGTGGCCAGTTTTTTTACACCACACACTGTCGCGGGTCCGACTTGTGCGTAGCCAGTTTTTTTTTAAACCACACATACTACGTCGCGAGTCCGACTCGTGCGTGTACGGTTTTTTTTTCACTTCTAATATTGATATCCTATACTCCATTTATTATAGCATTAGAAAAAAGAGGCTCGCAGAAGCAGGAATTGAAAACATTTTATTTCAAAGAAATTCTTTTAAGTATTTAAATAAACGAAATAAAACTTTTTTTTTTAATTAAGAACGGTAACAAAACAACAACAAAGAAAAAACAGTAACAAATAACAACAAAAACACGAAAATTTGGGAATAACAAAAAACAAGTCGCAGCATTCACAAGTGAATGACATAATTATAATGACAATCAATCACTCAATTTCACAGACTACATATACCGATAAAGTTAGAAAAACCCGGCTGTACGAGCTTATGAAGGGATTATTAGACATTTAGATTTGGTAGGATAATAGTAAAACGAAAAACGTTCCAGTATTGTTTATCACTGCTTCTTTTAGCTTTTTAGCATTGACACTAATTTTAGATTGGAATGAAATATTATTATATAAATGAAAGCCACATAATTTTTTATGAAAAATGGTTAACATGATTAGAAATAAGTGTGACAGCTGGTACCTATGTAAATAGATTTTAATTTATAGGCGTCAATCGTAACTGTAACAAGTTTATTGTACTTTTGCAACAAAGTGTGCATTATAAATAACCTTTTTTAACTTCTGTCTAATGCTATTTTAAATGGAGTATAGATGATTATCAGGAATGTTTTAAATACCTGTAGGGCTTGGAGCCTCCGTCAGCGACAAGGTAGACGCCGAACTCTCCCTTGGGCGCCTCGATAGCGGTGTAGGTCGATCCGGGAGGGACCTGGTAGCCTTGTGTGAACAGCTTGAAGTGGTGGATCAACGCCTCCATTGATGTCTGCAGGAAACATTGAAAATAACAATAAATATAATTTAAATTTATCTAAAGTCGGGTATGTTGCAACACTATAACTCGAGAACGGGTGGACCGATTTTCATGATCTTTAATTTGTTACTCTAGTCCTGAATAGCAGAATAAATATTAAAAACGAATATTTATTGTTTGCTGAGGTTTACGCGAATGTTAGACATTGAAATAAACCTACTTTTAAACGGATTCTATCGCGGTTTATTTTGATTTTAGTTCCCGACGTTTCATCACCTTTGCAGGTGTCATGGTCACCTGAGATGGTATTCGTCTTGACAAGATTTATGTTGCTCGTTCTGCCCGCGACTTCGTCTGTATGGACTTCAGAATTGGGTCCAAAAAGAAATGAAAATGTGAAAGTAATGAAAAATGAAATTTCAAAGCTGTCTGCCCACAGCTTAGCTCGTAAACAATTTTCCTTCGGGAACTACTTAAGGAATCAGGATAAAATGTAGGCTATGTTCATTTCCATGTCAAAGGCTACATGCATGCCAAATTTCATCCAAATCCGTTCAGCCGTTTTTGCGTGATTGAGTAACAAACATCCAAACATCCACACTTTCACATTCATAATATTAGTAGGATATATCAATAAGAGAAATATAGCAAAAAAAACATAATCCCTATTTTTAGAATCTAGGTTTCCTCTCTGCTGTTTTGCTTTCACCATGATATGAAGATCATACCTTCATTTCCTCTCGCGAGGGCGGCGTGAGCTTGGCGTCATCAGCTTTGACCTCGCCCGCCGGCATCTGGTTGAGGCACTGGTCGATGATTCGGAGTGATTGGCGCATCTCTTCCACACGGCATAAGTACCTAGAGCCACATATCACCATGAAATGTATAATATACTAGCTGTTTCCCGCAGCTCCGCCCGCGGTCTAATTTTTCTTTTTATATTTTTGATGTAAGCTAGTAGATAGGAATCTTTCAAGTTGCATCAATCTACACACGGTGAGCAAATTCGATTAAAATCGGTTCAGTAGTTTCGGAGTTCATCTGGTCAAACATCGTGACACTGGAATTATACAGCATGTAACAAAAACCCTGTCCGATCCCTGAGAGTATTATTCGGTATCGTACTGCGAACACATATACATAGCCATTTAATGGATTGGAGAATAAAAAATTTCCCCAGTCAATATTTAAATACATATAAAAACTGATCCAAGGCAACAGCTGAACAACTGACCGCTCTTCAAAGGTCACGTACTTACTACCTACAGTTTGGTGTCAAAGAAGACGCCTATGCAAGACGGTTCATGATTTACCACGAATACGCCTCTTTATTGGATCTGACAGGGGTTTTGTTACATGTTGTATATAATAGCTTGAGACATTATTCTCAATCTATTATATAGCCAGTCAAATTGATCTTCTTCTGAGCTTGTGTACCAAAGGCAGTCAGATTTTTTGGGACCAGTACTCAGCCACGTGAACAGCATTGTCAGTGGCGTTTACAGGTCTTCGTGTGTACAGGTGATGGGATACTCTAGGCAGCTCATCAAGAGCGATGGTTTGGGGAGTCACCCTTGAAAAAAGGCTTTTAATGTAGCTGTGAAAAGGACCCTCAGCAGGGGACTGATGGGTTGTCCCTAAAAAGGGCCTTTCACGATGATGGTTTGTCATTTATGGTGGTATAAGGATCAACCGATCTATGTTACTGACTAGGTGCATTGGTAAATCTATTATATATAATTCCAGTGTCACGATGTTTGTCCGGGCTGAACTCCGAAATTACTAAACCGATTTTAATCATAATTGCACACCGTGTGCAGTTTGATCCAACTGGAAAGATAGGATAGCTTACTTTACAAATATAAAAAAGAAATTGAGACCGCGGGCGGAGCAGCGGGAAACAGCTAGTTAGGTATAAAACTGTAACTGACGAGCAATAACTTAGCTGGATGCCTTCCTGGGGAATTGGGAGGAAGAAGTGAGGGACAGGGACTATATATAAATAAATAATGTTAAAAGTTTAAGATGGATTTTTAAGGCTGTAATTTTTTTTATGCTTTTAATTTGAATCTATCCGTGACCACGACCAATTGGTATTTATACCTTTTCAAGGATTAATTTAAAGAGGTAATCAGGTGCATAAAACTGAACAATTTTCCCCAAGGAACATAGGTCGAAATCTTAAAATAAAAAATCATCTTTTCATACAAACATAAGTCACGTGACCTGTCACTTTGTATGAAAAGTTCATTTTCCATTTTAAGATTTCGACCTATGTTCCTTGGGGAAAGTTATCCAGTTTTATGCACCTGATTACCTCGTTGAATATAAGCACTCCTTTTAAATTGATCCTATATTACGTACGCCTTCGGTTCAGACCCCTTTATAAGTTTTTTTTTTTATTTTTTTTTATTTAACGGCACCCGCACTAATGAATTTAATCCTTGTGTCGCGGGGGTTTCGCAAACATTCAAATCACATGCACAAAGAACACCCAGACTTGGAACAAGCATTTGTGGATCACACAAATACTTGTCCCATGCGGGGATCGAACCCGCAGCACGTCGCGCACAGTAGTAATCGAGTATGATACTTTACCTGTCATAGCAGTCTCCATTGGTCCCGATGGGTACATCGAAGTCCACGAGATGGTAAGCGTCGTAAGGCTGGGACTTGCGCAGGTCCCATTTGATACCGGACCCGCGGAGCATCACACCACTGTGTAAAAGTATTAGCTGGATGATTTCATGGGAAACAAATAAATAAATGTGGATAAGATCACATACATTGCTCTGAATCCAAAGTAAGTAGCTAAAGCACTTGTGTTATGGAATCAGAGACAATGAAGGTACCACAAACACCCAGACCCGAGACAATGTAGAAAAGTGTTTTGTTTTTAGATTGACCCGTCCGGAGATCGAACCCGGGACCTCAGAGCTGGCGACATCTCGAAAACAGGTGCGTACGCCACTCGACCACGGATATCGTCGTAAAAATATGCTATTTCAAATCATGATTTAAATAAAACTTAGATACAAAGAATCTTTACTTGTAAGATCGCGGTGTTGTCTACAAGTTGATGTGAAACATAATTATGTAAAAAAAAAACTCATTATATCTGTCTTCGTTTTCGATAGCATTCCCTGATATTTTTTTATTGTGCTATAAAAACAAACTAAAAAAAGTACTTGATTATTTTATTACAAGTACACTTGTTAACCAAGTAAACTTGTAAAGAAAGTTTTTCATAAAATCCGTTTAAGATGACAGTGTCTCATCCCAAAGGTAATATCAGAGTATTATTAAAAAAAATCTTGTGAACCCCTCGTACTAAGCTAAATGCTTATGTTACGAGTGGGTTCACGTCGCTAGTGCAATGGGTAGGATTTGAACTACGCAACGACATGATCGCAAGTCTGACGCCCTAGCCACCACTTCAAATTTAATATTCAATTCATCACTATTTTTAATAATAATAATAAATAATAAATGTGGACAACATCACATACATTGCTCCGAATCCAAATTAAGAAGCTTAAGCACTTGTGTTATGGAATCAGAGACAACGAAGGTACCACAAACACTTAGACCCGAGACGATGTGGAAAAGTGTTTTTACATTGACCCGGCCTCTATTCTCACCTGAATCCATAATTCAGTGCATCCTGAGCAGTAACCACTCCGATATCCTTGGTCCTCTGCACCCAGATCCTGTTGGTGGTCAGAACATCTTCCACCTCGTCCAGACGCTCAGCGAACTTGTAAGCGAACTCGTAAATGTCGTCCATTAAACCCATCGGCATGTCCTGGACAAGAAATGGACTTCTTAAGTTTTTTTTTATGGTTTCGGCGTAGAATAGTAATAATCTCTCAAGGGCCAGTTAATAATATTTTTTTGGGACAGCTACCACACGGCCATCTGATCCTAAACTAGGCAGAGCCTGTACTATGGCAACCAGACAACCGATAAACATACTTATACAACATGTAACAAAAACCCTGTCCGATCCTTGAGAGTATTATTTGGTATCGTACTGCGAACACATATAAGTAGCCATTAAATGGATTGGAGATTATTATTTACCCCAGTGAAAATAATTAAATCAAAATAAAAACTGATCCAAGGCAACAGCAACACTGACCGCTCCTTAAAGTTCACCTACTCACTACCTACAGCTTTGAGTCAAAGATGCCGCATATGCGAGACGGTTCATGAACTGTACCACGAATACGCTTTTAATGGCAGGGGTTTTGTTACATGTTGTATAGATACATATTATAGATAAATAACACCCAGACACAGAACAAATGATCTTACTCATCACACAGATTGGTCCTAGTTGGAAATCGAACACACGACCTCCGGCTTAGCAGTCAGGGTCACTAACCACCAGACCAACAGGCCAGTCCTATCGAACCTATAGAACCAAATGAAAGGAATAACTCACCAGCGACACTCCTCCCGGCCTAATATACGCAGCGTGCATCCTGGCACCGCTCACTCTCTCGTAGAACTCCATCATCTTCTCTCGCTCCTCGAAGAGCCAGAAGAAGGGAGTCAGGGCTCCGACGTCCAAAGCGTGCGTACCGACCGCCATGATATGGTTCAGGATACGTGTTATTTCCGCGAACAGAGCTGAAAGAGATAACCAGTCAATCAACTAGTCTATCGCAGTCCACTGCTGGACTTAGGCCTCTCCCAAGTGCGCCATAAAACCCGGTCCTTCCCCCTTCCGCAGTGGGACTACCGGAAACTGGGGGCCGTGTGTTATGTGTTTGTTGCCCAACGCTGGGCAAGCGAGTTTGTGACCGCAGTTTTGTATTATTTCTTTTTTTACAGCATGTAACAAAAACCGTGTCCGATCCCTTAGAGTATTATTCGGTATCATACTGCGAACACAATATATACGTAACTATTAAATGGATTGGAGATTATAATTTCTCCCCAGTCAAAATAGTTAAAAACAAATAAAAACTGATCCAAGGCAACAGCTGAACAACTGACCGCTTCTCAAAGTTCTCGTACTTAATACCTACAGTTTTGTGTCAAAGGAGCCGCCTATGCGAGACGGTTCATGAACTACCACGTATACGCGTTTATTGGATCTGACAGGGGTTTTGTTACATGTTGTATATGTTAGATATTGGGACGGACAAGTGAGGTGTGGCAGGGTTAGGCGCGCGGTACATACCTAACAGTATATAATAAAAGCGGTATGTAAGTGTCCCACCACTGGGCAAAGGCCTCTTCGCATATAGAGAAAGACCAAGCCAAAAAATACAAATACAAAATGTTTTATTCGGTACCATAAATTTAACCTAAATTTGATTTGTGATTGACGCCTCCTTTTAAACAAATAATACTAAATATGTATTTAATGTGGCAATCACTACACCTTTTTTTTCAATAAATAAATATGGACAACATCACATACATTGCTCCGAATCCAAAGTAAGTAGCTAAAGCACTTGTGTTATGGAATCAGAGACAACGAAGGTACCACAAACACCTAGACCCGAGACAATGTAGACAAGTGATTTTCTACATTGACCCGTCCGGGGTTCAAACCCGGGACCTCAGAGCTGGGGACACCTTGAAAACCGGTGTGTACGCCACTCGATCACGGTCGTCAAACACTTACTTCTAATATACTTGGCTCTCAGCGGGATGTCGATGTTCAGCAGCTTCTCGACAGCCAGACTGTAGCACTGCTCATTGCACATCATGGAGACGTAGTCCAGGCGGTCGAAGTACGGCAGAGCCTGCGTGAAGGTCTTGTACTCGATCAGCTTCTCAGTGCCGCGGTGCAGCAGCCCTATGTGAGGGTCGGCCGCGCGGACCGTCTATAACAACAAGGTTAATTTATAGCTAAGCGGTTAAATACAGCAAGAAATTCAACTATTGGTTATTTAACACTCGCGGTTCCGCCCGAGTAGTCTAATATCTTTTATCTTTCTTTTTTTTTTTAAAACGACTCCCGCGACTTAGCAATTTAATCCTTGTGTCGCGTGGGTTTCACAAACATTCAAATCACATGCACAAAGAACACCCAGACTTGGAACAAGCATTTGTGGATCACACAAATATGCTTGTCCCATGCGGGGATCGAACCCGCAGCACGTCGCGCACAGTGGTAATTAGCGTGGTGACCTATACCACTCGGCTATCCGTGCAGCAAATATAAAAATATGGAAAGAATTTCTCAAATCGGCCCTGTAGTTCTTGAGATTAGCGCGTTCGAATAAACAAACTAACTGTTCAGCTTTATAATATTAGTATAGATGTACCTCTCCGTCGAGCTCAAGCACGAGGCGCAGCACGCCGTGCGCGGCGGGGTGCTGCGGTCCAAAGTTCAGGACCATGTTGCGTACCTTCTTCTCGCCAGGGGTTATCACACCTGGATAGATCAAAATAGAGATATAAATACTAACGATTCTGATCAAATATGTGAAGAAGTGGTGGCCTAACATTTGGCTACAGACCATAATAATATTGACACTTAAGTATTTATCCTACTAATATTATAAATGTGAAAACGTGAATGTTTGGATGTTTGTTACTCAATCACGCAAAAACAACTGAACGGATTTGGATTCAATTTGGCATGCATGTAGCCTTTGACATGGAAAAAAACATAGGCCACCTTTTATCCCGATTCCTTAAGTAGTAAAATTGAAAATTGTTTACGAGCTAAGCCGTGGGCAGACAGCTTATAAAGGACATGTTAGGTTTTTGTATGGAGGCTGGGCTTTTATTCGAAGCTGCTGTGAGCAGGGAAGAAATTATACTTTTATGAAAGTACATAAATTAAGGAGACGTTGTATATTTTTTTATTTTTTTTAAAAGCACCCTTCCTTATTTAAATAATTATATAAAAAAAAAAAGAAATTGCAACACAGTAATTAGTGATTTTGGCAACACTTATCGGTTGGATGTCATTATTGTCATTGTGAAATGTGAACGTCAATCAAGTGTCAAATTCATTCAATGCGTTTGCGATTGCGTCTGTGCTCTGTGGATTGCGTGGTTTGAATTTCGTGTTTTTGTTGTGCTATTTTTGTTCAAGTTTCATGTTTTAAGTGGATCTTTATTTGACCTGGCTTTTAATTTGGATTCTTTTGGCAAGTGTGACAGTGACACTGACAACCCTAGAACCTTACTGACACAGCTAATGTTTTCATAGATTACATTAAGGAGGCAAAGGAATTAATGCCATACATACAAATCATGGAGATAATTAGTTGGTTTTATTTTATAGCCATTTAGTATTATTTTAAAAACTAGAATATGAGAACAAAGTGCTTAAAAAATTATATTTAACCGTTTTTTCTTTGTTTCAATGTGCAAAAATAATAATGCAGTCCAAAAAATATCTGGATTTAAAATAGGTATTTATTGAATAATGGTGCTTTTAATATTTTTTTTGTTCTTGTACGGCCATCCTGAATAATTTTCCCTATCAAAAAAACCACACATGATAACTGTTCAAAAAAAAATTTATTTTAAGCCCATTTCATAACATGTCCTTTGGTCTTTTTCTCTATTACAGTGCAAGCTATAACACGGGTGAAAATTTTATTCTATTTTTCATTACTTTCACGTTTTTTATTTTTTTTTGGACCCAATTGTGAAGTCCACGCAGACGAAGTCGCGAGCAGAAGCTAGTTATCAATAATATTGTGTGTGTGTCTCAACCAGTGACACAATCATACTGATACAAGATGTTTATGCAATTTTTTTTTTTTTAAAGATTACTAGGAATTTGGGTTGCACATTACTAGTAATCTCGTTAACCCCTCGTGCTAAGATGCTTGTGTTACGAGTGGGTTCACGTCGGTAGTGTAATGGGTGGGATTCGAACCCGCAACCACATGATCACAAGTCCGACGACGCCCTGGCCAATAGGCTACCGCCGCTTCATTTTGCGGCAAATGTGTGGTTGTTTCCTCTACATAGGCAATATCGGATTTCCTTACAGTCAGATATAGAACAATTTTGAGCAGTATATATAGGCAATAATTATATTTAGCATTTTCGACTCCTACTAAATATTTTTATTTTTTAACGACATGTTTTCTTACCATGGTAAGGCGGGTGTTTGAGCAAGGAGGTGACCTCATCGGGGTACATGACAGCCCCCTCGAATTGCTTCACATACTCCTGGTCTGGCATCCATCTATGTGCACCGCGCTGGTTGCTGCAAAGTCAAATAAGAAAAGATGACAATGTTCTCTTTCATTGCTATGTATATTTTAATACAGTAACTCTGATGGTGTACAAAAAATTATTCTAAGTCCACCTTGGGTATAATGAGTGCCACGAAAGATGAGACTTAGCGAGTGTCAATGGTGGATAGCTTCAAATAGCTTACGCAGGTACCGCGTCTCCCACGCTCTTAACACTACCCCGATGACGATTGGTCCCTTACCCCCTCCAACCTCAATGCGCTAAACAGACCTATAAATCGAATACTGCGCAAGCGCAATGCAAACCATGTGGTGTGTCAAGTCTCATCTTTCGTGGTACAAGCTATACCGTATTGTACATGAAGTTTTGAATAAATAAATAAAGTACAGGCAGTCACAAACGCTTCAGATAAAGAGAAATTCCGGTAAGGCTTCAAGGACACAAAGGTTATTTATTAGGTTTAATTTTGGCTAGACTACAATAATACATTCAATGACTACTAAACAATAACATATTCCATATTTTTATACTATAGTAATGGCCGAATTCGTAATTATTTAGTTATTGTATTGAGGAATATTGTAGTATAAAGTATACAAAATTTAAACACAGCTATGTCAGATGATAGTGATAATTTTGTCTTTACTGAAAATTAATTCTGAATTCTCAAGTAAACAATTACAAAACAAATAATGAACTAGCTCAATAACTCATTAAAAATATATTATAAGTCACCTATCATTTAATTTGGCTGGCATATCATTCAAATAATACATCATCATCATTTACATCATTTAATTAATACAGTTGTTTTAATATTTACTGGCAAACATTTTAAACAAAACAAATGCTTCAATAAAATTCATAGTTTATGAGAGAGAAGTTTCTATTTACTTGGTTTTTTCTTTAATCTCTAGTATCTTATACTATAAGAACTAAAACATTGTGTTACAAATTCTTAGAAAGTAGCAAAAGGATTAGCAAGTAAAGTTAGCGCAAGGCTTTATTATTTCACCCATCAACTCTGCCTATCACCGTGCGACCAATCCTGGACATAAGCCTCTCCCAAATTGCAACACAATTTGCCATGATGAATTACAAAGACCAGCCTCTTAGGTCAATGTTGTTTGTTTTTAAATGGTGGACAATTAATGTATGAAGACAGAAATTTAATAGTTTTGGCAGCATACAACAAGCATACCATAATTATTACGTTAGGAATACCATCATAGGCCTAATTTATTAACAAAATACAGGGTTTTGATAGGTTTTTAACCTCAAATGTTACATAATTTTATTACTACAAAAACACTTCAATAAATCTGTATTTGATATTTTTATGGTACAATAACTCACTTCACATTATAAACCGCTGGTAAATTCTTTAACAGGGCGTTCGTTTGGCCTGCATTTGCGGTTTTTCGCAGCAAAACATTCAGTAAAGAGGCCATTTTTGACGGGACTACGTTCCGTCGGCACGAAACGAAACTGAGAAGAGAAAAGCTAATGTGTCATTACAAGGATAAATATAAAACTAATGAATTTTATTGGATTTCCCTATATTATGGATTTAGAAACTGATGAATTGAACTGGATCTACCCTACTCAAGAAAAATGCTAACTGATGACTAGGCAGCATGGTCTCAGACCTTAGCCTGTTCCGTCAGGAACTAATTTAAAAAAAAAAAAAAAAAAAGCTAATGTGTCAAGTTTACTGACATTTATGTTATGACATAACATTGCAACTTGCAAGCTTTTATCTTTGATCAGCTGCTTTCGGTAATAAAAATATTTTTGTTTGTATTTATACTTTGAAAACTAATAAATTGCATTTTCAAATTAAAACTTGGTAAATTATTGGAAACTCTTTTTCATATTTGTATGAGCCTTTATTTGTGAATATGCGTAAATTGAAACAGACTACAGATCGCAAACGTCAACAGCATGCATTGATCAAGATTGATCACTTTTATTGGGTTTATTAGTGTTAGCGTAGTTTTGCTCAACAATTTAAATAAATTGTGACAGATAAAAAAATATATTTATCACTTGTACTCATACAAAAATGCACAGTAGGAACTGTAGGAAGGAAGGCCTTTGCCCAGCCGTTGGCTAAAAAAAAAACACACGTACGACAGGAAGTACCTATGACATTGAGTTATAATGTACTACGTACCTACTAGAGAAGCTATTTCAAACAAAATATAGCGCGCACATTTGAAGTCAGCGCAGGACAGCGCATGCGCGGAACCCGCGCATGCGCGGGGCAAGCTTGTTATTTTCTCATAGATAACAATCAATGCGCGCAGATGCGACAATTTTTTTATATTCTGCCTACGTGTGTAAAAAAGTATTTCTACTGTTAAAATACTTTAATTTTCTTCAAAACACGAATATTATAATTTGTGTCCCTACTTTTAAATTAAGTAATTATTCAATATTGTTTAACTGGCGCATAGAAACCTTTAATAATTTGCTTCATTTAGATTTGCAGACATACAACTATGCAACGGCATTTGATTCTAACTTGGATTTGTGTTATGATTTCTCAATGTTTTCTAAATTCGATAGGAAAATTAACAACCATGGTATGAGAAACATCTTTCATAATCTATCATTAATTATAGCTGACTATTCATATTCTCGACCGGAAACTGTCGACGATAATGAAACAAATGTAACATCTCCACGGTGCGAGTTTTTTCTTTAATCAGTTAAATATAATGCATCAAAACATTGCCGGACTCTTAAACAAGTCAGATTTATTGGTTATTTACATACAGGAATTGTTAAGCAAACAAATTAAACTAGATATTATATGTATAACCGAGCATTTCATTATGTCTGGCCAAGAGAAATTACTATGCATACCTAATTATAAACTAGCGGCGTGTTATGCTAGACCAAACATTAAGCGCGGTGGAGCTTGTATCTTAGTTAAGAAAGGCCTTGAATATAAAGATTTGCCTGACATTATGAGACATTCGGTTACAGGAATTATAGAATGTTGCGCAATTGAATTAACGTCACAAAAACTAACTATTTTATGTGTATATAGACCGCCAAAATATACTGATCTCAACATATTCTATGAAAACCTAGACATAATACTCAAAAAGATATGTAATAAAACAAACAAAAAAATAATTGTATGTGGAGATTTCAACATAGATATCTTGAAAAAAAACAAATTATGCAGGGAGTTCGAATATTTTCTAATGAATTATAATCTAAAACTAGAAATAAATAAACCGACCAGACCTGTTAGTAAAACTTGCTTAGATAATTTTGCACACAATTCAAAACAATCCTGTCAGACTGAAATAATAGATTTCGGTTTATCTGATCATACGGCTCAAATATTTACCATTAAAGTTAAAAAGTTTAGTCAAATCAAAACTTGGAAAACATTACGTCGTGACATATCCGAGGAAAACTTGATTATGTTTAGCAATCATCTCGAAAGCTTATCATTTTCAGATGTATATAGCACAGAAGATCCTAATAAGGCCTATGATAACTTTTTAGAAATGTTTTTACTCCTATACGAACTTTGTTTTCCATTAAAAGCGATAATATTAAGTGCTGAAAAAAAGATCAAATGGGTGTCTAAAGGTATAAGGATCTGCAGCAAAAAACAACGCCAATTGCTCTGGAAACAAAGACTTCAACCTACAATCGAAAATAAAAATACTTTTAAACAATACTCAATAAGATTTAAAAAAATTATTAAATTGACTCAGAAAGCACAAAACAACTATTTAATAAAAAACTCTAAAAATAAATCTAAAACATCCTGGCAGATAATAAATAGTACAAAATCAATAACCGAACCCATATCTTGTATAAAAAAACATGATACAATAGTAACTAACCCTAATGAAATAGCCCAAGCATTTAATGATTTCTTTATCGACCAAGTCGCAGATCTATCTCTATGCTCAACTAAAGACGTTGTTAAAATAAAAAATAACCCTCACTCAATTTTTATGGCCCCTGTTGTTCCTCATGACATAACCAGAATAATAAAATCTTTAAAAAACAAGAAAAGTTTTGGATATGACGGTATTTCAACAAACGTCATAAAATTTGTTTCTACTACTATAGCCGATCCACTATGCCACATTATTAACGCAAGCATATCCGCTGGAATTTTCCCCGATAGCCTTAAGACCACAATAGTTAAACCACTTCACAAGAAGAATGATAAAGAAGACATGGCAAACTATAGACCGATAGCTTTGATCCCCGTATTTTCTAAAGTCATTGAAAAAGTAATTTATGAAGCCTTTCATTCCTTTTTGTCAAAATTTAATATTTTATGTGAGGAACAAAAAGGGTTTCGTAAAAATAGAAATATAAATATGGCAATATATGATCTAATAACTAAAATATTAATGAATGTAGATAAAAAAATACCTATATGTGCCATATTTACCGATATGTCTAAAGCTTTTGACTCTGTAAACCATGAAACGCTTTTGATGAAACTAAAAACTTACGGCATAAGAGGAAATGCCCTAGAATTAATAAAATCTTACTTAAGCCGGCGTCGTCAGTATACAGAAATATCCAGTATATGTGTCAAATCCAAACGTGAAGCTAAATATTTATCTGATTCTAGGGAAATTAAATATGGCGTGCCACAAGGCAGCGTTCTAGGACCGTTATTATTCTTGTTGTATATTAACGATCTTCCCCGCAACATAAATTACCCTTGTGTGTTATTTGCCGATGATAGTACAGTTCTAATAAACTGTCTCAATAGACAAAAATATGAAGACGAAATTAATAATTCCCTTAATTCAATAATCAATTGGCTCAACAATAATAATCTTTTAATAAATCTTAATAAAACAAAAATAATGCATTTCTATCAAAAAATTCAACCTATAAACTTAAACATTAATTATAACGGTCAATCCCTTGATAGTACTAATGTAGCAAAATTCTTGGGTATATTGGTTGACAGTCAATTAACCTGGAAACCACAAGCAGAAGAAATTTGTAAAAAATTAAGTTCCACTGCGTATATTCTCTACAATCTTTCCAAAAAAGTAAACATTGATACACTATTAGTAGCTTATCACAGTTTGGTGGTTTCCATTCTTAGGTTTAGTGTAATATTCTGGGGCAATTGCTCCGAAAGAGAGGCTATATTTAAAGCCCAAAAACGGTGCTTAAGGGCCATCTTTAGTCTTAAGGTCACAGACAGTTGCATCCCTATCTTCAAGACATACAATTTACTTACTTTTCCTAGCATATATATTTTTGAAATAGCAATTTTTGTTAAGACTAATATACATTTATTCCCTACATTGAATGATACAAGGACACGAACCACTGCAATGAGATCAAAATATAAGAATTTATTGTGTACAGGTCAATTTAACACTGCATTGCTGAAAAAAAACATTATTGGTATGGCACCTATTATATACAACAAATTACCGAATAGTATAAAGGATCAGCCCTTAAGGAAATTTAAGCGACTCCTATCTTCGCTGTTATTAAAAAAGTGTTATTATTCTGTTAGTGATTTTTTATATGATGAATTGTAACACTCTCCTTATTTAAGATCTCATTTTTTTTTATAATAAACTTTTTGTGATGTCATTTAAATTTATCTTAGTACCTAGTTTAAAAATTAGCTGTAAGTTTCTCCTTCAATTTTGTATGCCAACAGGCAGAATGTACTGGGATTAAATATAATTTTTATACTAACACCATACTTGTACCTGCATTCTATACAAATAAAGAAATTATTATTATTATTATTATTATTCAAATAAAATAAGTTTAGTTAATTTCTGCCGTTTGGTATTAGTAATCCACAGTTGGATCAGTTTTTGTAAATATGTATATAGCGTTACAGTATTAAAAAAAACCGCCATTTACCTACTGGTTCTGCCTCTCATAAGTAAGTATACTGAACATCAAAAAAGTTAGTTTTTCTAATAACAAAGTAAAACAAAATTCCAGCAATGTTATATTTACAAATATAATATCATTTACGTTATCGCATGGTAATTCAGATTTCTTTAAGTATACTCTTAGTGTTTTCGTGGTGTATTTGTCGTTTTCTTGGAAATGCACGGAACATAATATGCGTGAATAATCTGAAGGTAACCAAGTTTCTTCGCTGCGATTTATCTGAACTTTGATTGATGATTCTCTTGTTTCATGACATAGCCGTGGAAACCTTTAAATCCAAACAAAAATGTGAAATATTATTACAACATTACTATCGTGATTAAATATTAATATTTTATTGCTCATAGTTTTAAAAAGTATACCTACATCGATAGTGTCTAGTCTGCGAATAAAAATGTTTTACTCTTTGACATTCACGTAAACAACCGCCGCCACGGTGACAGTTGCAATAGAAAAATTATATTTAAATAACGCGTGGTTTAAAGATAATAGTTGAACTTACTTGTGAAAAGTCACTCCTTGACTTTTATTTATGTTTTTGGAGTTGTTGGAACAGTACCTCAATGCACACGAAGGCATATTTTAATTATCAAAACTTCACTCAGTGCGTCACGTTGCAGCAAGCGCTTGGCACAGACTAAGTGAGTTTAGGACCGTGGACCTAAACTCGTGTTACAAACAATTTGATTGAGGTGTCTCCTCTAGTACGTAGTACATTATAACTCAATGACCTATGAACGCTTTTTTTTCTAGCAGCGTTAATTATTTGTCAACGTTTGTCAAGGATATGAAGCATAAGTCCTATGTTAAACTGGATGGCCCTATGTTACCAATTTCTTCTAAGCTTCTGCTAAACACCTTTTCATCTATCGTATGGCAGTTTGCAGCGCGCACTCGGCGGAGTGCAGGTAAACTTACGTGCTCCGATACAGCGCGACCATTTTTCGTCACTTTCTAACGTGTCTAAATACACTTTATAGTAATAGGCTTAAAGTTTATTTTCAAGTGGCATAAAAATTCTCCATTGCGTTCCAATATAAGAGATTGTTTGAGTGTGATTGGTACAGATATTTTTATAAAATAAAACAATAATTATTACACAGTCAATAATTTTATTACAAATCCTTTCTTTATTTCATACAAAATATATGGTTATACGTTAAGACAACACTTACTTTTTATAGAGACACATTTCCAAATAATTTATATTTGAAAAGTATAGAAGCATTAGATTTTTACTTTTACAGACAAAATAACTATACACACAAATTAAAACTGTTTCATAAACTACAATAATTTCATGCTAATGTTTATAAATGAAACAATGTTTTGACCGTATGAGAAAATTGTTGGATTTCAATGCCCTCATACATTTTAAGGTACTTACTTTTGATTTTCTTGTTTAAGGGTACTGTGGGACATGGACATACTAAGTCCCTTTACAAAAAAGAAATGTTTAAAATAATACCGATTATGGGCTCCAGTCGGGCCCGAAACTAGTCTAGCTTCTCTGTTAAGTAAACGTGAGAGAGTCGGTATTATTTTAAACATTAGCTAATATATTTCTCGTAAGTTATTATACAAGAAAAAAAAATGTTATGGTCCCTAAACAGATGTATGCGGCCCTGTCCGACGAGCTATTTTCATGCACGGTGTACAAGTACACAAATCCCATGATTTTTTAGCAACTTATATTATTAACATCCTATACAGGATTATTTTTTATGGAGTGCGTATATTCAACGAGGTAATCAGATGCATAAAACTGAACAACTTTTCCCAAGAAATGTAGGTCGAAATCTTAAAATTGAAAATCAACTTTTCATACAAACATAAGTCACGTGACCTGTCACTTTGTATGAAAATTTCATTTTCAGTTGATTCTAAGCTTCATAAGCTGATGATGATGATTTATAAGCGTAGGTCCAAATTTTATCATAGCGCGTAGGCAGAAAACTTATACTTAATATTAGCCTATAGGGTGGATTTTACCAAACCTTTAATCCCCATAATATATATGGCATAATTCGGATACACATCGAATTACAAAAACGTCAAACTGCATTTTTATTTTTCGAATAATTTATCTGACGATGGAATAATCAGCTCTATGTAATGTAAACATGAGCTAAACGCCAGTGGGATAGCCCCACTGGCGTTTTACGAACGTTGGCGCTTGTCCAACGTCTGCGCATCGCTAACGTTGCGCAGACGTGACGTTGATGTCGCGAGATTAGTCCAAACAAATATTTTTTGTGTTCTGAGAATCACCGGGTAGCCTTAGTATATACATTTTAGGCCATTCAATAGTTTTTTACTTAAAAGTATAGTTAGTCGAAAAGATAAAGCCTCTCTTCCCTATACTGCACGTTAACCGCTTGGACTTAGGCCCAGTTTTTTAATGCCGAGTTACCCCAACCAATGGTAAAATATGCTAACTAATGTTTTCAAACTTCGGTAGAACGTATTTATTCATCAATTTTTATTTTAACGAATGGTTAAATAATTATCTCTCTAACTTATGTGACCATTAGATAGATTAACAATTGATGAAAAAACGCGTTTTGAAAACATTAGTTAGCATATTAAACCATTAGTTGAGTTAACTAGGGATAAAAAAACTAGGCCTTAGTTAATAAGACCCCTTCTTTCTTCTTATAGTTTATGGTGTTCACTTGACGCGTTTCTGCTGTCGTTGTCGGTAAATGTCGTTGACGGGCGGCGCGACGCCGAGTTCGTCATCATCTGAGTCCTCGCCGATTTTCCGCCGACGTGCCTATTAAACACATGTTTTTAATTATTTACACAATGAAATAAGAGGTTATTAGTTTGCCAGGTCGAGCCAACTTGATAAGCAAACATTTCTGTATACAGGATTATTTTATATATATATATACATATAATATTCAACGAGGTAATCAGGTGCCTAAAACTGAGTCACTTTCCCCAAAGAACATGGGACGAAATCTTAAAATTGAAAATTAAATTTTCATACAAAGTGACAGGTCACGTGACTTATGTTTGTATGAAAAGTTGATTTGCACCTGATTACCTCGTTGGATATACACACTCCATAAAAAATAATCCTGTATTCAAAAACAGTATAAGTAAGATACTGTCTTTGAACCCAGAAATAGTTTATGGAGGTCAGATAGGCAGTCGCTGTGTAAAATACGGTATTCAGCTGAATCCGGTAATACTGGAAGCCGACCCAAACATAGCTGAGAATATTTTATTTATTTATTTATTATTATAAAAGAGGTACAATATTTATTTAAAACATTCTCCCACAAAACCGGTTTAGCGGTTTGACTGTGGGTGTTGCACCGCATTGTTGTACAAAATTTGTAGGTAGGTTTCTATTATGTACCAGTACCTACAACTACTTAATTATTTATTCTATGTAAGTACTTTATACAAGTATTTTTTTAACTTAATTTTAAAAATTATTTAATCACTTTCCTGTCCTTTCCTTTACTTTTATAGGCTACATAGAAGAAGTAGAGTATATTACCTTGCTTGCTACGGTGGTGATGCCGTCATCGTCCACGATCCAGTGCACGGAGCGCGCGAGGTCGAACAGCTTCGTGTCGCAGCCGTTCTCCTGCGTCGGCGCCGGAGCTGGACATAACACGAGGATAACATTAATTTAGTATATTTACATAGTATACAACAAAGTCGCTCCCTCTGCCTGTACGCTTATAATACCGGTCTATAACTGTCCCACTGCTGGGCACAGGCCTCTTCCCATATAGAGAAGGAATGAGCATTGATCACCACGCTTGCTCATTGCGGGTTGGAAATTTCCGATTCAAACTTTTAGAATCCAGGTTTCCTCAAGGTGTTTTCCTTGACCGTTTGTCAATGATGTCTTAGAATAATTAAGGAAGTACATATAACTTTGAAAAAGTCACATTGGTACTTGCCTGGGTTCGAACCGGCAACCATGTGCATGCGAAATTAAATACAGTATAGTACAAATGTCAGCCACCACGAAATTTTTACTGTACTATTCTGTATCTGTACGCGTAAATCAGGAAGGACCCAGGAAGCGGTATTATGATTTTTTTAACAAATGTCGCAATCACATGATATTTGGGCCAATGTTTCATCAAGTCACATTTTTCTAACACCTTTAAGTTTATATTATTATGATGTTTTTTTTTACCCTTAAAATACTCCCAAAATATTTCTGCTCTCAAAAAGCTTCTTTTGATTTATTTTTTGTTGAAAAGCTTACTTAGCAATCAAATGTGGGTCGCACATTACTAGTATTCTTGTTAACCCCTCGTGCTAAGCTAAGATGCTTGTGTTACGAGTGAGTTCACGTCGGTAGTGTGATGGGTGGGATTCGAACCCGCAACCACATGATTGCAAATCCGACGCCTTAGCCATTAGGCTACCGCCGCTTTTAACATCTCTTCCTTCTAAATTAAGAGAAACTTTCAAAGATGGCAACACTTTGATTTATCTTCACTAGTTTTGATATTCTTACTCTGATTTATTGAATTTATAACTTTTGGAGTCAAAATTAATCACAAATAAATGGCAATGGTACTAGTAGTAAATGTTTGGTAAAATTTACAAACAATCAAATACTTTTGAATCACTTCATTAAATCTTCGACGAATTTCTGATTTTGATCATCTAATTTTGCTGTTATCTGTACAAATATACAAGAGTAGCTCATTTCAAGATATAAAATAAGATAATAGTGGGGGTGCTGCTTGCGGTGACTGGTCGTTCTGTTGACCTTGGTTTCTGTAGTTTACTTTATCTTATTTTTTTATTTCAGAGAGATATTCATAAACCTCAAGCAGTTGTTTACTTGGCATGTTCTCTAAATTATTTATATTTTGTATATTGTAAAGACAGCGTGCTGCTGTGGAGTTTGTTGCGCCGTTTCTTCTCCCCGGCTAGAGCACTTAGGAAGCGGTGGGGTGGGCGAATCAGGGTGCTGTCTGTGTTGATGACATTCAAAAAGTGCTACATGGTAGCCTAATTAGAATAAATGATTTTGAATTAGAATTTGAAAGTAATTCTCACGTTTGTCAGGCAGCGAGATGCGGTTGAAGAGCTGCATGAGCCTGTCGACGGCCACGAAGGGCCCGCGGTAGCACGTGGGCGGCGGCATCAGCGTGCACAGCTGCGCCGCCGCCGCCGGCATCGGGAACGTGCCGCCTGTAGGGAAACACAAACATTATACAAACATAATACATGACCCACTTAACCTAAGGCAGAATTAAAAAAATATATCAATAAATATCTTGGGACATCTCACACACGGCCATCGGATCCCAAACTAGGCAGAGCCTGTACTATGGTAACCAGACAACTGATAAACATACTTTTATATTTCTAAATACCTACATATTATAGATAAATAACACCCAGACACAGAACAAACGATCGTGCTCATCACACAATGATTTGTCCTGGTGGGAATCGAACCCACGACCTCCGGCTTAGCAGTCAGGGTCACTAACCACTAGACCAACAGGATAGTCTAACACTATATTGCCTTAGTGATCTGTTACTACGTTCTCATAACACACAAAATTACATACATTGCTCCGAATCAAAAGTAAGTAGCTAAAGCACTTGTGTTATGGAATCAGAGACACGGAAGGTACGACAAACACCCAGACCCGAGACAATGTAAAAATGTGTTTTTCTACATTGACCCGTCCGGGGATTGAACCCGGGACCACAGAGCTGGCGACACCTTGAAAACCGGAGTGTACTTCACTCGACCAAGGAGGTCGTCAAATGGCGATATAAAATGCGGTATAGATAGATAAATTAACCTGAGTGCTTAATTATTTAAGGATTCAACGGTTTACTCACGCGCATTCTCGGGATCGCCCGACTAGTTTCAGACTCAATAGGAGTCCTTAATCATGAGCTGACGCGACACCGCCGCCGCCGCGTCACCGATCCCGAGAATGCGCGTGAGTAAACCGTTGAATCCTTAAATAATTATGAATTCGTCTCACGGAAGTTATTATAATAATAACCTGAGTGCTGACAAAATTGTGACTTGCAAGCTATAAAAAAACAAAGTTAAATAATTATCGGAATATTACCTGGTATAGGGTGTTCTCCCGGCAGTGGGTTCACTTTCGGCTTGTACGGTATCATTTGACTCGTGTCCGGCCTAGCAATGTCCTTGTTTGGATCATTATCTCTGAAATAATAAAAACATTTTTTTTTAATTATTACCAACAATAACTAAATCATAGCTCAACCAGGGAGGAAGTTATAGGGTATTAATTTTTCGACTCCCAGGTGTACAAAGCGCATTTTGTCAACAATCTAAGTTTGTAGTTTTTTTTTAAATAAAGGAATTTAGAGTACTTTCCCATCGTGCCATTTTAAAATTTCCAACCTGTGCAAAATTCAGGGGTAAAGCTACGGGCAAGAGGGTAATGTAGTGCTGCAGGTGTGTATTGAAAAAAATAAATATCATCGCTTTGATTACCGTTTCAACCAAGGTGGAACAAGAAACATTAAAATTTAACATTGACGTAGAAAACCACTCACTTTTGTCCAAGAATGACCGCTGCTAACTCCGGTGATATTCCTGCTAAAGGACCTCCTAGTGCCCAAGACTTGTTGGACATTGACGCCACCTGCATATCAACAACATTTAATTCAATTCAATCTTTAAAAACCTCAACATACGTTGTCAATATTTGCTAAATAAATAATAGACAAATTTAAAATCTAAGGAAAATAAAACTATGATACAAAGTGGACGTGCGCGTACGTTATGTATTTTGTAGGTATATTTTATTCGTATTCGGAATGTCCTATCTTGGCGTGTAATAAAGAAAAAGTAGTGGTATTCATTGTTTCTCAAGTCTGGTGGTTCCAAAAAGTGGCATACTCGATAATTACTTCCGTAAAATATTCCTTAACCCACATTTTTCTCTTCTTTCGCTGCTTTAAATTAGCAGTCAATCTGATTGCAGTGACTGCTACGGCAATCTTCTGAGACAACCGCCAACGTCGAAGTCTTACGTGTGAATGAGCAAGCACGCGTTATTCAGACTGGTGTAATAGAAATGACATTTTGGAACCGCCTGAGCCTGAAAAGGCCTTCTTAAAATAAATAAATATGTGTGTTCCTAAGATTAGCGCGTTCAAACAAACAAACAAACTATTCAGGTTTTAATATAAGTATAGATAAGTAATATTATTAGTTTCGTTTATGGGTTATGCCATCTTATTATCTCACCTCTGTATATCCTATGGACTTCAACTCGGCGATGCTGCACGGGTACAGATCGAGGAACTTGTATCTGTCCACCAGCTGAGCCGTCTCCTTGCCTTCGAATTCTTTGATCTAGAGAACCAATCATGTGAATTAATACAGGAATAATTTAAAAGGAGTGCGGATAAATATATATATTTTTCATTAAAAAAAAAAACGACGCCCGCACTAAGGACTTTATCCTTGTGTCGCGGGGGTTTCACAAACATTCAGAACACATGCACAAAGAACACCCAGACTTGTAACAAGCATTTGTGGATCACACCTAGCACCTAGAATAAATCTTTGACTAACTTTGACTGGCATGTTGGTCTAGTGGTTAGTGACTGACTACTAGGCCGGAGGTGGTGGGTTCGATTCCCACCCAGGACAAATCTTTGTGTGATGAGTATGACCCTTTGTTCTGTGTCTGGGTGTAATTTATCTGTACTATTATGAAAATATTAACTTTAAAACTATCGCGTTGCATGATTTTAAGGCTTGACTCAGTCTGCTTGCGACCACCGCTTGTGTAACCCGGCCGAAACGTCAAGCCTTAAAAGGTAAATGCATGAGTTCGCGTTAATTCCCGAGACGTAATTTTATTAATATTATGAAAATAGAAGTATATAAGTATGTTTATCAGTTGTCTGGTCACCATAGTACAGGCTCTGCCTAGTATGGGATCAGATGACGTGTTAAAAAAAATCCTAATATATTTTTTATACCCTAAGTGGTAAGGGTGGCCGTCTCCAGAATTTTCATGTTAATCTCCTCACCTTCTCCAGCACAGCCTGCCTCCGCTTCTCGACCTTCACGATGCTGACCAGGTCTCCGATGTTCGACTCGAACTCCAGGAACCTGTTCCAGATGTCCACGGAGCTCTCGGGCTTGAGGCTGCCGGAGGAAAGCACGCGCTCGAATAGCACGCGGGTGTTGTTGTCCTCTAAAAATAACAACATTTTATTATTTTTATTATTATTTTATTTTATCAAATTCTCGAGCTTAACAATTAAATATTTTGATACAAGTTGAATGTAAGTATTTAAATAGCTTTTAGATTATTTTATTTTAAGTTATTCATATTCAAACAGGTACCAAATTTAAATAAAATTAAAATAAAACAGTGACGGCCGCGTCTGTATGTCTGTCTGTATGAACGCGATATATAGAAAAAAAAAACAGCTGAGAGCGAGTTGGACTCGCACACGAAGGGTTTCGTACCATCTATACTAAAATTATAAAGATAAAAAAATTGTTTGTTTGTTTGCATTGAATATGCTCCGAATCTAATGAACCGATTTGAAAAATTATTTCACTGTTGAAATGCTATAAAATTAGTCTAATATCTCTTTGTTTGATCTGTGGTCGGTGCTGTTCGGGGGTTCGACCTGTGTTGTGGTGTTGCAAGTGCGCAGAAACCACATTTAAACTTCGTTTTTATTAGGTATTGTTATTAATATTATTTTTGTGTTCTTCTATTTGTTTTAATATTGTGTGCCACTTTAGTGTTAAATAAATAAATAATATGGACAACATCACATACATTGCTCCGAATCCAAAGTAAGTAGCTAAAGCACTTGTGTTATGGAATCCAGAGACAAAGAAGGTACCACAAACAACTAGACCCGAGACAACGTAGAAAATAGACTTTCTATATTGACCCGTCCGGGGATCAAACCCGGGACCTCTGAGCTGGTGACGCCTTTAAAACCAGTGTGTATGTCACTCGACCACGGAGGTCGTCTGATTACAAATCTCCATGTTTAACAAACAGAATAGATCCAAAATATTAGTATAGATTCACTCACCGTTAAGATGCGACAAGTAATCAATATAGCAGAGCACGTATTCGGGAATGTGCGAGAACTTCTTGAGGCCCAGCTCAAATATCCTGAATGCGATGTTCTTGTCTTTGGAGCAGTAGTACTCCATGAGGGCCGCCGCGACGAACACGTGGTAGTGGGACCTTGGAAAAACAATACATAATATAATAATAATATTTTTTATTTTTTTATTTTGACAACATCACATACATTGCTCCGAATCAACATATAGAAATAACCATAACATCAAAACTTAAATTATTCATACGTAGAATCTTCTTGGGTCCGCTTGAAGATTGTCGTAGCAGACTTGATGCCCTAAGCCCAGCACTGGGACAGTGTATGCTCACATTGCTCACCTAGGAACTTACTTGATGACGGTCCAAGCAGACTTGAAGCCCTAATAAGCCCAGCAGTGGGACAGTTTATACTCACCTAGGGACCTACTTGATGAGGGTCCAAGCAGACTTGAAGGCCTAAATAAGCCCAGTAGTGGGACAATGTTTGCTCACCTAGGGGCCCACTTAAAGACGGTCCTAGCAGACGTGAAGCCCTAAGCCCAGCAGTGGGACAGTGTATGCTCACCTAGTGACCTATTTGATGACGGTCCTAGCAGACTTGAAGCCCTAATAAGCCCCTTAGTGGGACAGTGTTGCTCACCTAGGGGCCCACTTGAAGACGGTCCTAGCAGACTTGAAGCCCTAATAAGCCCCTTAGTGGGACAGTGTTGCTCACCTAGGGGCCCACTTGAAGACGGTCCTAGCAGACTTGAAGCCCTAATAAGCCCCTTAGTGGGACAGTGTTGCTCACCTAGGGGCCCACTTGAAGACGGTCCTAGCAGACTTGAAGCCCTAATAAGCCCCTTAGTGGGACAGTGTTGCTCACCTAGGGGCCCACTTGAAGACGGTCCTAGCAGACTTGAAGCCCTAATAAGCCCAGTAGTGGGACAGTGTTTGCTCACCTAGGGACCTAGGTACTTGATGACAGTGCAAGCAGACTTGATGCCCTCAGCCCAGCAGTGGGACAGTGTATGCTCACCTAGGGACCTACGTGATGACGGTCCAAGCAGACTTGAAGCCCTTATAGGCCTAGTAATGGGACAATGTTTGCTCACTTAGGGGCCCACTTAAAGACGGTCCTAGCAGACGTGAAGCCCTAAGCCCAGCAGTGGGACAGTTTATACTCACCTAGGGACCTACTTGATGACGGTCCAAGCAGTCTTGAAGCCCTAATAAGCCCAATAGTGGGACAGTGTAAGCTCACCTGGGATCCTCTCGGGCCCGTTTGAAGACAGTCCTAGCAGACTTGATGCCTTCAGCTCTTCGCGCGAACTTCATATACTGGACATACGCGAGGGTCGGATCGATGTCTTCCATGTCCAGGTAGCGGGTGTAGACTTGGTGGACCTGGGATATGGAGAACAGATATTAATATATCTGTTCTGATCGTAACTAAAACAACTTTCAAGCCAGGGTTTTAACGTCCTCCATAACAAGTTTATCTAAATTAGTCCAGCCGTATGCGTAAAGAATAAAAATAAAAATCAATTATTTCAATTTATACATTGTCAGCACCCTGATTCGCCCGCTTGATTCCTCCGCTGCCTAAGTTTTATAGTTGTGGAAAAGGCGCATCAAACTCCCCAGCAGCTTTGGCTATGGGGCAGAGTGGGGGGCTAGTGACGTCAGAAGTTGGCGAAAATAGTAGCCACAAGTGACGTGAGGAGCCCCTACTCCTTACTTTAAATTCGAATCATTTAAATCCAGATATTCGCTGTCTCCATGAAGATATTCGTTATTGAAATAAAACTACTTTTAAACGGATTCTATCGTGGTTTATTTTGATTTTTAGTTCCCGACGTTTCGACGCCTTTCCAGGTGTCATGGTCACGGGCAGACTGAGGTGGTATTTGTCTTGACATGGGATGTTACTCGTTCTACCTTCATTTATAAATCCACAAAATTAAAACCAAACCCAAGAGCAGCGCTGCAAGACTTCAAGACACCTGCAAAGGCGTCGAAACGTCGAGAAATAAAATAAAAATAAACCGCGATAGAATCCATTTAAAAGTAGTTTTATTTCAATGTCTAACGTAAACCTCAGAAAAAAATATATTCGTTATTTCGAAAAAGCATCAACACGTGTATGTTTGACATTGAAAACCTAGAAACTCCTCCTTTGGAAGCCGGTTAAAAATAGTCCGCTTCCCTAAGAATCAAAGGGGTAGGAAGTTGGTCCTTACCTTATTATAATGCAGCCTACTCTCCTCATAGTCGGCGTGTGCGAAGTGTAAAAGAGTGGAATGTTTGAGCGGGCCGCTGGTGGCTCGCTCGTACACCGCCGCCGCCTCGTCAGAGAACAGCCGGGCTGCGTTCGAGTCCTGGATAATGACAACAAGGATCATACTGAATAATAATTTGATGATTACCAAACCAACGTCATCAGACTGGATGCGGAAGGCGGAGGACCAGGCCAATGTCCAGCAGTGGGCCGCGATAGGCCGAGTTGATTGACGCAATCAGCCTAGCTTTATCCAAGGCTATGTTGGAGTCGGCTGCCAGTCTTAACCGGTTATAGCTGAATATCGTAATTTTTTACATGGTGCAACTGCCAACCCGACAACCCATTTTTACTGGGTAATAAAGTATCCCATAGTTACGACTGGTAAAAACCTGGTAAAAGTATAGGCCCTGCTCGCAGGCAACATCCAAATTCAAAATGTTTTTATTTCTAGTAAACTTAAAAAGGCGCTTTAAAAAGGGGTATTCGTGGTACACTTCATTAAGTGTATCGCATAGGCGGCTTCTTTGAAACAAAGCTGCAGGTAGTAAGTACGTAAACTTTGAGGAGCGGTCAGTGTTGCTGTTGCCTTGGATCAGATTTTATTTTGATTTAATTATTTTCAAGTGGGAAAAAAATAATCTCCAATCATAGAATCTAGAATAATAGTCTTAGGGATCGGACAGGGGTTTTGTTACATGCTGTATATATATAGTTTACAATGGATCATGACATATGTGCGTCAATAACGCTAGGAACATAAAATATATATAAAAAAAAATCCGTGGGGTACTCACGCCCTTCTCCTGCAGCAGCTTGGCGGAGTGGTCGAGGAACTGCGCGGCCTGGTGCCAGACATCCGGGTGGTGCGCCAGGCACAGCAGGCCCTGCTCGATGGCGAACATCACGCGCCGCGCCACCAGCGCCGTGTCCTCCGACCGCAGCGGGTTGCCGCGCTCCCACGTTATGTACTTCTTCCACAGTTCCACCTGGACCATTCAATGCGACGTTTCCAATCACAGAAAATAATACAGGTGTTTGTAGATCGATTAGAAGTCAGGTTGTCAGTCACCGGTGAACCACGTAGAGTGAAATGCCGTTCAATCATCTGTCAATGTTATCAGGTTACCAATCAAAATCAAAATCAAAAATATTTTTATTTCGAGTAGACCTTTTCAAGTAATTTCAAAACGTTAAATGACGCTAGTTGCGCGGTTCCAAAGTGTCATTCCTATGGAGAAGAACCGGCAACTGCAGCAAGCTACTCTTTTAAAAATGGTTATATGTAAATAAATAAATAATAAATAAATATCTTGGGACAATCTCACACACGGTCATCTGATCCCAAACTAGGCAGAGCCTGTACTATGGTAACCAGACAACTGATAAACATACTTATATATTTCTAAATACATACATATTATAGATAAATAACACCCAGACACAGAACAAATGATCGTGCTCATCACACAAAGATTTGTCCTGGGTGGGAATCGAACCCACGACCTCCAGCTTAGCAGTCAGGGTCACTAACCACTAGACCAACAGGCCCGTCGTTATTTTACAATGTATACATTGTAAAATAATATTGATTAAATAAATGCAGGGACTTTCCTGGACTGGCCTTCTTAATAAAGAACCAGATCGACCTGAGAAAGCCTGTGCCAACAGATGGCAAGCATACCTCGACAGTGACCTACACATCTAATGTAATAACAATGAAACAGGTATCTTAATTTAGTTTCCAGAAAGATTCGTTCATCTTTTGTCGTCGGTCACTAGTGACCTAAGCGCTGTTTGAAAGTTGAAACCAAAACAGTTTAGCTTATAATCTGTTGAAGCTGTTGTCTCGAAGGCACAAACGAAAAAAAATTGGCAAAAATGCAAATAAAAAAAAAACAACAAAATGTGATAAAAATGCTAATTAATGTTGTGAGCTTTTAATGAAACACTGAAAAGCTAAAGCTAGATGATGTTGTATCTGATTAATTTCCTTTGAATTTGAAGTTATATTTCTTGCTCGTTATGAAAAAATGATGCGTGAAATTTTAAGATGCGCGCTCATCACTGTAAAGTACAACTTCTCACGCGCGTACATAAGTACACGCAGACATTTTTTTTATTAAGGTCACCGGTGACCGATTCCGCTTTTCTTTGCTGTGAGGGCGACCTTACCTGCTTCATTTCCTCTCGATCAGCAGTCGGCGGAGTCGCAGGCATGTTCCTGTTGAGCCCCCTTGTGACTGTCTCCAACTCCTTAGCTACACGACGAGCATTCATATACTCACGGGATCGCTCCATTGCCATACGCTCAGCTATAGATAGATAAAAAGAAAAAGGAATATGAAAATTAATACGGTTTAAGCTGGGCAGACTATGGGTAGTTTGAAGGACAGAAATGATCGCTGATTGCCGTGGACAACCATTGAAGTCACGGCAACCATTAATGTTACGGCAACCTGTCAGTCTTATATCAGTCAGAATAATCGAAACGCGATAACTACCGACTGGAAGGCTGATTATAAATCGTCGACTCAGCGCCTTAAAGTTGACAAGGTATTTATATATAGGCAAAAAACATCCAATAGTTTTTTTGGTCCCTATTTTCTTCGGTAAATAAATAAAATGTTCTTTAAAAACAGTACATTACATCTGAAATAGCAGCATTAACTTACCTATAATAGTGTTAATACTTTGTTCAAAGGCAATATAGTCCTTCCATAGAGTTTCTATACCTATAATAGGAGTTATGACTGCTCGTTGATACACCTGAAATGAAAAAAAAAACACTTTTCATAATAAACTACTAACCTATACTTTTTTTTAACCTTTGTGACTCTCAGGATACAAAAAAGATTTGAGGTGTCGGGTTCTTGAACTATACTACGCTACGTTATGGTTTTTTTTTTTTTACGGAAATTCCACCCCCCCCCCCCCCCCTTATACTATCTTCTATCATACTGTTTCTTGGACTTACCTTCCTGACTGCAGAAATCTTCTGATTCTCAGCGTATGAGCCGACAGCTTCCACGCTCTTCAAGAAAGTGATGTAGTCATTCCAAATTGGGTATGCGTGGATGTCAAGGCCAATCTTGTCAAGAGCGAAGTCGTAAGCCTGCGCCATTTTTTCTCTGAAATACAGGTGTTATTGAATTTTTCTGCTTCATCATCTGATCTTCAAAAGCTTCTTAGTCTGGATATCTTTCGTATTTTATTTTTATTTTCAAGAGACTGGGATCAATTAACAGACTGCAAACGACGTTGTATGATTCTAGATTTTAGATTATATTAGGTTTATAGACTGAGATCAGAGTGCAAAAGACGTTTAAAAACCCAATAAGATTTTGGTTTTATCTTTATGATTCTAGATTTTATTTATATTAAGTTTTTAGATTTTCGCGGTTTGAATAGATCATACAAATTAAAGGCAACGGGTGGGATTTTTCCCCATCATTTCGGCAAACTTGCCGAAACGTTGAAGACCGTGGTCACGGGTCAACGTATCACGTACGCGGGTCAGACCCGTTGCCTTTAACTTGTATGATTTAGCGTAAAAAGCTTACGACGCCCACGCCGAAGGCACGACATGTCTTCGTCTTAGCCAAAACCGAGACTTATTGTTAATATTTAATCTCAAAAAGTTACATGCACGCGCGATATCTCGCCTCGTTATTTGCGAAAACATTGACATCGGATTCGGTAACTGATTAAAAACACTATTTTTTGGTTTCGTAGAAAGTAAATCAAAGTTCATTCTCGAATTCTTCGAATTTATTAATAAAAACAGCGATACTACTGGAATATTTTTGGACCAGACTGGACTGGACCAGATGGTGCACCAAAGAGGAAACCTAAACAACCTAGGAGTGGGTGGTGATGAGGATGGGAACATGATACATATAAGTGTATAGTTAAAAAAGTACGTACTTGTAAGTAGGCAGCATACACTTGGTCTCCTTCACATAGTTGAGGTACAGCCTCCACAGCTCAATGTTAAGGATCTTCATCAAGCATCTCTGGAACAGCTAGCGGTGGAAATATAACCAATCATATAGCGTAATTTATCTTCAATTTGGTCATCAGGATGAATGAGGATCGCTCCAGAAATCGAAGACAGGCTGTCATGATCTCATATGATGATGGGGTAGGAAAAAAGGTGATCCCGATGACGAAGATATAATTTTATTAATAATATTAATATTATTGACGCTCCTTATGTAAGTACAGCAAAATTAAATGAAAATTAATAAAAAACAACGAGTGTCTCCAGGAGAGCCGGCAGAAGCGAAAACTAGCAAATAAAATATAGATGCACTTGGTTAAATTTTCATATTTTAAACACTTTACTTTACATATATTTTCGCCGCTAAAGAAGTTTTCACTTCCAATGCTCCACACATATTCTTTCTTTGCTGACACCGGATGACATCTCACCCGCAAGCGCGCTGCGCCGCGTCTTAGGTATTTTCGATCAGTCACGTGACCCCTGACGCGACCTAAAGATTCTTTACCCATCCCAAAAAGTGCACCGAACCGCTAAAGAAGTTTTCAAATCAAAGAAACAATAAAAGAAGTCAAAAACAGCCGAGGTTGAAGAAAGCGCCGAATTCGCGGGCGATATTTAATGATTAATAAAATTTCCATTTCATTCTCATAAAGACTTTTTTATTATTTTTATTATGCAGGTGTACTAACATGATAAAGTGTCAAAAATGTTAATAAAAGGAAAAAAAACTTCTAACTAATCATCATCAAAGGTCTCATGACTACTATTGCCTGTGTTCGTTTTCAGGAGCATTCTCCTTGCACCCTGTAACATACGGCCGACGAATCTTGACGAGTCTGACAAGAGCTACAAGACAGTTTGCGTGAGATGCAAGTACACATAAACGGTGGGCGAGAAAGAGACGGCAATATCTTGTATCACTTTTTAGACTCGCCAAGACAGACCGAAGAGTATACTGGGTATTTTTTTTTCGTAAAACATTATTTATTTTATACTTGCAGTACTATACAGGAATGCTAGTGGAAACAAATATTCCGGATATGACCGGGACTTCCTGTAACTCCTGATATACTAACGTCCTGAGTTTTGTTCTAGTCCTTAGGATAGAAAGAAAGATACGAGTCCATTAGGATGATAAAAAAAAGTCGCATTTGTTGATCTGGGTGTCACTTCCGAAGTTAATAATCTTCTGCGTAGCCTATTCCCAAGCTATGTTGGGGTCGGCTTCCAGTGTTACCGCATTTAGTCGGACCGTATTGTACACGGAGCGACTACCTATCTCGGACCTCTACAACCCATTCTACTGGGTTACAAATGGTTACCCATCCACAGACTATCATTATATCAGTCTACTTGTGGCCGAGTTCCGTGTAACCGGACCGGAATCGAAACGTCCAGCCATCTAACGGTACGAATACACCAAATCCGCCATCGGCCGATGTATGCTCGGGCGTCATCGGCCGACCACGGCCGATCAAATCAAACGTAAGTAAATGGAAGAGAGCGCATACACTGCTACTACCGGCGTCGTCCGATGACGCCCGAAAACGGAGGATAACTGACGAGTCCGAACGTGTTTGGATTTTTTGTCAGTTTTACTCTGAAGTTGCACAGTTCAGACTTCATAAGTTCCACCGACAACGGCCGTTATCGTCTGCAGTGTATTCAGTTGAACGTCCGAGTTACTCGTCCGAGTTACTCGTCCGAGTAATTCTGTCCGCCATCGGCCGACAAAATCGGTTTTAGTGAATTCGTACCGTTAGGCCCCCGTCAGTTTTTGTAGGACCATGATCGAATCGATTCGGATTAATCGGTTCCCAGTCCATCTTTAACCGACTTCATGTAGGACGTGCGTTGCACTATCGCAATCAGTACGTTCTATTATTCTGATACCAAAAATCGGTCACCTGGTAACCTGGGTGATATTAACCAGATATATAATCAATTTATTCAACTTTGTAACATTTTGTATGCGGGCAATATAGGGTGAATTGAATAATGGAAAAAGTTACATTGTTCACGTGTAGGTACGTTAGAGTTCCAAAAAGAATAAAAAATACTTATTTGAAATGTTTTCGAAGTTAAATGAGAATATTCAAAGATAAAGATATTTGATTTAAATAACATTACTAGCTGTACCGGCAAACGTTGTTCTGCCATAATAAAAAAATCTGGAGAGGGCCACCCGTATCTAAGGGTGTAGAAAAATAATTTTGGCCGATTCTCAGACCTACACGACATGCACAAAAAATTTCATACAAATCAGTCCAGCCGTTTCGGAGGAGTTTGGTAACAAGCATTGCGACACGAGAATTGTATTTTATTTAGTAGATTATTGGTGTTACAAAATTTATAGGTACCAACATGTTATACCCTGACTGGTATACTAATATCCTCTAATAATGAATGATTTTCGTTAATTGCCGTTTCGTATAAAATTATCTATTTATTTTTGGATCTTTGATCATAAATATACACACCACTCACCTGAACCACTAATTTTAAATACTTAAGGAAACTTACCTGATAATTAGCGATATAAAATAATTTCTCAGTAAATGTATTTTTTTTTATAATAACCTCCGTGAGACGATTTCATAATTATTTTAAGATTCAACGGCTTGCTCACGCGCATTCTCGGGATCGCCCGACTAGTTTCAGACTCAAAAGGAGTCCTTAATCATGAGCTGACGCGGCGGCAGGGGTTTCAAGAGTCGAACTCATCCCGGGCGATCCCGAGAATGCGCGTGAGTAAGCCGTTGAATCTTTAAATAATTAAGAATGTAATTTATTTTCTGAGAGTTACCAACTGTTTTAATTAGTATTCCATGTGCTTCACAAAACAAATTAAAGACATAGCCAGGAAGTTTTGAATATTCTATTACTCCTAGTAATTTCATCTAATCGGGCTCAACGTTTTATAGATTTTTGAAGTGGATATAATAATAATTTAAAGAATCGCTACAATGTACGTTATAGGACTTCGTAGCTCTCATATTGTTAATTAAAATAAAATAATTTAACAACATATAACATTCTTAACTTTCTGTTCCTGATATGTTAGCTTGTAATTTAGTTGCATATAAATCTGTGGATTTAAAAGGAGTAACTTACGTATATTTAACGAGATAATCAGGTGCATAAAACTGAACAACTTTCCCAAAGGAACATAGGTCGAAATCTTAAAATTGAAAATCATTTTTTCATACAAACATAAGTCAAGTCACGTGACCTGTCACTGTATGAAATGTTATTTTTCCATTTTAAGATTTCGACCTATTTTTCTTGGAAAAAGTTGTTCAGTTTTATGTACCTGATAATACGCACTCCTTTTAAATTAATCCTGTATGTTACTGATGTTTCCCAAGTAAAATAAAATTATTGTTATTGTTACTGAGTTTTCTGAGATAGTGAATACTAAAGAATAAAATAGTGAATTTCAGTTTCAGAATAACTATTACAGTGTCTTGTCAAATCCTTTTCTTCTATTGTCACTAGGTACATAGTATAAAAGAAATCGGTTCCCGCTGTCTGTCCCTATGCATTCTTAGATCTTTAAAACTACGCAACGGATTTTGATGCGGTTTTTTTTAATAGATAGAGTGATTCAAGAGGATGTTTTATATGGATAATATACGTGCGAAGCCGTGGCGGGTCCGCTAACCAATTATAAAATAACTCTTTTTTTTTTAAATATTGATATTCTATTCGCGACAATATATAAATATTTATGTAAATAAATGTCGACAGATATTTCTAAAGGATTTTATATAATAGGGTTTATTACATGTCAAAAGTGAGCTTTCTAAGCAGATGTTTTATTAAAAATATAAATCAATTTATATTGAAATACATGGCCATAACAAGAAAAAAATATCTTGTACCAATTTGTTAGTTTTATTCAAAAGCTGGCAACATCCACATCAAAAACTCGCCTCCGACATGTCTGAACACATTAGCCCTAGCCGAAAAAAAAGATAAAATTTCTTAATTCCTTTTTTATTTAAATACACGCTATACGTACAAACTAAAGCCGTCTACGAGACAATTATATCAACAGCCTTCAAACCAAGCAACATTTAAATTAAAGAAGTGCTTTGAGAAACATGTGCCTTATATATATTAATTTACTATTCAACTAGCAGCGACCCACAGTTTGATAGATGTCTTAATTTCACGAGATGAAAATTATGTAAGCTGATGTGTTATCCATGTCATCTACCTCCATACCAAATTTTATCAAATTTGGTCCAGCCGATTGAGCGTGAAGATTACAAACATACACACAAATGATCATGCTTCTAAAACAAAGATTTATCGTAGGTGGGAATGAGCCCACAATTTCTGGTTCAACAGTGGAGGTCATTAAACACTAGACCAACAGGTCTTAGCAGTTTCTACACCTATAGCATGGTATCCGCCAAAAAGTTTATGTAAACACTAACTTTTGTAGCCTATAGCCTTCCTCAATAAGTGGGCTATCTAACAGTGAAAGAATTTTTCAAATCGGTCCAGTAGTTCTCTAAACAAACTCTTCAGCTTTATAAGTATATAGATAGAATTGATGAAAGCCTTGATTGCATTAGACACATGTTTTTCAAATTAAACACACTTGCATTACTCTATATCACAGATTTATCATATTTAATTTTACTAGAAGTGTCTTGACTTATCACAGAAAAAGTTTATTAATATCTAACTTACGCTGTTAATTTACTAACCTTTTCAACTCGTTCGAAATTCCTAGCCTTCATCTGTAAAAAAAGAAAGATGTATTTAATATTTTATCAAAATACTAGTACTACAGAACATCTTAAAATGAAGAACCGGCGAATACTGAAACGTTAATTTACTTCAACATGTTCTTAAAGGTTCCCTATTTTTAAGCATAACCTATTTTTAAGCATAAAATTTTATGTCATAATTTAACATGGCATAATTTGATTTATCCTAATAATAGTTATGCACAATATCACTTAGGCATAACTTTATATATCTATACATATGCTTACTGATATAGTATGCCAAGCAACAATTATGTCAAAATATTGTTATGCCAAATACCAATATGCCTAACTCGTTATGCCAAATTAATATAGGAGAAATAAAAATTTGGCGAAAAAAAGGGATCCCGTTCTTAAATGTCTGTAAATATAATAAAACCATAAAACATACCTCCTGTTCTATAAAAATCTTCCAATAACGCCCCGTAGTTGGAAACGCAGTGATCAGTTTCTCGTACATCACCCGCACCTCATTGATGGGTCTTGTCTGAGCCTCGCGGATGAGTAGCGACCAGGAATCAACATCATAAGTGTTCGCTTCAACCGCTCTTTGAGCTCTACTTAACCTCTCGTTTCCCCAGTCCTGGAATATTTAATTGTTGTGTAGTTAGGAGAATGTATGACACAAACATTGCGTTGTTTAGTTTTGGGAATCAGTATTTTGAAATTCTAACAGTAACACTTGTAAAAGAATATAGTAAGTAAAACTTAAAGGTTTTAAAAAACACTGATATTATAATTTACAGAATGTATGGATTAAAAGCATGTTAGAAAGAACGAGCAAAAATTATTACCACAACAACGTCAACAACTGAAATGTAACCGGCGAAACATTTATTATTATTAGTTTCTCAAGATTACATCACAATTATTCACAACATAATGTAGCTCTAATAATAAATATTCTCAAAAGAAGTATGTACGTAAGAGTTGCATTTGTTTTACTTACGATTTCCGTACTTTCTTCCGTGGTAGTCATTTTTGTTGGTAAATTTCTAGGTTATAAATTAATTTAATTTAAAAACTTTGATAATATTAATCCCTACTGAAAGCTTAAGAACTAACTAATTATAAAATCAATTAGGCTTATAGTAATTAAATAATATTAAAATGAAAATAATTATTATTGACGCCGTCAGAGACTCAATCAGACGCCATCACATAATGAATGAATGAATGAACGAAAGTCAATATCAATGAATTTGAGAATGAAGTATGTGATGAATGATGATGACAGCTTTGAGTTTGTCAGCACTAAAATTATTTATTCATAATATTCATAATTATTCATATTCATATATGTAATTATTTGCAATAAATAAATTCCAATTTCCAATTTTTATAAATTGGAATAAAATAAAACTTAGATGAATAACCCAATCACTGAACTGAGTTCTTAATCAGAGGAATAAAATAATAACAATTTCGAGGTTCTACTTCTTACAAATGTTCCCTGAAAATATTTTTTTTTTTTTTTTTTTTAATTGATGACTATTATTTATTATTTGATTTTATTACATTCATCAAGAAATCTATCTTTACTTAATTTTCAAGGCTTGTTCATTACATGTCTAAATGGTCAACAACGTTTTCTGAACCAGTGGTGAATTTTTTCATGCATTGACCAATGACATTGTAATGGCATTGACTGACATGGCTTGACAATTGACATTAGCCTCTTTTGAGTACTTTGAAAATTTGAAGTTTTGATTTGACGTTTGCGACCAAGCCAAGCTTACGCGGTTATAATATTTTCGTTCACAAAAATAAACAAAAATGTTATTCTATTCCTTCTTCAAATCCCTTGTGGGAAAAGATGTGGTCGTAGAACTGAAGAACGACCTAAGTATATGCGGTACTTTGCATTCTGTCGACCAGTATTTGAACATAAAACTTTCGGACATAAGCGTGATTGATCCGGAAAAATATCCTCACATGTTATCGGTTAAGAACTGTTTTATACGGGGTTCTGTGGTCCGCTACGTGCAACTACCGGCTGATGAAGTCGATACCCAGTTATTGCAAGACGCGGCGAGAAAGGAGGCAACAGTATCAACGAGATAGTTCATAACCTCTTTTCGGCTGGTTATCGTGTTTTTTTGGACCATGAAGTGCGTGTAAATACTAATTTAAGCATAAGTTTCGCAATAAAGTCGTATTGATATGGTTTAAAAAGGTTTTACTTTCTCCTCTTTTCAGAAATATTTTCAAATATTCATAAAGCTAAGAGAACCATAATAAATTATCAATCATGTCTTCTAAGTAGAAACACTGTATATTTTTATCCAAAACAGTGTGCCTAACTAATTTTTCTGTAATCTTGTATTTTTTGTTAAGATTCACTGGAGAAATATCACAAAGATTATTTTTAGTTTTAGTAGACTAGATTATTTCTGTAGACTGTGTCATGTAAGAACATATTTTTGTATTGTATTTGTGTGTAAAAGTGTAGGCAAAACAATGAGAAGCTTTTGCCATGCCTTGGAACGGGTTCAATTCGGCAAATATCAAATTAAATCAGTATCATGTCATAGTAATTTTTTTTTGCTTTTATGTTACTAGAACATTTAATTCCTTCCTTATAATAATTTTTTTTTATTATAAGGAAAATTAATATTGTTTTAGGTATGTAGCTCTTACGCAATGGCCAGCCATCTCACTTAGCCCCTTCACAAGTTCACAAAGGGTGCCGCGTTCTTGAGAGAAAATTTTAAAAAGTTTTTAAAATTTTCTCTCAAGAAAGCGGCACACTTCCAGTCAACAGCAATGTGGAAGAGTTTTTGGATGCTGTTTTTTTAGTTTATTAGTAGATAAATATTAGATTCCACATGAAAAAGAAATTGTTCTAAAGAAGAAAGATAATAATAATATATTGTTTTGATAATACAAGTAAAAAACTGCAAACAAAAATTTTAAAAACTGCAGTCCTACAGCTGAGAAAAACCCCTTAACTCCTCATAAATGCCTCCCATCAATCCATCCTGCCTTTACTTATAGTATTAGTGTTCTGTCTCTGAACCTACCAAATACCCCAACCAGCCCTTGTGTGATGCTGGAAATAAAAGATCACCTTTTTCTGGAGACAATTGATCAACTTTTAAATTAATTTAATTTATAATGAGGTATTTCCTCATTATAAATAAAGCAATCGTTGTTTTTATTCTTTTCATTGATTCAATTTATTTGAAAAGAATAGGAAAAAGTTTGGATCAAGTTTAAAACTGATCACTCATGTCAAATCTTACTACTTATTTAACCATGAAGACATTGCGTGAAATGAAACGTATAAAGCTTTCTTTTTTGAGGTTTTTTGTTTGGCAACAAGGGCGCCATTTTTGTTGTCAACTTGGAATAAATTCTACCAAACTGGTATAAAAACTGAACATGGTGATAAAATCAATTTGACGCGATTTTTTTATCTTTGTATCTTACAAAACAATTATAAAAAAAGCTATTTATTGAAACTAAATGATCCGATTCTTCGGAATTTGTATGAATTGTATTTACTCCATGTTTTGCTGATATTGCTATACATAGTTTACAAATTACAACTTTAATTAGTAAGCGGTATCACAGCTGCGCAAATAAATCTACTATTGTTGGGTTGCAGTTTAGTAGAAATTTTGTCATAGCTCTTGGTACCCAGTATCTCATTTCATTCAACTTTTCTAAGCTTTTCGCCCTTCGCGTTTGGTATTCGACTATTCGCCACTTCGCCTGTTCTCGCATTTAAACCTTTTGTTATTATCGTTCTGTTCATTACATGCTACGATCAATCAATATTCTCGTCGACGCATGTCGCGAGTGATGAATGGTGCCCTTTTTATTTTAGCACACAATCAAAAATATACTTGTACGATACGAAACGAGTGTTTTTAACATGTGATTTCAAATGTAAATAATTAATTAAAATTATCCCACAAAATGGACGTGAAAGGTTGTAATCGTGGGTGTAATGTGTGATAACTTCATAGTTGTTGTGTTCGAATTGTTTAGTGAGAGTGAAACGGTGTTTTTTTGAAGGATTTTGACGTTCCCAGCAGCGCAAAGCTACGGAATCCTCAAGTAAGTAATAATTTTCAATGTTTACATTCTAAGGTAAGAGGTTCAATTCATTTCTTAAAAGTTTACCATCTGCCTGCAATATGTCTTAGAACTTTGAAATGAGTCATACAGATTACAGATGTGTAGTTTTTTTGTTTATTTGTTGAGAGACAATTTCGGATGTTCCGCGGTTCAATTATCGTCAATTAACGCGCCTAAGTTGCTGTGAAAGCATTCATTTAGTTTTATTTCTGTGGTTATTTATAGCTGGTTCATTGGCTCGTGTTTTAACCTTTTTAGTTAAGTAATGTGATAATCTATACCAAATGCTGTTAGATTCTAATTTACAACACAGACTGCTAGATTGTTATTTTTGTAGGTATTTTAACTAAATTATTATTTCTGAATAATAAAATCTCCTATCCCTAACAATTTGTAGTGTTTATTTAATTATATGTATAGTTATTTTACACAGTTGATAGCTGTATTTTTTCAAATCATTTGTGAAATAAACCATCTGATAAGTATTTGTTTTGTGTATTTAATAATTATGTTTTTATCTAAGAAGACGTAAGTTACTAAAAAAATAAAAATATGTATATGTGATATGGTAAGAGCCCTAGCTACATATGGGACATTTATAGGCTGGTATTATAAAAATATGTTTCTTATACTCATCACCCATGTTAAACATTATAGTATGATTATGCCTTTGTTGGCTTGTTGATAATGCCTGATTTACAGGCATTATCATATTTTATTTATTTTTATTATCTGATTTATTATTAATGCATAATGAGAGATACAGTACTAATGTGAAATATTGGTGGTAATTTGTTCCAGCAACTGTAAACATAAGAAAAAGTAAAATTAAATTATACAGGATACTTAAAGGAGTGTTCTTCATAGGGTTAGACAGTTACTTGTGAGATGAAGTCAGGTAGAGAAGTATGCAAAAGATGACATGCCACTCTGCATGCACTCCATAGAGGTAATTAAGCACTGCATGCCCTGTTATCCCATAAATACACAAATACACATGCCTCTCTAAATGACACAAATAAATGGATTTATTATGTAGTGTTGCGGGTTGTGTCAGGTAGGTATTATAAGGTATCTGCCGGTGCTGCATAGAGCTTGTGCAAGCGATCCCGCGGCTCTGTCAAGGAGGACGGGACCGGGGTGATTTTGGTTGGTGCTAGTCCGTGGTTGGTACTAGTCCGACATATCCCCACGCAGCGTGGGTCGAAGTCATTAGAGTTTCACCACGACCCTGTCTGAAATCTCTGTAACCAAATAAAAATATTAGGCTGAAACGGAAATGATTATAAAGATAAATAATCTATTATAGCATTTAATTAATTAAACTCTTATTTAAACTAACGGTGAAAGTGTGAGAGTTAATTAGGTATTATTTTTGTATTCAAGTGTGCGTTCACATGGGTATATCATTACATTTGTTTTTAGACATATTTTCCGTTTTCATACTGTTTGAGTGTGAGACAGATGCAAACATGGATAATTTATAGTAGTTATAGTTTGATATAAAAATAATAATATCTTTGAACAACTCACACACGGCCATCTGATCTCAAACTAGGCAGACCCTGTGCTTTGGTATCCAGACAACTGATAAACATACATATATATACATATATTATAGATAAATTACACAGAATAAATGATAGTGTTCATCACACAAAGATTTGTCCTGGGTGGAAATCAAACCCACAACCTCTGGCTTAGCAGCCAGGGTCACATGATATCATAGGATTGTTATCCATAATTCAGCCAATACTTTCCAAGCTATGTTCGGAGGGATCCAATATAGTTTGGAAGTCTTACGTTATCTTAGTAAGCCCATCTTACCTGATTCAGCTTAATATTGTATTTTACAACACATTTTTAAATCTCCGTTATTATTGATGATAATTAGTAAAAAAAAAGTGAACAACAAACACATTGCTCTGAATCCAAAGTTAGTAGCTAAAGAACTTATGTTATGGAATCAGAGACAACGAAGGTACCACAAACACCCAGACCCGAGACAATGTCGAAAAGTTATTTTCTACATTAACCCGTCCGGGGATCGAACCCGGGACCTCAGAGCTGGCGACACCTTAAAAAACCGGTGTGTATGCCACTCGACCACGGAAGTCGTCGAATTAATAATAGATAGATATTTAAGAAAATAGATAGGTATAGACAGACTCGTGGCTAAGGTTAAGCCGTACGGTTTGACCGATAATAAAGGTTAAGCCGCGCTCGCCGCGGTTGGTCCGTGGATGGATTTATAAAACGAGATATCATACACATAACATACATTCTACACGACATATCGAGACCCCTCCCTTAGTAGAAAAAAAAACGCGAGCATAAGATTTTCTCAACCAGTGTAAAAAAATAATCCTCTTCCGATGCGAACGGCAGGCCTCAACAATATATTTTCCCATAACAAAAACGTTATCGACAGCTTAGTGACATAGCTTATCATAATTACTATTGTTTACAATTAAAAACAAACAAACGATTTAATAATGAGTGTTGTAATGATAATATAATTGTATGTGATTATAATGGTGGGTCAGATAGTTAGTGGGTGTGTAATTATGCGTTTATTATGGTAGAACTTCCTTAAGCATGATTAACTAAGTAAATGTTATGTTTGAAGACAATAGTTATATCAATTTATATACGTCAGCAGTTTTGTATAAATCAGCGTGACCCTAGGTAGCAATTACACTTGTCTAGGGACTAGGGCTATTAAAATACCAACTGCCTTGGTTTTTTAATTTTCGTAATAACAAGTCCCGTCTTTCGTCTTTCATTCTAATTATTTGCGTTTCGGAGGAATAAAAAAGAACTAGAAAAGTTAACTTGGAGGCTAGACAGCAATTATTGGAAAATATCCGTCTTGTTTAATCTTTTGTCTTTTAATTTGTCTTTGTGGATAGTTCTAGTATTGTAGATTATATTTTTGTAGTTAGCATCGGTATAGTAAAGGCCAAATACTGAAACTTCAATCAGTTTCAACAATGTCCTGTTAATTACAGTGACTTTTGATAGTATGTAGTTAAGTTATTACAATTCTGACAACCAGTCTTACTATGGAATACTGTATTACCTAGCAATGGGTTGTGGAGGTCAGATCGGCAGTCGCTCTATTTAACATACGGTATTCAGCTAAATCCGGTAAGACTGGCAGCCGACCCCAACATAGCTTGGGAAAAGCTAGGCTGATATGATAGTTTGGTATTAAATAACTAGCTTTTGCTCGCGGCACCGCCCGCGTGGGCATCGGTTACCGCGGTAAATTATAGCCTATAGCCTTCCTCAATAAGTGGGCTACCTAACAGTGAAAGAATTTTTCAAATCGGCTCAGAAGTTCCTGAGATTAGCGCGTTCAAGCACACAAACTAACAAACTCTTTAGCTTTATAATATAAAATTCAGCTTTATGATATAAACTAAGTATAGATTTGTTAAGCTTACCCATAAAATTCACAAGTTGGTAATAACTCGTATGTCACAAAGAATAAGTAGCAATGACCTCTTATCAGCGCGTGACTGTTATCATTGTGTTATAAATATTGTGCGATTGCTCGGTATGCAACCTTGAGATGTTGTTGACTGATTCACATCTCATTTCCGCCATATTAGTCACGTGTTTGAGTCCGGTTCGGATAGATTTAGGCTGAATACTGAAACGCCAATCAGTTTTAAGTCGCCGTTAAGCACCATGCTGTCTCTGTCACTTTAAGGTGTAAAGTAGACAGATATAAATTTAAGAAATTTTAAAGTCGTTTCAACCATTACAGTCACGTAGGCTTATAACGTTCATTAAAACTAGGTTATCTTTTTTAATGACTTGTTTTTCGATAATAAAAAAAATACTTTCGTCTTTACTTTCGTCTCGTGAAAGAATTATTACGAAGATCAAGATTGTGAAAAGTAAATTCTCGTGACGTCACTCTATCATACAATTTTTGTGTTTTGTGACGTCACAAGAACCCCAATCCTGAAGTTTAAATTGAACAGTGAAAAAAAAATCAGATCGGACCAATAGTTCCTGAAATTAGCGCGTTCAACCAAACAAACAAACTAACTCTTCAGCTTTATAATATTAGTATCTGATCTATAGATTAGTATAGAACATAAAAAAATAAATTTATTTATTGAATTATTTTAAGTAATTTGCTTAAACATAGGTAACATTAATGGTGTTAAAATATAATAACAAATAGTATCGCTATGTTTCACCCTAATTGGCATACAAATGTAATTTTAAGTACTAATAAAATACATACCCTACTTCTATGCAAAGAAAAGCCTATCTACTCATAAATCTACGTACAATATATGCGTACTATGACTAACAAAGGTGATTGTAACTGTTATAATAATTTATACAATGGCTTACATCATCTAATTGAATTCACATCGCGTCCTAGCTTTAAAGGTTAACTTTGTTGTAAATTTATTTAATCACATAATCAAGGAATAGTTTATTAACAACTGTACTTACATTATCTATACTTCTATTGAAACAGAAGGTAAATAAAACAAAACAAAACCTGTTTTTTTAATGTCAATATTTTTCATTAATTCTTTTTTTTTTCTTTAATAAAAAAACGACACCCGCACTAAGGAATTTCATCCTTGTGTCGCGGGGGTTTCACAAACATTCAAATCACATGCACAAAGAACACCCAGACTTGGAACAAGCATTACATAGTGGATCACACAAATGCTTGTCTCATGCGGGGATCGAACCCGCAGCACGTCGCGCACAGTGGTAATTAGCGTGGTGACCTATACCACTCGGCTATCCGTGCAGTCAAAATTATATTAAAGTTAGAAATAAGATTTCGCTTTTATATATTCTATAATAGTAGGACAAAATTGTCCCAATTGTGAGGCTTTGTGAGGTTTATAAAATCTGGACAAGTGCGAGTCGGACTTGTTAACCGAGGGTTCCGTATAAATACATTTTTTTTATTCAATTACAAATGTGTAGTTTTCAGATTATCCTAAAATTTTAATATTAAGACGATATAACTTGCTTGTTTTCATGGTTCTGGGTTAACGGAAAGTACCATATAATTTTTGATTCCCTTAAGGGCCTATCTCACCATCGTTAGATAACTTTATTCAAGGAGTAATTTTAAAATTTTGACAGTTTATTCATAAAGAAACTGTCAAAGTTAAATTTTAATCGTCGAATAAAGTTATCTGACGATAGTGAAATCCCTTAGTGTGTCAAAATATACATTTTATGCGGTAAAAACGGCGGTGTTATTTTTTTAATCTTGACTTTAACTTCGAAGTTTGATTTATTCAAGAAAGTGCAGATCTAAATATGGGTCGTGGTGGACCTAAAAGTGGTTTTAATTTCATCTCAATACCTTCACGCATTTCTGTGATAAAGGGTCTTGACAGACGGGCGGACGGTTAGAAGGACAGCAATATTATCCTAGCTGGTTTCCGTTTTTCCTTTTGCAGCACGGAACCCTAAAAAGAGTTCGAATACATGTGATTTTATTTAATATCTTTCCACATTGAGCGTTCAAAGAACGGATTCAAGTATTCTTCAAGCGCTGTACAATTAAGCTAGCGCTCAACAGCGAATGCGGACACCGGAGCTGTCTCGAGCCAGCTGGGTCGCTCCGAATCACGTAGGCAATAGAATAAATTGGTTTTACGATGGACGTATGTTGGGAACGTGGCGATTCTGAATACATGTTAAGAAAATCCTGGTTGCAGATTAAGTTGAAATTTCGCATAAACGTTTGGTTACGTTAACTAATTGGATAGCTGGAAAGTTATTTCCAAGCTTTTTAAAATTTATTTATTACTAACTGAAGCCCGCGGCTCCGAACGCGTGGGTGTCGGTTATCGGAGCAAATGGTAGCCTATGACCTTTCTCAGGCTCTAGACTAAATCTGTACCAAATTTCATTGAAATCGGTTCTGTAGTTTAGGCGTTATTGCGTAACATACTGACAGAAAGAGTCTTTTAAGATACTTTCGCTTTTATAATATAAATAATTACACCCAGGTGACACCAAAAATAAGTCCATTGTGTATAGTATACTTAATAATATTACGACATAATATTAAAATCGTCTTCAATTCGACAACCAGTCTTGAGTTACTGTGTTACCAGTAAAATGGGTTGTGGAGGTCAGATAGGCAGTCGCTCCATGGAAAATACGGTATTCAGCTAAATCCGGTGAATCTAGAAGTCGACCCCAACATACCTTGGGAAAAGGCTACGCAGCACATGGATTTATCATAAATCCACCTGACACCTTAGAAAAGTTAAACAATGATCTATAGAATAATATTTTATGTAACTACTATCAGCTGGTATACAATTGATATTTAAACCGTAATGATGAAACAATGAGAGAAGATCTTTTAAATACACTTTTTATTGATTGTGTATCCAATCTCTCCAATTATAATAGTGTAAGAAACTTAGAAATGAATGTACATAACTACATACATAATAAAGAATATGTTATATTAGTGAATAAATTGAAAAAAAACTTTGTATTTTGAATTTAGTTAGTATTTTACCCTACCCATCACAAATACAACTTGAATATTGACGAAAAAAAGCACATGTCGTTTTCGCTAACCCTTCTCGTGTTACGAAGGGTCGATTTGAACCCGTGACCTTTGTATCGACGCTAACCCTAGGCAGTATTCATATTACACTTGATTTGCGGAACATTTTAGTTGATCGTCCCTTGTTTTGAAGGGTTGTCGTTTCTGACGTCATTTAACATCAACTACTGGCCACCGAACACGTCCATACGGAGGGAACGTCGTCGCCTCTATAATTGTATCCCTATTAATCCTGGGAAGTTTTTTTTAATATTTTGCTTCATTTGTTATTTAATCCTAAGCTGTATCAGTTTAATGTATAAAAGTGGACGTTTCCTTGTAGACAAAACATCTTTAATGAAAAGATATATTACCAATAAAGTTTTTTACCTTTTCAGATGATAATTAGGTACCTACTTTTTATTGCATATTAGTCTTCTCTCTTTGGTTAGCTGTACCGATGGTCTAATATTTATTTGCAGATAAGTGTGTTAAACTCAATATAGTTAAAAATGCAACAAAAATGTCTAAGTTATATTTATACATAATCGATAATAAGTATTTTTTGTTTTTTTTTATACATATTTGTATATTACTCATATAAGAAATTACTAGCTTTTGCACGCATGGGGTTCGGTTATCGCGTCAGACAGTAGCTTACATAGCCTTCCACGATAAATTGGCTATCTGATACAGAAAGACTTTATCAACACGGACCAGTAGTTTCTGAGATAACCGCGGTCAAACAAACAAACTCCTAAGCTTTATAATATTATTAAAGATAGGTTATAAGTATGACTGTGGATGGGTATATAAGCAGAGGGAGACCGAAAAAGAGATGGATGGATTGTGTGAAAGATGATATGAGAAAGAAAGGAGTGGATGCCGCGATGACGAGTAATGGAGAGGAATGGAAGAAAAATACGCATTGCGCCGACTCCATATGAATGGGGTAAGGGCAGGAAGAAGAAGAAGGTAGTAATCATTATTTATTTCAGACCTATTCCATTTGAGATATGACTTGTAAAGTTCAGGCTCAAAAGTACTGACTACCAATACCAGGCCCCTTCTCATATAGAGAAGGGTCATACATGGATCACGCTGGCTCACTGCGGATTGGCGATTCCAAATTCCAACTTTTGGAATCCAGGTTTCCTCACAATGTTTTCCTTACCAGTTGTCAATGGTGTCTTAATAATTAACAAAGTACAACTTTGAACTTGTCACATTGGTACTAGCCTGTAGTGGCTTTGAACCTGCACCCTTCTGCACGAAAATCCGCTTGTTAAACCGCTAGGCCACCATGACCTAGCTAATAGATTAATGACATCTCTTAATTGTATTCGTGACGTCTTTGAAAATTGCTTACGTAAGCAGTCGGCAGTAAGATCAATTGAGATCAATTACAATATCTGAAATGGACACTTCATACGTGATTGGATCAGATTTGAATGATACCTTAGAAATAGATCGTGCTCCAGCAAAAATCTATCCCACTGCTGGACAAAACTAAACTGCTAGAAATCTACTAAGTACTATGATAATTATAGTCTAAATAATTGGACAGGAATTAGGTATAATATGTCTAGTTATCTACATCTTATCAATTACATACAAAGAAAAAAAAATCAAGTTTTAATTGATTATTTTACTAATTTATTCTGCCCAAACTCCATTGGTTAATAGCGCTATGTATAGTTATGAAACTGTCTTTAAATACCTATTACATATATAATATTAATTTAATGCGTATTAGAGTATATAATTAAAGTAATTTTAATTATCATTACTTAATTGCCAATGTTCGATCATTAAATTGATGTTAAATCTAGCATCTCTTCTTCACATACTTAAACATGATGAAATAATATACCCATTTTATTATCAACTTATCACAAAAACTACTGAAAATCACAAAAAGGGTTTTGACAGCGGTGGGATTCGAACCCACGCCCTTTCGGACTGGTGCCTAAAACCAGCGCCTTAGACCGCTCGGCCACGCTGCCTATGACAGTATCGGCGAAATTAACGACCGTGTATGAAAATCTACTGAAATTTTCGTAGCGAGATTTATGACTGAAATTGTCAGATAATTTTCAGTCAATCAAGCGCTTTGTTTTTTTTTTAATTTGTTGTTACTAATATAAAGAAGTACTACTTATTTATTTATGTATGTATTGTTAAAAAATGCTTAATTAAGTATTGATTTCAAGGCGTTTTTTTTTCAGTAGAATTTTGATTGTTACTTAATTCTGGTGTACTAGTTACTGGAGTAGGTATTTAAGTTACGGGGTACGCAAGGAAATACGGGTTTAGTCGGAATTCAGGATACTAATTAATGAAATTGTAATTAGTTATGCTTTTCAGATTAATTTAAATGTGTAACGGAAACATTGTTTATATAAGAAAAGTGTTTTTTTTTTCAAAGATAGTCCGAATATTTATTAATATTAAAAAAAAGTAAGGTTTGCAAAAATTATTAAAATAAAAAATTTATGAGTTTCAATCAATCAATATTAATGATTATTTGACCTTGACACACACTTATTATGTCATTGTTGTTTATATTATACTCTGTACGTAATTTGCTTGTACGGTCATTGAACTCTTTGTGTTGATTCATTCTTGATTAACGGCCAAATAATTCAGTTTCGTATCAATCAATTGACACTAGTAGGTATCGGAACATCTACCTATTATATTAATTCCAGTGTCACGATGTTTGTCCGGGATGAACTCCGCAACTACTGAACCGATTTTAATCAAATTTGCACACCGTGAGCAGTTCGATCCAACTTAAAAGATAGGATAGCTTACATCACAAATATAAAAAAATTTGAGACCGCGGGCGGAGCAGCGGGAAACAGCTAGTAATTAAATATGTATAATAGAAATATGACGAATCTTTGGATGCCTTCGTCAGCAATAAGCCGAGCTTCCTGAGAACTGCAAATCTGTACTTTGAATCAATTGGCATTCCCAGTTCATTTGATTTATCATAATTCAAATTGATTCATCTTTCTTTATTTTATACTAGTTGTTCCTCGCGACTCCGCCCGCGGTACCTTGTTAAAAATATAGCCTATGTTACTCTGGGTCAATGTAGCTTTCTTATCGTAACAGAATTTTTGAAAACGGCACTGTAGTTTTTGAGTTTATTCATTACAAGCATACACACACACAAAAATACAAATCTTTCCTCTTTATAATATTAGATTTTTTCTTCTGCGGGTGTTTTATTTTGTTTCGGTGATATTATCTACATATTTAAAAACTGTCTCTATAAGTTGGTTTTTATTGGAAAAATAATAGAGGGGAACTTAAAATGACGCAAAATTTAATTGAATCGTAATTTTAACGTCCCCTTAAAATTGTAAAAGACGCGGAAATATTTAATATTTACGCCATAATTCATATTGAACAGGGGTCTGCAGCGAGCCGGCTACATAGAAGTTTTGTAACTGGATATGTTATTAAAAAATATATTCACTAGATGGATCTCATTTCTTATATATACCTACCACTAGCTGTTTCCCGCAGCTCCGACCGCGGTCTCAATTTTTTTTGTTAATAATAAAATATAGATTATGTCACCCGGGGATAGTGTAGCTTCCCAACAGAGAAAGATTTTTTCAAATTGGTTCAGTAGATTCGGAGCCTATTCAAGGCAAACAATCAAATAATTTAATCTTTCCACTTTGTAATGTTGGTATAGATAAAGCGATGTTTGACTGTATTATACTATGTCATATATAGACTGTGTCATGATTCTATTAGCCTATTTAAAAATGCTTATCCATTTATATTTAGTCTAATAACAGAATTTTAAACGCCATTCCAATTTTTATTTTCCTGGAAAATAACTACTAAATATAAAACTGATCAATAAATAAGATCATAACGTCGGCAGTGACGCGTCTAGCTATTCTTTATCTACCCCATATTCACCCCATGTTCACCCCACGGGGGGTTGTAGGGACGTACGGCTTCATTCATTCACTGGAGCCGTCTGCCACGCTTAGGGTTGTCAGGCTCCAGCTAAATAATAGCATTTTTAATTATTTATTATTTCATTCTATTAAAGCTCCTAACCTGCTCTCTATCACACACCCCATTCCACATACATAACTATTTAATTACAAATAATATAGTGACATACCTATTATGCATAAAAATATATTGGTTTGTATGCAGAAATAAAAAAAATATATTTATGGTATGTTGGTTTTGTTGTATTTATCGATTTTCGTATCTCAAGTAAAACAGTTTTTTTTTTCTTATTTATTCAACAGTATGCAAACCTGAAAAGAAACACATTTAATACTATATGATAGTATGGTTGGTATCTTTTTACCACGGTAAATCCTCATGGACATCACTCACCCTGGAGAAAACAGAACGCTGGACTCTACCTGGATAAACCAGCCTCGCTATACCTTTTAAGCGGGCAACATGCAGAAACGGATTACAAATTACCGGTACAACGATTGGCCGTGATTGGCAACCCTAGCACGCACAACCCCTCGTTTCACCCCCACGTTTCAACCCCTCTCAACCCCCCGTCTGCCAATCAATACGTTACGCAAACGTCTAGGGTTGCAGGTTTAGCTTTATTGTTATAGCCTTTTTGTAAGTTCAAGGTTGTGTTTGAATATTACACGGTTTTTCGGATTGTATTTGTTTCAGTAATAGTTTGGTTTGTTATTTTTAGTAATGGTTTATTTGAGGAGAAAATCACACAAAAAAATTTTTTTTTTTTCTTTGTATAAGGCAAATATCGTTCGTGATCTGTAACTTCGTCAGCTTTGGATTCGTAAGACAGTTTGCTTCCAGCTGTTTCTATCTTGAGCTGGTGTGCGACGTTCAATGGTACTTGGTCTGACCAGCGTTTAGGGCTCCGTCCTCTTGGTCCTTTAGCAGTAACTATGAGACGGCTCCAGGTTGTCAAGATTTCTGCATGCATATATAGCACTGTTGGGGGAACCTCTTAACAATTCCTTTGCACGTAAGTGATAAAAAAAATATGTGATCTTCTGCGTGCATATAGCACTGTTGGGGAACCTCTTAACAATTACTTTGTACGTAAGGTTTAAAAAAATAATGGATGATCTTATATCATTTTGATTGGTAAAGATCATTTAAGTCTTATTCTTAATTATTTTGTTTATTATTAATTTGTTAAAATTTTTATACTACGGATTTGGATTTCAGTCGGTACTTACTACCGACTGAAATCCAAAAACGAAGCATTGTTTGTTTTGAATGTTGTGTACAGCTGTTGTAACTGGACTCCAGGTTCACTCAATTTATATTACTAAGGCTATCATTTTGTACTGTTGTGATCTGTGTTGTCTGTATCTGTACCTACCTATTGAATAAAATAAAATCAGGTTAGATCTAATGATTATTATTTTAAGTTTTTGAATTCGATGTTTTTTAGTTTTTACTTAATTGAGATTGACGACCCTACGACCTACGTAAATAAAACAAACGTCTGCTCTTGACCCGTTACGATTACAAGAGATCACCTGTTTCCGTAACTATACTTAACCGTTCGTGTTTGTCCGTATACACTCGTTTGCACTCGGCTTAAGTAACCATTTGTACCCCATATTATAATCAAATATCTCGTGTTGTGTAATCAGCCTTATACTATTATAATAACTTCCGTGAGACGAATTTATAATTATTTAAGGATTCAACGGTTTACTCACGCGCATTTTCGGGATCGCCCGACTAGTTTCAGACTCAATAGGAGTCCTTAATCATGAGCTGACGCGGCGGCGGCGGTGTCGCGAGTCGAGCCTTAAGTATACTCTTGTTAGAACATCTGTAAAGGATTTAAGTGTTTGTTAACTTGAAATAATTCGATGAAGGATCAATTGTAATCTTTTGTACGTATCAAAATTTGTTGGGCTCGACTTTGCGACTCATCGGTAGCTAAATGTCTATATTTTATGTAGCGAGTGAGTATCTTATCTCCATAATCAATGTTAAACCCTTGTAAGAATTATATTTTGAATTATAATTATTTTGGTGACAAATATAGCAGTTCTTTCTTCTCTTCTTTTAATTGGGTATTTGATATTTTTAAAAAATATACTTCAAACTATAACGAATTCTAAAAACGACACACTAATTAATTTTATATTGAGCTAGTTACAAGTACTAGTGGTCGCCCAATGGTCGAAATTCGACCTTATAATAAATTTAAATTGTGAGTGACTTAATATACATTATTAAAATATAATATTCAAACATTATTAAGGTTCTACTGTCGAAAACTAAACTACTATAACCACAGATTTGACCAAGACTGTTATTTGCCAATTTATTTTTTGAAAAAGGAAGTAAAATAAAGAATATCTATTTAAAAAATGTATATTAAAAGAAAACATGCTATAAGAGGAAATTTATACTATCCATTTAGAGCATATTTTATCGCATATTGCAAACTTCTCTGAAAACAATGTTTTTTGTAAAACCTCTTTCATCGTTTTCTAAATGTCCTTGGCCGTTATATTCGGATATATAAAAACTTAAACCACTTATTTATGTCAATGTCAGTACAGTAAATGAAAAACAAAACAAACATGTGTGTGTGAAATGCATGGTAGTGTGGGTAATGTTTTATTTATTTATTTAATGTACTTTATAAGCATTATTATTGAAAAATATTAGCGTTCTGCACTTCTCCTACACATAAACTATAAGTGTGCCCAATTTTATGCTCCTGCGTCCGCGCAATTTTCGTAAAAAGGGGTCCAAAGTTTTGGCATCACGTATTAATATATAGATTCCAATATTGCTAATTTGACAGAGATAGCGATAATGTGTTGTGACGTCAATATTTATTTCTCCATACTCTTCTGGGGCTGCCCCTTTCAAGTCGTCGTTTTGCGAAAAAGAGATAGAGCATGGGACATCAACTAACTTTAAAAGCTTTTAACTTATAAAATCGTGTATATATTTTTGTTATTTTTTCGCAATTTTGCTTCAATTTTCGACTATTTTTAGAAACATTTTTCAGAATTTTTCGATAGTAGTCAAATACCCAATTATATGACGCGAGTCGAAACTCTTTTTTTTCTTCAATTTTGTATTTTGTAGATAATACGTTTTCAACAGTTTTATTGAGTCAGATGTAGATCGTTTTTTATTAAACGGTAGTCGGTAAGCTTCCTGTAAAAGTGTAAAACAATATAAATAAATCAATATTTATTTGGTATTTTTTGCGTAGAAAGAAGAATGCTCTTCGTGTGCGATTGAATCATTTTACAGTATATTGTGTTAAGGTTTCCGTATACCATAGTATACCTCAGCGTCGAAATGTCAAATGTTAAATTAGGTTCTCATATTATTTCGCGGAGAGTTTGGTGTTGGATATTTATAGAAAGCCGCAGCTCTCGTCGAATGTTGAAAGATCAAATCAAGCTTTATTTGTGAAAAGTAACAAGGTTTTGATTACAGAGGTCATAAACTTAAGTACGCTATGTTTTACCACGTTAAGTATACAAATGTGGAGGTCAAAATATTGCATGTATCATAGAAATAGAAATATATTAAATTACAGATGGATACAATATTAACACATATTACGTAAAACATTGAAATAGAGATTTAATTTGAGAACCATAATCATAATTTATTTGACACAAACACATGAAAATATAAAGGTGTTATAATAATAAATACAGTCCACTATGTGACTCTTACGAGTGCACAAATAGTCATAAAGCTAATATTAAGCAATTCAATGCAATATTAAGCTTAGTTTATTTTATTTTATACAAAACAATAATATCTGAATAATAACGAATCAAAGTTTTTAATTATTTAAGGATGAGGAGATGACGCGGCGGCGGCGGTGTCGCGAGTCGAACTGACAGTTCACAGTTCGACTCGCGACACCGCCGCCGCCGCGTCAGCTCATGATTAAGGACTCCTATTGAGTCTGAAACTAGTCGGGCGATCCCGAAAATGCGCGTGAGTAAACCGTTGAATCCTTAAATAATTATGAATTCGTCTCACGGAAGTTATTATAATCAAAGTTTTGTCAAAGCCACACAAATAGAACCCATAATAAGTCGCACACTGACTGTCATTATTAACCACTACTCCTATCGCGGGTCTGCTGGTAGAAATTTCTTTAGAAATAAGCAGTACCTTTGTACATTTGATTAAACTATTGTTATTTCTGTATATTTTGTGTGTGTACATATATCCTACTAATATTGTAAATGTGAAAGTGTGGATGTTTGGATGTTTGTTACTCAATCACGCAAAAACGGCTGAACGGATTTGGATGAAATTTGGCATGCATGTAGACTTTGACATGGAAAAGAACATAAGCTACCTTTTATCCCGATTCCTTTAGTAGTTCCTGAGGGATAATTGAAAATTGTTTACGAGCTAAGCCGTGGGCAGACAGCTTATAAATTTAGTATTTCTCTCTATTACAGCGCAAGCGATAACAAGGGTGAAGACTTTATTAATTTTTTTATAACTTTCTCATTCATTTCTTTTTGGACCCAATTCTGAAGTCCACGCAGACGATGTCGCGGACAGAAGCTAGTGAATAAATAAATAGAAAAATTTTTGGCAACACACAACCTTTTCCCCTCAAAATGTTCTTAGAATCTGATTCAGCCGCAATGTAATTGAACTTCGTCTAGACTCAGACAGATCTGAAGGGGAGACATAACAATGACTCTGGTTATTAAATGTTCGATGTTAACCTTGGTAGGTCTTTATCCTGGATGTCTCATTTATTTGTTCTGTATGATTCTGTGTCTAGACATTTCTATATCCTACTAATATTATAAATGTGAAAGTGTGGATGTTTGGATGTTTGTTGCTCAATCACGCAAAAACGGCTGAACGGATTTGGATGAAATTTGGCATGCATGTAGCCTATGACATGGAAAAGAACATAGGCCTTACCTTTTATCCCGATTCCTTAAGTAGTTCCCGAGAGAAAATAGAAAATTGTTAACGAGCTAAGTCGTGGGCAGACAGCTTTGAAATTTATTTTTCCCTATTATAACGTAAGCTTTAACAAGGGTGAAAATTTTATTCAATTTTTCATTACTTTCACATTTTTCATTTCCTTTTGGACCCAATTCTGAAGTCCACGCAGACGAAGTCATAAGCAGAAGATAGTTTTAAATAAATACGTTGGCAATAGATAATATAGGCTCACACTCTATAATAATATAGAAGTGATAGAAATTTCGAAGGTGATAACCTGATGGCTAGGGCATCTAACTAGGACTTGCGATCATTTGGTCGCAGGTTCGAATCTCTCCCATTGAACGGCCCATAAATACATGAGTTCGCGTTAATTCCCGGGACCTAATTTTATTACTTAATCATACAATGCTATAGTTTAAAAGTTAGTTATTTATTGCCATGTTAATAAGGTTAACTTTGCGAATATATATGTCAGGAAATATTTAAAAAATATTTATTTCATACAAACATAAGTCACATGACCTATCACTTTGTATGAATATTTCATTTTCAAATTTTAAGATTTCGACCTATGTTCCTTGGGGAAAGTTGTTCAGTTTTATGCACCTGATTACCTCGTTGAATATACGCACTCCATAAAAAATGATCCTGTATAATTATATTAGTTTCAAAACTGACACCACTTAGTTGTCATTGAAGATAGTTTTGGCTGTGACTTTAAGTGGAGACTGTTAACTAGAGAACTTTTTCTAAAACAATGGTTTTTTAACAACCAACCTTCGAGGGATGAACAGAATTTTAAATCCTTTGTCAGATTTGATCGGGTGTCTAATATTAAGGTCGTAGATAAAGGATCATAACCTCATGACGTCAACAGCCTGCCGACACATGAAGGTCTTACAGCACCCTTGTCTCGTTGAACATGTCTAGAGGTCAAGGGCGCATGACCTGTGGCACGTGTTTGTAGATCTCATATTTAGTTAAATCTGTACTATTAACGTGATGTACGTCCAAACTGAAGCTTTGATAAAACTTCACGAAAGTACGAACTACTTTTAAACTATCACGTTGCATGATTATAAATAAACTAGCTGTTCCCTGCGACTCCGCCCGCGGTACCTAATTTTTTTTTAGTAAAAATATAGCCTATGTTACTTAGGGTTAGCTTTGTAATCTTTTTTGTCCTCTGTATTGTGTGTACATAAATAAATAAAGTTTAACAAAGGTAAAGCACTTTTTGGTTCAGGAGTTCAGGATTTTGACGTCATAAGTAGGCAAAAATAGTAGCCATCAGTGACGTGTTGAGCCTTCTACTCCTTAACTTAAAGTCACTGTATCTAAGTAGATATATTTTTAACTTTTTCGAAATAACGTATGTGTCTAATATTTTTTCACAACCTGAAAATCGGACCTTGAGGAAAAAAGGTCCGCATTTTTAATGCGATAGGCTATGGTAACATATTGATACAGTATTATAATTATATCTCCAATCTTATATACTATCATATTTTGACTGCACCGGTAGCCGAGTGGTATAGGTCACCACGCTAATTACCACTGTGTGTGACGTGCTGAGGGTTCGATCCCCGCATGGGTTAAGCATTTGTGTGATCACAAATGCTTGTTCCAAGTCTGGGTGTTCTTTGTGCATGTGATTTGAATGTTTGTAAAACCCCCGCGACACAAGGATTAAATTCCTTAGTGCGGGCGTCGTTTAAAAAAATCTCATATACCATCATATTTCTCAGCATCAGCGTCTTTGATATTTCGTTTGATAGTTAATAAGTTTATACTTACACTCAGGGTCAGGACCCTTTTTGCCATTAAAAGGGTCTCAACCTCGAAATTCTCCTTGAAAGGTCCCTTTGATGTGATGTCACTCCTATGAAAGCTGTAGATGGTAATTCAATTTTCTTTACAAGTTATAATAAAAAAATTTGTATTGGAATAAAAACTACTTTTAAACGGATTCGATCGCAGTTTATTTCAATTTGAGTTTCCGACGTTATAATAGGTATATATAAATAATAATCACAAGAGTATAATCAAACCAAGGAGCAGCTCTGCAAGACTTCAAGACACATTGTTTTTTATTTGAGCTACCGCAGTTAGCCGGAGCGCAGGCTTTGACAGCTTCATTTTTGGTGAAACCTTAACCGGGCCTCCAGCCAGGGCTATACAAAAACTAACTACGCTAGCAACATTCACAAAGGGCACCCCTGCGGGGTTCGGACCTCGACTTGCGATGGGTCCAAGAAGCCACCTTTAAGTCTCATGCTATCTCTGTCACTTTAACAGTAGATATTTAAGAACTTGTTAAAGTTAATTTGCGTTTCAGTATTCGATGGTTAGAAGACCTATTCACGTCGACAACTACACAGCCACCTTTTAAGGCCCACCCTTCACCGCTTCCTTACTGATAGAAATGGAACGCAACTCTAGTTCTCAATCTCGCCACCTTTCTTCCGTGGCGCTTCCCTTTCATGTTCAGTCACGCATCCATGTAACACGTTGATATAATTATTAAGTAAAAACTCAGTATAACCAAACTACTGTTTTATTTGCTAAATCCTACACTTACCGCTCTAGCTGTGGGACTAAAAAAATCTGATCCAATTGCTGGAGCTTTTTTAATACAACATGCAAACAAATTCTCTGCTATCAGTTATAACTAACTTTTACATAGGTACATTCTTCTTTCTGTTCTGGTTCGTACTCTCAACCGAACATCAGCGTTTTACACGTCGATATTACCATCGCCTGTAAGTCCTAGCATTTAGGTTCACATTTCGCTGTTTCTGTTACTAAGCTAAAACGATATAAAATCAGGATAAAACATTCAACAACCTACAAAGTTTCAATTGAAAACTGTTGCGTATTGCTCGGCTTTTCCCGGCCATTGGATCCCGGTTGTAAAGTTTGTATGAAACTGTTTTTAGGGTTCCGTACCTCAAAAGGTAAAAACGGAACCCTTATAGGATCACTTTGTTGTCCGTCTGTCTGTCTGTCTGTCTGTCAAGACCTTTTTTCTCAGGAACGCGTGGAGGTATCAAGCTGAAATTCATATCAAATACTCAAGTCTATGGTCTCTTGGAGCTGTGAAAAAATCAAACTTCTAAGTCAACGCGATCAAAAGATACTCCCGTTTATGCCGCAAATTTTCGACACTCGCAAGGGAATCAAAACCTACAGGGTACTTCCCGTGAACTCAGAATCTTGAAATTTGGTATGAAGCAACGTCTTATAGCAGAGATATAGGAAAAATTGCGAAAAGTATACATTTTTAGTTATATCATATAATAAAAATATTTTTAATAATTTTAAACTTACTACCCCTTTCCTCATGAACGCGTAGTGGTATTATATTGAAATTCATATCAAATACTCAAATCTATAATACCTTTAAGCTGTAACAAAATCAAACTTCTATGTCAACGCAATCAAAAGAAACAGGAATTAAAACCGCATATTTTGAAACTCGCCACTACTCGCAAGGGAATCAAAACCTACAGGGTACTTCCCGTGAACTCAGAATCTTGAAATTTGGTATGAAGCAACGTCTTATAGCAGAGATATAGGAAAAATTGCGAAAAGTATACATTTTTAGTTATATCATATAATAAAAATATTTTTAATAATTTTAAACTTACTACCCCTTTCCTCATGAACGCGTAGTGGTATTATATTGAAATTCATATCAAATACTCAAATCTATAATACCTTTAAGCTGTAACAAAATCAAACTTCTATGTCAACGCAATCAAAAGAAACAGGAATTAAAACCGCATATTTTGAAACTCGCCACTACTCGCAAGGGAATCAAAACCTACAGGGTACTTCCCGTGAACTCAGAATCTTGAAATTTGGTACGAAGCAACGTCTTATAACACAGATAAAGGAAAAATTGCGAAAAGCATAAATTTTTAGTTACATCATATAATAAAAATATTTTTAATAATTTTAAACTTATTACCCCTTTACTCATGAACGCGTAGTGGTATTATATTGAAATTCTTAACAAATACTCAAGTCTATAATATCTTTAAGCTGTAACAAAATCAAACTTCTACGTCAACGCAATCAAAAGATACAGCAATTAAAGCCGCATATTTTGAAACTCGCAACTACTCGCAAGGGAATCAAAACCTAAAGGATACTTCCAGACGACCTGGAATCTTGAAATTTGGCATGAAGCAACGTTATAAAGTACACATATAGGAAAAATTCCGAAAATCTTAAATTTTTAGTTACGATGGATGAAATTTTATATCGGATAGGAAAAGGAACAACGTATATGTATTGACAAGGTACCGTCAGCTTTCCACATTGTTATGTTATGGATTTCATTTAGCAATAAAAATACCATAACTTTTACTTATATACCTACAGGTTTGTACGGAACCCTCGGTGCGCGAGTCTGACTCGCACTTGGCCGGTTTTTTTTCATATACGAGCTTGCATACGACCACGGTTTTTATCGAAGCATCTTTACTTTATAATTATAAAGCTGAAGTATTTGTTTAGTTGAACGCACTAATCTAGGAAAATACTTTTCCTATTTGAAAAAATCTTTCAGTGTTTATGTAATTCATTTATCGAGGATGGCTTTATGCTTTTTTGCTGCAATAACCGATGCCCACGTGGGCTAAGCAGCGAGCAAAAGCTAGTCTACACTAATATTATAAAGAGGAAAGATTTGTATTTGCGTGTGTGTATGTTTATAATGAATAATCTCAAAAACTACTGTGCCGATTTTAAAAATTCTTCCGCCAATAAAAAGCTACATTCACCTTGACTTACATAGGCTATATTTTTTACAAAAGAAAATAGGTACCGCGGGCGAAGTCGCGGGAAACAGTTAGTATTCAATAAAGGGAAGAGAAATAAACCTGTGAGAGACGGCCTACTCTGTAACCAAAGAAGAATTCTCAGAAGATTTCGCCGTTTAAGAGCTCCTTACAACTTAAATTTAAGAGATCTTATTTATTTTACTTTTAAGGCTTGACGTTTCGGTCGGGTTACACTGGCCGTGGTCGTAGCAGACATCATCAGAATCATGCTACACGACGTTACATACATACATCTTAAAATTGAAAATCATCTTTTCATACAAACATAAGTCACGTGACCTGTCACTTTGCATGAAAAGTTCATTTTCCATTTTAAGATTTCTTGGGGATTTCTTGTTCAGTTTTATGCACCTGATTAACTCGTTGAAAATACGCAAAGTTAGTAGTTGCAACTCAAAGGCTAACTAGACATTTTGCTCCAAAAATTAAATGACTATGATGTTAGGGGTAATGTTAATAATCTTATAAAATCCTATTTAAGCAATAGACACCAAGCTACTCAAATAAATCGAGTATGCCCAATATCGAAAGAAGAAAAAGTATACGAATCTGAGTTCACTAATGTCCGTTTTGGGGTACCACAAGGTAGCGTATTGGGTCCATTACTATTTATCGTATATGTTAATGATCTGCCATCCATAACGCACCATCAAATGACGCTTTTTGCTGACGACAGCACAGTTCTGTTTAATGGCGACAATATGCACTCTAGCATAAATGTGGAGATTGATATGTTTTTAACTAATGCAACTGAATGGCTATCATCTAATAATTTAAACATAAATCTGTCAAAAACAAAAATTATGAAATTTAGACAAAATTTTCTAGCATCACCGAATTTAAATATAACATTCAAAGACACAAATATTGAAGAAATAGATGAAATTAAGTTTTTGGGGCTACATATTGACAGAAGACTTAACTGGAAAAATCACATAGATTATGTCTGTAAACGCTTGAATCAACAGTCATATGCCCTTTATAAATTAAGTAAAATAGCAGATAGATCTGCTGTTCTTAGTGCGTATCATGGTTATGTCTCTTCCATTTTAAGGTACGGTCTTATTTTCTGGGGCAATTCAACCAACAAAGACCTAGCTTTTAAGGCGCAAAAGCGGTGTATCCGACCAATAGTAAGTATTGATTCAACGGAATCCTGTGTTCCACATTTTAAGGAACTAAAAATACTATCACTTCCCTGTCTGTTTATTTACGAATGTGCTATCTTCGCTAAATTAAATATTCAAAGTTTCAAATTTAGTAATAGAGCCAGACATAAAGACAAAATGACACGTGAACCCCACAAAACTGCTCTTTTCCACAAAAGTGTTTTTTATCTAATCCCCGAGATATATAATAAATTACCAAAGACTATTAGAGATTTAAATTTGCATAATTATAAAAAGCAATTATTTCAATTGTTATTAAACAAATGTTACTATACTTTAAAGGATTATCTCGATGATGTTATTTAATTTTAATTGTTCCTGTATATTTCTTAATTTGTATTAATTAATTTTAATTGAATTTATAATTTATGTCTTATGTCTTATTATTTTAATTTTTCTTATAAATTATTGTATGCCATTATGGCGGGTCATAGCTGTGTACAATTTGAAAACATGTAACAACTATTTGCTTACCTATGTACCACAATAAAGAATTTTGTATTTTGTATTTTGTATTTAGTCATTGTCCAACACAATGTTTTCGAAGCTAAAACTGCATCAACAGTCGTCGTCTACCGCCAGGAAGTACATATAAGGTGGTGATGCAGGAAGGACCCTGATCACACTTGACTTGAAATACTAATGTTGTATTAGGCTTGTTTCACACTTGCTATTAATTGTCAATGCAACATTTCAGCAGGTTTACTACAGAAACTGGTATACAGTCTTACTGCAGTAAGGAGTAGGGCCCCAGTACATGAAAAACTTCGTTTTTGGCAATGTGTTGTGAGTTTATTGCTTAATTTTTTTTTGAAGTATTTTTTGAAGTGTGAACTTTTTTAGCGGCGCTTTGCACTTTTAAAAATGGGTAAAAAATGTTAAATTCGTGTCAGGGGTCACGTGACTGATTCTAAGACGCGGGCAGGATGCTTGCGCGAGTATGAGATGTCATGCGATGTCAGCATAGAAAAAATATGTTTATGTATGTGTCATTTTTTGATGCGAAGATTGCTTTAGCGGCGATGTGTAAAAATACCTATATGTAAAATTCGTGTATTATAAAGTGCCTAAAATATGAAAAATAAGCAATCTATGGATGCTATTTTTCAAACCGGCATACGTATGATCACAAGACCGACGCCTTAGCTATTAGGCCTTCGGACTAAGTAAGCAAAGAGTACCTTGTGCACGAAAAAAGTCTTGGTGGGGATTTTGATTTCCTTTTGGAATTTATTTTTGTGTCTGAATTGGGTACTGTAGTGGATTGATATAAGGAGCTATTTAAATTATGTATCTTTATCATATAAGACATAAAAATAATAAACAACGGGTACAATATTAACGATTATCTCATATATTTTGATTCTTCTTCTTCTTCCTGCCCTTATCCCATTCATATGGGGTCGGCACAATGCGTATTTTCCTTCCATTCCTCTCTATTACTCGTCATCGCGGCATCCACTCCTTTCTTTTTCATATCATCTTTAACACAATCCATCCATCTCTTTTTCGGTCTCCCTCTGTTTATATTCCACAGTCATACTTATAACTTGTTTAGTTATCTACTATATAAAAATAAGTTGGGTTTTCCTTCCTGACGCTATAACTCCAGAACGCACGAACCGATTTCCACGGTTTTGCATTCGTTGGAAAGCTCTCGGGCTCCATGAGGTTTATAGTAAAGTTACATCACAATTATATAAAAAAAAAATGAGACCGCGGGCGGAGCTGCGGGAAACAGCTAGTCTACTATATAAAAATAAGTCGGGTTTTCCTTCCTGACGCTATAACTCCAGAACGCACGAACCGATTTCCACGGTTTTGCATTCGTTGGAAAGGTCTCGGGCTCCGTGAGGTTTATAGTAAAGAAAATTCTCAATTACATAAAAAAAAATTTTTCGACCGCGGGCGGAGCTGCGGGAAACAGCTAGTATCTCATATATTTTGATTATCGTTTGTTTATTATTATCCAATGAATCAAAGTAAAAATATTATCTTAAGTTTATCACCTAAGATGATAAGGTTGTATCTAATCATGTTTGTCGTATTTTTGATTGAATGAGCGATGATTACCTCAAAAATATAAAAAGATATCACATTTTACATTTGCAAGCATTTTTCGCCAGTGCATTTTGGCCTATGGAATCTTTGTACTTTCTTTGGTTCTTTTATATTGTTCTGGGACGGGTGTATCCTATAACTTAGTGTTAATAAATATGAAACACTAGGCGGTCTGACATATAATTTTTTTTTTTTTTCCCTATCCTTTATTAGATCCTACTGCTGGGCTAAGGCCTCCCCTTTATTCTTCCAAAACATTCTATCTTGTGCGATTTCTGGCCACGTGCGCCCCGCATACTTGTCATTCAATTATTGGACTTATATAGTTCTTTTTGTATATGGGTACATTCGCAAACGTGTACTCAGCCTAACGTACAATTAAATACTTAGTCGCGGATCAATATTAGTTAATTCTAATCAGCCTTTCACGTATTGAATCGATATTGCTTATTATGAATTTTATAATTCATAAATTGTATGAAGTATAAAATTAAATATGGTACTGTAAGAACTGGTTCGAGGTGGCGCGGGATAAGGTTAAATGGAAGCATTTGGGGGAGGCCTTTGCTCAGAAATGAGACAGCACAGGCTATAATAAACAAAAAAAATGTACGAAGTTTTGTCATTACAATTCTGACCAACAGTCTTACTATTAGATACTGCATTACCCATTAAAATGGGTTGTAACTGTCTGGTAGGCAGTCGCTCTATGTAAAATCCGGTAAGACAGGAATCTGACCCCAACATGGCTTGAGAAAAGGCTAGGGCAGATGATAATTATGATGGAAGCAAAATCCGTTGTCCGTCCGTCAGGGTCCGTTGCGCCGACCCTTTCAATAGGAAAAGATCAGGGAATATTGGAAGTAATATGCAATGATAAACAAAGTTTTTTTAAGCGGCGGTAGCCTATTGGCTAGTGCGTCGGACTTGCGATCATTTGGTTGCGGGTTCGAATCCCACCCATTACACTACCGACGTGAACTCACTCGTAACACAAGCATCTTAGCTTAGCACGAGGGGGTTAACGAGATTACTAGTAATGTGCGACCCACATTGCTAGTAATCTTTAATTAAAAAAAAACATATAAACATGAGTCAATCAGCTCTGGCTATAATTAAAGTAAATTATTCTTAACTTTTTAACGTTTCTTTACAATTTTTCTTTCATCCAAGTTTTCCTTCATCCAAATCTTAAAGTCAAATTTCCCATCGGTAGTATCTCTATTCCATTCAAAACATAAAGATTCATGAATGAGCTCTGTACCGTAAGAATAGTATTGAGTAATGGCGTTATTTTGAGCGGCACTACTGCATCGGTGAACAGTTGAAATGTATGTAAGTAATTGGTGCCAAGTATTGGGCCAAATACTCTGTAATATTACAACATTCTGATCCCGATTTCTTAACTAGTGGACTCATCTACATTTAAATCTACAGTGTAAATAGTTATAAAGACTAAAGATTTGTATGTTTGTAACGAATAAACTCAATAACTATTGGACCGATTACAAAAATTATTTCTCCAATATAATGCTATATTATCTCTACCTAAGTAACATAGGCTTTATAGAAGAATTCTAGAAGTAACTTTATTTCATCTATGGCTAGTCGACTTATGACATAAAATGACTCAGCCATTACCTTCTTATTTTCTAACTAGTGACACTTTTTTTGGTTATGAAGCTTTAATTATTAATAGAATTATTTTCTACCTTTTTAGATGTACATGCTACAGTTTAAGGTTGGACTTGCAAACTTTGGTACTTAATAATATTAGTGCAGAATTTATTTCTTACCGAACTCCACAAGATGCCTCTCAAAAAATAATTAAACCAACATCGTCTGTACTGAATTTTATCATTATTATTTTGATCCATGGAATACTTACAAAACTGCAGAAACCCGTAGGTATGTACGCAAATCCACGTGCTCTGTATTTTCCTACTCTCATATTCGGATGATATTGCAACCCGACCGGAGAGAGATAATACTCAGGAACTGTGGCAGTACCTGGTTTCCGAAGCACGGGGGTATATCGCACAACTTCCTGACATGTGGCAACTGCTGATAATTAGTTTATGACTATAGGGTGCCAAGTTCGAGTGTGTTTTGCGTTTAGCTCTCTGATTGGCTAAGGTCTTGGTGCGGGCCAATAGGAACGCGGAACGCCATAAATGTATCGATTGCGTTAACATTAAACAAACTGGCACAAAGCACCTAAATAAATATATTGCATTGCATTGAAGGTGATTGATTTCTGTAGGTTATAAAGATTGGCACAATTTTAAACGAAATAAATCTAACCATCATTGATTACTAGTTTTTTTAAGTAGCTTATTAGCAACGTGGGTCGCACATTAATAGTATTCTTGTTAACCCCTCGTGGTAAGCTTGTGTTACGAGTGGGTTCACGTCGGTAGTGCAATGGGTGGGATTCGAACCCGTGACCACATGATCGCACGTCCGATATCCTAGCCATAATTAATCAGCGTAATTATTATTTGAGGGACGAAAACATGTGGTCCTAAATTGCTAAGTATCAGACTAACTTATAAAACTCCCTTTTAGCCTGGTTTAGATATGAAAATAGCTTAAACTGAACAATGGCTGGCCTACTATACACGCAAAGAAAGCTACAAATCCAAACGTCCTTCCTACAAAGAGTTGCTTCCTGGTTGCTTCGTAGAAATTGCAACACTGATCGAAAACCATCCTGAATGCATCGGACTTGAAACTTTCCGATTGTGGTGGAATACTTGTTGTACAGAAACGAGGCCTCCGCTAGAAGCCTTGTGTCTTGTCCTATATGTTTGCCTAACTTCGAGGATCGATACTTCTGATACATGACAACTCGAACTGGGTCGGTGGACGACTGTGTCTCGGTATTGTGGTATTCTGAATAAGTCTAAATGGAAGAGATGGTACAAAATGTACAGATTAATAGGTGTCAAAATTTCATGATTGATTACTGATCCCCGATGCAAAAATAAAATTGTTATAAGTTTAAAGTTTGGTCAATCTTTCTGTAGCTTTGTAGCAACCAAATAGATGTTAAGAAACGAGATATTATGACAATAGTAATAGTATCTCGTTATGTCAGGTATCTAAGCGAAAAGAGAAAAAAATGTCTAGAGATAAAAAATCCTCTTCAACCGTTTGAAATCATCTTCACTTCATAGTATAAAACAAAGTCGCTTTCTCTGTCCCTATATCTCTATGTATGCTTAAATCTTTAAAACTACGCAACGGATTTTGATGCGGTTTTTTTTAATAGATAGAGTGATTGAAGAGGAAGGTTTATATGTATAAGAACATCCATAGTTTTTCTGTAGTGTATTTAGTATCAGCATTGCACCAGTGCGTAGCCGGGGCGGGTCGCTAGTATTATATAAAGTTGCTTGTCGTCGAAAAGCATAAAAGTGAAGATTTTGTAAACCTGAAGTCTTCTTCTGCATGGTGAATGACATTTTTTTTCATTTCTGACCAATCATTTTCATCTGCAGCTATAATAACCCTGTATTTTGTGTTACCACTAGTTATATTAACGATATCGCAATGAGTCATCTACTACTTATTATCAATGTCTGTATATTGCTAAATTTAGCGCATTGACGGATCGCTAGGTCACTAAGGATCACATATTACAGATTGATTCGTAATAATATAATGTATTCGTCCTACTCAGGGCAAAGGCCTCCAACACAGAAAAGGAACGAGTCTTCATCATCATGCTTGTAAGAAGTTTACAAATAGATACAAAATTTTTGGTCTGGTATGCTCAGTTATCCAGTCCTTGAGTGGTGACTGTGAATCGAAAAACGTAGTGTAAAACTGCCCCGACCAGATGCAGCAAAAGGCGGTGGACCGGGAGTTGTGTTGTACTTGAGAGAGGACTATGTCCAGCAGTGAACCGCGATAAGCTGAGTTGATTAGGGTTGATGCACAGACATGTATGATAATTCTGAAGTCGACCGAAGTGGTAGAAATTGCGACTATCGCATGGCCGCGTGGATCCTTCGAAAGAAGTTGATCCACCACAGGGAAACTTTTTCCGAGACGACGTCGGACAGGCAGTACCACTCTAAATCAATATAATGCTCTGAACAAAAATTTATCTACGTAAGATTCTATTACTGTATTTTTACCATAGAAAGCTGGTCTTGTCTTTCAGTATACGTAAAGCCAGGACAAAATACTTCTCTACTGCACCTGCATATTCAAGGAGATTGACTCAAATTCAAACTTGATTTCGAATAACAAAAAAAGCAGATCAACTGTAATTTACAGTCATACCAAAATGTATTATTCTTTTGGGGATCTTTTTTAGTAAACATTTTAGTAGTGAGATGAAAGTCAAACCCAAAATGCGTCCCAGAGCGCAACATTCCCCCCCCGTATGGAACTTGGTGACTTGCCAACAGTTGTCAATGCTAATAAATTCACATCCCTTAAGTGATGCAAATAAAGTTCCTGATATATGGCCTCTCTTTTCTCTATTCTTATTTATTTAGGTGACATTTATCGACGGAGAAACAAACAAGTTTATCTGTGAGTGACGTTCAATTTTAGTAGTTGATTTAGCTGAAGAACCTTTTTGTGTTGTTTATTTGTGATTTTTCGGGTCACTTGAATGTAGATGGACAGCTGATGGATATTTTGTCTTTTATTTTTACGTTGATCTTGATTGAATAAAAATGAAAGTTCAGCTTAACTGAAGACTTCAGCAAATATATCAGTAAAGAGAAATTTAGATGGAGATTCCTTCCTTCATCCGAAGTTTCGTCCATCAATTTTTTGTTTCATTAGGGTGTTTTAGTGCCAAAAATCTTATTTTTATTTTATTTGGAAAACTGGCAATCGTACATTGCATATAAGATTTAGTTACACAGAATGCTATAAACTGTTTAATAGTGGACTGAGTATTTTTTTCGTCTATCACATAGATTATTGAAAATGTATTGGACACGTAATTTTTCATTATTCACGTGTTCAAAAAACTGAATGATATTGAGCTGAAATGTCACATGACGTCACGCCTTGGTAAAATTTATACCGAGCCATGACGTAGTGACTAGTGAGCCCCCCACTCCCCAACTTTTATCCGCTTTAACTAAGTCGTGATTTGTTAATTTGATAAAACAAAAAATATGGGTGTAACATTTTTTGTATTAAATTACCTAACTGACGGTCTAAATAGAATAACGTTTTATTTAACCAGTCAACATGCCTATTGTACAATCCACTACGTTTCCACATGTTACTAGCTTGTATTAGATACAGTTTTGGTAAAGTTACTTATTTTTTAATTCACAACTTGAAGGTGTTTTTTTTTATAATAAATAATATCTTGGGACTAGTTCACACACGGCCATCTGATCCCAAACTAGGCAGAGCCTGTACTATGGCAACCAGACAACTGATAAAACTGTTTTGGTTAATAGATGACCACTATAAATGCGTACTACTTTCTTATTCCTTTTTATTAAAGAAATCCTCACGTACTATTTCCGAGCCAGTGTTTGTTTTTTCCTTGCATCCCTGATATGGACCAACAGCAATAGGTATAAGCCATTCGCTAAAAGCCCAGTGTCCTATTTCGTCTGGTATCGGAAAATATTGGAGCTGTCGGAATATCGACAGCTATTCTTTGAAATATTTGAAGGATAATGGTTCAACTACTGGGTTATAATTTTTTGAGAAATTTTCACTCATCAGAGTCCTCATTCTTAATCTATTAATGTCCCACTGTTGTGCACAGGCCTCTTTTCATGTTGTGATAGAATATAATCTAAGTAGAGAATAAATGCTTATCTATCTTCTATCTATCTTCTTATATATAAAAGAAAGTCGTGTTAGTTACACTATTTATAACTCAAGAATGGCTGAACCGATTTGGCTGAAAATTGGTAGGGAGGTAGCTAAGAACCAGGAGAAGGACATAGGACTTTATGTCGTTCCCATGGGACGTGACATAAAACGTGGTATAACAAAACGCAACTGAAATAGAATAACAAAACACAACTCGGTCAAAATATAAGTCAGCGGTTCATTTGTTAAAAATGGTAAAACAAAACGCAACTGACAGATGAACATGATGGCATCTTAGCTTAGCACGATTGGTTAACGAGAATACTAGTAATGTGCGACCCACACAAAAGAGAATTAACTTTAATTATGTACAAAGCAAGGCTTCAAATGACAAATATTTTCCCGGTTTGATTCCCGACGTTCCACTACCCGTGACCATGACACCTGCAAAGGCGTATTTCAATATTTTCTAATGTTGGCGAAATCATCCGTTCTAACCTGTTTCTTTTTGGCTATTAAAAATGATATCTTTTTGGTTGGATACAGATTCATGTTTATTTTATTGCTCCAAGATAATAAACTTGCTACAAATTTATGATGTAATTCCTGTATAATTTAAGGGACTCGGATATTTGCCAAGTTTATTAGATACCAGTTTTAGTATTAATTCTTTATAAGGATGCCATTTTATTGATGCCTTTTCTTTGGCCTACTTTTTTTTCTAGAAAGGTTAAGGTTACCAAAAGTCTAAGCTTTTATTCGTTGCTTTAATTCGCTTATTTTTGCCATTGTTCGCGCTGGGCGGGGAGGCAGGGCACGCCCGCGCGCGCTGTCTTCCACCCGCAAGCGTCCTCGCCTCCCGCGCGTTAGTGCGACTGTATGAGTAGTGTGTATGAGAGTATGTAGTAGTATGAGTGTACCATGCGCGAGTTCGTACCGACGGCTACATTCAGAGCGGCCATAAAGATTGGCGCTGTGGCTTGAGCGGTGTAAATATCTATAAAGAGAACTCTCTTGGTAATCTGTGGTTTCAAATTTGAAGTTAATTAATTTAACCAGGTTTAACAATACTTAAGTTAATATGAAACCCTAGCGACTACGTATTTGAGCAATTAATTCTAAAGAACCCTTGAGGAGATACTGTAATTATAATGTCTAGTCTAAGATAAGTTTGTTGTTATTTGTTTATTTCAGAAACACCCCTTACTAAGGGGGGAGGGCTTCTATTGATTGGTTGTTAGTACCACTTGTTCCTACGCCTTAGGGACAAAAGTTCTCAACTTCTTGGAACTAACAAAGTATTGGGTGAATTGAGGTATTGATTAGATATTGTTCTGTTGAGTTATGGAAACTTTTGACTTAATTTTCGTTTTAATAATGAGAATAAATTTTTACTTTTGTTTTAATAATGAGTAATAATATTTGTTGTGGATTTTTCGTCCTCAGGTCTTTGATAACTTTTTCCCAGGGTTTTGGTTTTGAACTCAATGAAGCTAATATTTGAAATTAGATTTATTGCGAACTTGCTGTGCACTGAGGTTTCGCTTTCGCGTTTACCGTAAACATATATTTTTTTAGTCATTTTATTATAAAAATACTAGACTAGCTTCTGCCCGCCACTTCGTCTGCGTGGATTTCAGAATTGGGTCCAAAATAAATGCGTAAGTAATGAAAAATGGAATAAAATTGTCACTCGTGTGTGCTTGCGCTGTAATAGAGAAAAATACCAAATTTAGAAGCTGTCTGTTCACGGATTACCTACCTAGGAAACAATATTCAATTTTCCCTCGGGAACTCCTTAAGGATTCAGGATAAAAGGTAGCCTATGTTCTTTTCCATGTCAAAGGCTACATGCATGCCAAATTTCATCCAAATCCGTTCAGCCGTTTTTGCGTGATTGAGTAACAGACATCCACACTTTCACATTTATAATATTAGTAGGATTAAAAAGTTAAGTTTTCACTCAAACATAAGAAAACTCATTTTTCAAAAAAGAGAATTGATAGGACCATCTGCGGCAAAAACGAAAGAACCTATCGATCAAGTATTTAAGGTTAAAACAACAAAAGCTTTCGTCCTCGAAAAATGTTACGCAATAACATCGTAAAAAAACCGGGTATGTGCTAGACGGGCTCGCGCATGAAAGGGTTCCGTACCATTATCTATATAAATAAAAAAAAATCGCGTTTGTTATAATATGGGGGCCCCATTTTATTCTGTTTTTTAGTATTTGTTGTTATGGTGGCAAAAAAATACATAATATAATATATAAAGTAATAGATGTGGACATCACATACATTGCTCCAAATCCGATGTAAGTAGCTAAAGCACTTGTGTTATGGAATCAGAGACAACGAAGGTACCACAAACACCCAGACCCGAGATAATGTAGGAAAGTGTTTTTCTACGTTGACCCGTCCGGGGATCGAACCCGGGACCTCAGAGCCGGCGACACCTTGAAAATCAGTGTGTACGCCACTCGACCACGGAGGTGTGAAACTATTTCTGGTTCATATTGGTTCATATTGGTTTGTGTGGTAGATAGATTTATCTCTTTGTATTGAGAAGTCTTTTGTGTAGAGTATAAACCTATTTGTTGTTTTTTATGGAACGGTATTGTCGCTTAGCGACAAAGTTCTGTAAAAAAAGGAAAAATGAACTGTCTGACTATCAGGGCTCACAAGAACAGCCTGGTGACACACGTACAGAAGAGTTTTATGATAGGGTCCTGTTTAACCCTGTGGGTACGGCACCCTAAAAGACCGCTTTGATGCCAGATCACGTCCCGAACTTTATTTCCTTCGCCAAACTTAATAATTTCCGTTTTTCCAAGTTTTAGTATGATTCTGAGACATGATTGTAGTATCCATGATCAGGAGTCTGATTCGGACTCTTAGAAATAAGGTCCCTCGTAAACAGGGTTAAGAACGTCTTTAACGACGCGTGCCTGTGTATGAACCTCACTTTGAGACTGAGAATATTCATGAAACAATGGAGATCAAATAATAAAAAATAATTTTCGGTTCATCATCAGTTCCGCTGGCGTGGGCGTCGGCTACCGCGGCAATTGACAGTGGGCTATCTACCAGTGATATAATTTTTTAAATCGTCCCAGTAGTCGTTCAATCAAACAAACTCTTCATCTTTATAATATAAAGATAAGAGTACTATGTAGCATCATTGAAAGTCAAGTAAGTTACAGGCAGTACCTTGCTTCGACCAAACTTCACTGCTTCCTAAGTGCTCTAGCTTTGGAGATGAAAGGGCGCAACAATCTCCCCAGCATCACGCTGTCTCATTTAACAATAATATTAAAAAGAGGAAGTTTGAAAGTGGCACCGGTAACCGAAAAACTATGTGGAAACCGGCTGTCGTGGTATGGGCATGTGATGCGGAGGAATGAGGATCATGTTGTAAGGAAGGTTTTGAGCATGAATGTGGATGGGTATAGGGGAAGGGGACGACCAAAGAAACGATGGATGGATTGTGTGAAAGTCGATATGGAAAGAAAGAATGTTACTTGTGAGATGACGGCAGATAGAAGAGTATGGAAGAAGAAAACGTGCTGCGCCGACCCCAAATAAAATTGGGATAAGGGCAGGAGGATGATGAGTAAATATGGACCGCGCCATAAGTATAAACGAGTGTTTAAGGTCAATCGGACATTATATGTATGTTTTTAAAGTTTTCTTTTTTGTTTTTTAATTTAGTTAGGTATGTTGTTTTTGTGTTTTTGTTGTTTAATTATTGTAATTGTGTCTCTGTGCTGTGTCCAAATTAAATGTTCTTTCTTTCTTTCATTTATAGGAGACCCGAGAAGCCTTGAGTGCGAAGGGCCTAAGTATCCGTGAGTCGAGTCCACCATTTTGTCTTATTTTTTTTAAGGTCATCCCGGGATAAGGAAAATTGTGAATGTGTGTCAAGGTTTTTTTGTGGGAAATGTCTCGCACTTCCTCAAGGACGAGGATATCGTAAAATTATAATAATGTCAGAGAAGAGAATAGTACCTGTGAGTGTTTTTTAGATTTTTCTTTAGTACCCTGATTTTAAGCTTACCTAACTTTTGCTGTTTTTGTCCCGGGGAAATCCTCATGGACTTCCTCCGTCGGGGCCAAAGAGGGACATGTCTCTTACCAGCTATAACCTCCAAAATGCGTATCCTTTTTCTTATACCCGGGACCATGCGGAAATACGTTGTAGGTAAATCTCCACAATCTTATACGATTGCCTATGTTAACCCCATAATCCATTAATTCAATACAGCATCCCTTATTATGATAGGTAATAAAAAAAATGTAAGTAACAATTATATTATCGTAGTTTGACTTATACATACTTAGTTATTGTTTTCTGAGGTTTACGCGAATATTAGACATTGAAATAAAACTAGTTTAAAACGGATTCTATCGCGGTTTATTTTGATTTTAGTTCCCGACGTTTCGAGCACCTTCGCAGGTGTCATGGTCACGGGCAGACTGAGATGGTATTCGTCTTGACAAGATATGTTGCTCGTTCTACCTTCATATATGTAAATAAAAATTATTGTTATACTTGTATCTGTTTGTTTCCCTAGTAAATAAATAAATATAAAACTTAAATATTGTATCAAATAGGTCCAGTAGTTCCAGAAAATAAAACATTCAACAAACTTCAGCTTTATAATATTGTTATAGATATGACCCATAATCTATTAGGCCTATAATATTCAATTCCTTGATGGTCAGTTAACACCATAATTTCTGTTCTTGTAACAGACTGTGTATCTGGACACGTTGAACGTTGGGGAGTATGAATAAAATGTAGAGCGATACTGTGGCTTCGTCTACGCGTTTATTTTATACAGGGTTATTTGATGTTGTTAATGAGTTAAATTCCCGTCGGCTTATCGGGTTAAAGTGATTTATATGAGTCAATCCAGAATAAAATATCAATGTCTTCATTTCATCCGAATTCGTTTGGTAGTTTTTGCTTGGAGCAGTAAGATGTGGAAATGGCACAAAGCAGACTTCGTCTCATACCAATCCTCATCAAAATCGGTTCATTGGTTTAGAAAGCGTTCAAGTGTAAATGACAGACACCCAGGTATTAACAGTAGGAAGGCAGACGTCGCAAATTGAGAAATTTGCGAAAATGTCGGCGTTTTATAATACAATTTATCTCTCTAGTTTAGAATCCTACAAAATTGTCGTGGTGGCCTAGCGGTTCAGTGATGGATTCACATGCACGTGGTTGCAGGTTCGAACCCAGGCTAGTTCCTACTTTCTTAATCATTCTAAGACACCATTGACAAACGGTGAAGGAAAACATCGTGAGGAAACCTGGATTCCAAAATATTGGAATCTGAAATCGCCAACCCGCAATGAGCAAGCGTGGTGATCAATGCTCATCCTTTCTCTATATGGGAAGAGCCTGTGCCCAGCAGTGGCTGCACGGATAGCCGAGTGGTCACCATGCTAATTACCACTGTGCGCAACGTGCTGCGGGTTCGATCCCCGCATGGGACAAGTATTCGTGTGATCCACAGATGCTTGTTCCAAGTCTGGGTTTGCTTTGTGCATGTGATTTGAATGTTTGTGAAACCCCCGCGACACAATGATTAATTTCCTTAGTGCGGGCGTCGTTTTTATCAACAAATAAATAAAAAATTAATAAGTGGGACGCTTATAGGCCGGTATTATTAGGAAGGCATACCTTTTAAGATTCATACTCAAACATCTCGTCCCACAAACGTCCATATTTCCTGGAACAATGATAAATTCATTGCTCCCGACGGAAGCTGTTCGTCTTGTAAATGAGATGAAAGTTGTTTCCTTAATTTAGAATGTGTGTTATAGTTTATGCTCGCCTTCTATGGTATGCGCAGACCTGCAGGCGTGGCAGTTGACACCCTATTTTGATTTCCTATTTTTTTAACTCGTGATTTATTTATTTATTTAATCATTTATGTACACACACAAATATACAGAAATAGCAATAGTAAAATCAAATAAAGGTACTGCTTATTTCTAAAGAAATTTCTACCAGCAGACCCCACACTAAGGAGTTTAATCCTTGTGTCGCGGTGGTTTCACAAACATCGGTAGCTACTACGTAAGCCGGTGCTGACAGGGAACCGGTCTAGCTCCTTGTCATCAGATATGTTGAAGCGTATAAGCAATCATATAATGGTAAAATATAATGTCAAATATGTCAAGAAAATGATAAAGAGAGACTAGGTCTCATCCACACGGTAGTAGCTGATTTGACTTCCTTGTTTTGGATGTGTATTAATAATAATAATATGATGGATTTGTAATAATTTTAAAACATTTTTTTTAGTATGTATGCCAACATTGTCACATTGGGTGCTTACCTGTAAGGATGGTGTTGTACTATAATAATAAATAAATAAATAAATAAAATTCAAATCACATGCACAAAGAACACCCAGACTTGGAACAAGCATTTGTGGATCACACAAATGTATGTCCCATGCGGGGATCGAACTACAGCACGTTATGCACAGTGGTAATTAGCGTGGTGACCACTACCACTCGGCTGTCCGTGCAGTCAAATTTGATTTGAGAGTATTTTTAAATAACTATGTTATCATAGCCAGTGACATTGTCTGCATAAATATTGTACACCCCATGGTTATGTCGCAGTGATATAAAAATGTTTATTTTAACAACTTTTTTTAACTGTGATAAACAAGTAGGTAATTAATGATCAAATTAACAAGATCTAAGCGTACAGACAGCGGGAGAGATTTTGTTTTATACTATGTACAGTCATGAAATTGTAAAACAATAATTTAACAGGAACTCACCATCAATTCAACTTATAATCATTTAACAACATAAAATTATAACAGTTCTCAAATCATGTATATATTTTTTAGTTTCAACAAAAATTTCTCGCTAAATAAGTATTACAATTTCGCTATGTGTATACATATTTATGCTCGTGACTGTACAAGCATGCTTCGTAACCAAGCAACCATTTTATGTGATAGTAAAGTCGTATAGCATTTATTGGTCGGTATTATTATTATTATAGATGTCAGAGAGCCTCAATAAATCAATCGGGGACGTCACAGCTGTCAGACCGTGGTTATACCGTGACGATAATGATATATGTGGGCAATACTCCTTTAGATTATAATTATATTTTAACATAGTAGGTAATTTGGATACTAAACGATCACGTAACGCAGAGAAATGGGATTTTCATACATTTCATGACCATAATGCGATCTCTTATTAAAGCTTTAGAAATATCACTTGGCTTGGGAGGCTGGACCAATTTGAAAAATCTTTCAGTGTTAGAAGCGGCGGTAGCCTAATGGCTACGGCGTCGGACTTGCGATCATGTGGTTGCGGGTTCGAATCCCAACCTTTACACTACCGACGTGAACCCACTCGTAACACAAGCATCTTAGCTTAGCACGAGGGGTTAACGAGATTACTAGTAATGTGCACCCACTATGCTAGAAATCTTAAAAAAAAAAAAGAAAAAAAAGTCTCAGTATATGTTATACTGAGCAAGGAGAAAATAAAATACTTATGTATTTGAAGAATGTTAGGGACTCCTTTGCCTTGAGAAGGAAACAAATTTTAGAACAAAAAATTAATGACGTATTTTAATTACCAACACATTACAGACAACTGTGAATGATGTCATGTCTCCTAAACCATACTATGGCTACATGCAGCTAACCCATATTTTATTATTCTTTTTGAAACGACCACCATGGTCTATTTTTATAAACCAAACGTGACAAGGGATTTTAAACAGTGTGTTGTTTGGAATAGAGTTTTTATTAATTTTTAAAGGTTTATAATTGATTTTCTATTGTAATGGGAGCGTTTTAGCAGGTTATAATGATGTAATGTTATACAAATAACACCATATAGCTCTTATGTTATTAAAATATCATTTTGAATATGTTATCGAAAAGTTAGGCTTTAATGCTGTTGGTAGATATATAACTTAGAAAATAAATAATTTATTTTGAGCCTTAACTGTCGTCCCACTGCAGGGCAAAGTCCTCCCTTTCTCCCTTCCATTTTTCTCTCTGAAGGGCCAATTGAGGCCACTCCTTGTTAAAGCCGGCCAGTTCGTCCGTCCATATCCGCCTGGGTCTTCCACGTGGCCTTCGTCTCAAAAATAATAGGCATAATAAAAAAACTGCTAATACCGCTGTGTCGTTAAATGATCTAGTACCATTTTAAACATTACCATGGCTATCTGAACAAGAAGCTAGGTACTTAGTACTGTGCTGACAAAACAATAACTTTTCTTTAACTATGGGGCTGCCACATTAACTAAGGCTAGGCCGACGAACGATAATATAATCACCTTGAACTATGAGTCAACCGGATCTAGGATGGAAATGTGACCCCTAAAGGTGTGGATAGACGGCTCCGCGTAGCTCGCTAGAACGCGCCATGTATACAATCATACAGCTTGATCACGTCACGGCGATCCGTCACAGTGATTTGCATACGAAAATGTTCGTTATAATAATGTTATCAATCAGGACCACAACCGGCTCTTGAAAAACAGAGGAGAGAAAGGCGGTCTGTGGATATAGTTGATCGGAATCGGAATTGAAATCGGGCTCGACGCTTAGTGTAAAGCGTACTGTATGATCGACAACAAAGGTTAAACCGCGCCCGCCGCGTTGGATGGGTGAGTTTCCGCAAAAATACCGAGCCCCTCCGTGCCTCAAAAAGCACGCTAAGCCGTTGGTCCTGACTGTCATTCGGTGATCTTTGACAATCGTTAAGTCATTACAATTCTGACAACCAATCTTAATATGAAATACTGTATTACTGACCAATGAGCTGTAAGACTGGAAGCCGACCCCATCGTAGATTAGGAAAAAGGCTAGGCAGAAGATGAATAAGTAAAATCTATCCATGCTGTGTGTGATCAATAAATGTCATAAAAAAAATGGAATAATCTATCAAACCTCAATTCAAATAGTTGCTTTTGTTCGAAAACCAACCAACCTTCAAAATGACCTCATGCTCCCTTCTGTCAATGCATCTTAGCACTATACGGCTGAAATAATATAAATTGCCAAAGACTCGATAAGGAAGAAGCGGAACCCTGCATATGCGGAAGTTTTAGGTAAGCCATGCTAGTCCGAGCCATCTAAACGCACCTTAACATAATTAAAAGTCATGGCTTTGTTGCTAATGGCATTGTCAGAAGCTATTGTGGTTAAAAAAAAAATACTAGCTATGTGGTTTAAAAGGAGAAATAGTTAGTGTGGCCAGACTGACCTATATTTTTGCAGATACGTGGTTATTTATGACGGGCCTGCTGGTCTAGTGGTTCGTGACCCTGACTGCTAAGCTGGAGGTCGTAGGTTCGATTCCCACTTAGGACATATCTTTGTGTGCAGGTTCATTTGTTCCGTGTCTGGGTGTAATTTATCTTTAGTGTGTATGTATTTATAAATATATAAGTATGTTTATCGGTTGTCTGGTGGCTCTGCCTAGTTTGGGATCAGATGGCCGTGTGTAAGTTGTCCCTAGATATTATTATTATTTTTACGTCCGATAATCTGTGATCAATTGTTTTTGGTGAAAAATAGAATACTGGTTGAAATAACGTGACCTACAAAAAATCTTTTAAGAATCCGAATCGGCTCCATTATCGGTCCCACAAAAACTTCTTAGGTGTGTAGTGTGTGTGACACCTGCTCCCAATATATATCGTTTCGTTAAGTAATATTAGTCAGTAATAATAAAGCACTACATAAGAGCACACGCCTAATCAATTGCGACCTGAACCTCCCACATTGCAGGTGGGCGGGCAGGATAATCCGCGTGTACGGATGCGTCTTCCCACGCGTCCGTTCTCAGGAGTGATTTGAGGGCTTGCTTGCACCTCTAGGAGTCCGCCAGGACTGGCCCATCGGTGTTGATCAGAGAATGTGCGAGCCATCCCACGACTCCGGCCAAGGCACAGAGGTGTTTTTGCGGGGTGTTTTTGGGCGGTGAAAGTCTGACCTATCCCCAGGTCCCTTCGGCGTGGGTTGAAAAAGCATCTACAACTTAAAAAAGAAAATACTTTTATTAAGCCTATTTTGTTTGATAAAGTAATTAAGTAGGTAAATTGTGATTTATTCGTTCGCTTAACGACCTTCCGGTGCTGGTTAACTAACAAGGTTATAATGATAAACCCATATAAATTAGGTGATCAATCAACGTTACTCATAATCCGTCTTCTGTAGCCACTGCGGGGGGTCTATTGTTAGGACGTCGAACCCGCGACCTTTCACGAGATTCATGAACGATTACACAGTTTGTATTAGTAAGTTGGTTTATAAAATGTGTTCCGAATATTCTGAATTGAACTGCTAAATAATAAATAATGTCGTGGTGGCCTAGCAGTTCAATGGCCGGATTCGCATGCACGGTTCGAACCCAGGCAGGTACCAATGTGACTTTTTCAAACATATGTACTTTATTAATCATTCTAAGACATCATTGACAAACGGTGAAGGAAAACATCGTGAGGAAAACTGAATTCCAAAAAATTGGAATCTGAAATCGCCAACCCGCAATGAGCAAGCGTGGTGAACAATGCTCATTTCTTCTCTATATGGGAAGAGGCCTGTGCCCAGTATTGGGACGTTTATAGCTCGGTATTATTATAAGTGCCTTTCCCTCACATATTTATTCCCCTACACAATATGTCGACCTTGCGTTACTTGAAAGTATTTGGACACGTATATTTTCCTTTTGTCTCGTAATCACCAAAATATGAACGGAGTATACAATTCACACTTTCCTACAATTTTTGCCTCCGTGAGACGTCACACCCACACCTGAACTTATTAAGCTCTTTAACTTTTTAGGTATAATGATAATATAGAGTCAGATATTAAAGTGCGTCTTAAAGGTAATTTGCGTTTGAGTATTCGGGGGTTATTATTATTGATAACTAGCTTTTGCTCGCGGCTCCGCCCGCGTGGGTGTCATTTATCATGACAAATTAGCCTATAGCCTTGCTCAACAAGTGGGCTATCTAACAGTGCAAGAATTTTCAAATCGGTCTATTAACTTCTGAGATTAGCGCGTTCAAACAAACAAACAAACATACATACAAACTCTTCAGCTTTATAATATTAGTATAGATATAGATAAAATCAACAATAACAAACAGATGCGCTGCGGGGGGTCGAACCATTGAATTGTGTCGGTTTACGAGCGCACCTACTAAAGTGTATTTATAACATACCAGCCGAAGCTAAGTGTTTATTTGCAAACCGTACTTGTTAGTAGGGCTGCCAATAACAGCTATGACAAACGATCCACGGAACTACTTTTTTCTCTAAATTATATTATTTAGAAGGTGTGTTTTCTATCGACGATCTCCGAGGTCAAGTAGCGTACACACCGGTTTTAAAGGTGTCGCCAGCTCTGATGTCCCGGGATCGATCTCCGGACGTTTCAATGAAAAAATCAATTTTCTTCATTGTCTCGGGTCTGGATGTTTGTGGTACCTTCGTTGTCTCTGATTCCATAACACATGTGCTCTAACTACTTTGGATTCGGAGCAATGTTTGTGATGTTGTCCACATTTATTATATGTAGTTTGATGTAGAAATAAATAAACTCTATAACTGGGTTCTCAATTAAAAAACAACTATATCAACATCTAAGCTATATTTCATCTTCACGTAGTATAAAACAAAGCTGTCTGTCTGTACGCTTATGTTTTTTAAATACGCGACGGATTTTAATGCAGTTTTCACGAAAATATAGTGATTCAAGAAAAGAGATTTTTTTATAATTATAGACATTTATTACTGATGATCTGTGAGAAGCGGGGCGAGTCCGCTAGTTACAAATTGAAATTAATCTCTGAAACTAGACATAATGAAACATATAACGAGATTTTTCATTCATCTAATCCATCAAATCTATTTTTGTGGACGGAAATTGGGCTAAGCACGGATATATGTAGTTTCAGATGCGCCATTCGGCTAATGCATTATCGATGTATTTAAACTAAACTGTTTAATAGTCTAAGATATAGTAGTCTCTTGATATAGATAATTATAAGGTCAAATTTGTTTTTGTAGAGAAGATAAGAATCTCTTTTGTTGAGGATATTATTTTGCAGTTGAAATTTCATTCGTTGTGGTTTTATTGTAATACCATTTTGACTTACGTTTTCGACTATTCGTGTCTCTTTAATTAAAGAAGGTAATTTATATAAACAGTCATCAATTTCATCTACGGATTTTCTGTAATTTTTTTTTTCGTTTCCACATGACCATTTGTTGGCAAATACCAATTTACTATCTTCATTTTCTGTCAATTACATAATTGGGTATTTGACTACTATCGAATAATTTATTTCTGACAAATGTTTCTAAAAATAGTCGTAAATTGAAGCAAAATTGCGAAAAAATACAAAAATATTATACAGAATTATATAAGATTAAGTTATAAGCTTTTAAAGTTAGTTGATGCCGCATGCTCTATCTCTTTTTCGCAAAACTACGACTTGTACGGGGCAGCCCCAGACTAGTATGGAGAACTGAATATTGACGTCACAAAACATTATCGCTATCTCTGTCTAAAGTTTATAAATTTACCGAAAGGACTTTTTTTACCTTTTATAAATTTCCGATAACATTATTTCCGCTCTTAATTACTTTTATTAAAGTTGTTAAGTAGAAGGTATGCGACAGCCCTAATATAAAGTATGAATGGCGTAGGCGAACGGCACTCTCGTAATTTTGAACTTAATATCTGGTGCAAACCAGACTCGTGGAAGGCTCGGGAGGAAATTGAGGAAACCAATGATTGGGAGACACGCGGTGTTGGGTAGGAGGGAAATGGAAGATGTTTTTTTGATTTTGGTATACGTATCGTATTTTATGGAGGGGCTCGTGGCTTAGTGTAAGCCGTACGGTTTGACCGATAATAAAGGTTAAGCCACGCTCGCCGCGGTTGGTCCGTGGATGGGTGACCATTTGTAAACATACCGAGACCCCTCCTTGCCTCGGAAAGCACGTTAAGCCTTTGGTCCCGACTCTCATACAGTGATCTTTGACAGTCGTTAAGTCATTACAATACTCACAACCAGTCTTACTATGGAATATTTTATTACCTAGCAATAGGTTGTGGAGGTCAGATAGGCAGTCGCTCCATGTAAAATACGGTATTCAGCTAAATCCGGTAAGATTGGAAGCCGACCCCAACATAGCTTGGGAAAAGGCTAGGCAGCAGATCGTATTTTATGGACTGACAGACGTTGTCATGTCGAACAACCATATCACTTTGTTCTCCGTCCGTCCGTCCGTCCGTCCGTTAATTTTTTTTGTTACTAGTAATGTGGGTCGCACATTACTAGTAATCTCGTTAAACCCTCGTGCTAAGCTAAGATGCTTGTGTTACGAGTGGGTTCACGTCGGTAGTGAAATGGATGGGATTCGAACCCGCAACCACATGATCGCAAGTCCGACGTCCTAGCCATTAGGCTACCGCCGCTTCGAAAGTTGAAATCGAGAACCTCCACATTTTGAAGTCAGTTAAAAAGGTAAACAATGTTCCCGGAAATTCTGACAGAGACAAAAACGTGTTCTATTATGTATTCTATAATACCCGCATGTAACTATCAATTACACTAATTATATTATTTTTAACAATTATGCGGGACTACATATTATTGAATCTTTTTCTTTACTCTATTATCAGAAGCGGCCGTAGCCTAATGGCTAGGGCGTCGGACTTGCGATCATGTGGTTGCGGGTTCGAATCCCACCCATTACACTACCGACGTGAACCCACTCGTAACACAAGCATCTTAGCTTAGCACGAGGGGTTAACGAGATTACTAGTAATGTGCGACCCACATTGCTAGTAATCTTTATAAAAAAAAAAAAAAAAAAAGTTATCATTTTATTAAATAGGTTAATATCTAAACGCGGGCGTACCCGCGAGCGATAGTTAGTAATATTATAAACTAGTCTTTGTTCGCGGATCCGCTCGCGTAGGAGTTGATTATCGCGACAAAAGTAGCCTATTTAAGTCTATAGCCTTACGCGATGAATGGGTAATCTAATACTGAAATCGGTTTCTGAGATTAGCTCGTTCACCCATACTAACTAACTTATAGTACAGAGTATGGATCAAATCGGCGGTAGCCTAATGTTTAAGGCATCGGACTTGTGATCACGTGGTTGCCTGTTCGAACTCACTCGTAAGTCGTAACACAAGCAATTTTGCTTCGTACGAGGAGTTAACAAGAATACTAACTGTAATGTGGGATCCACATTGCTAGTAAGTTATTTTTTAAAGATAGATGTAAATGTTTGATTAGTTGAACGCGCTAATCTCAGCAATTATGGTCCGATTTTAGAAATTCTTTCAGTGTTATTGATACCATTATCAAGGTAGGATATAGGTTTTGGCGCAATAACTGACGCCCACCCGGGTGGAGTCGGCAGCGAAAGCTAGTATAATATACAACATGTAACAAAACCCCTGTCAGATTAAATAAAAGCGTTACATTCGTGGTACAGTTCATGAACCGACTCGCATAGGCGACTTCTTTGACACAAAGCTATAGGTAGTGAGTACGTGAACTTTGAGGAGCGGTCATTGTTGCTGTTGCCTTGGATCAGTTTTTATTTTGATTTAATTATTTTCCATTGGGAAAAAAATTAATCTCCAATCAATTTAATGGCTACGTATATGTGTTCGCAGTACGATACCGAATAATACTCTCAGGGATCGGACAGGGTTTTTGTTACATGTTGTACATAACTCTTAAAGTAACAATTGGCAACAACATTTAAACAAACTCATAAAATATTGTTGAACTTTACGAGAATTGACACGTCAGCCTTGCTAAGCTCTGTATTGTTGAGCCTAAAATTTAGGCCTCATAATTTATGCGCGTGGGCGAATTATGTATGTGATATGTGAATACGGTTAACGTGTGTACATAAGCTATATAAACTTTGACGGGCCTGTTGGTCTAGTGGTTAGTGACCCTGACTGCTAAGCCGGAGGTTATGGGCTCGATTCTACTCCGGAAAAATCTTTGTGTGATGAGCACGATAATTTTTTCTGTGTCTGGGTGTTATTTATCTATAATATGTATGTATTTAGAAATATATATAAGTATGTTTATCAGTTGCCTGGTTACCATAGTACAGGCTCTGCCTAGTTTGGGATCAGATGGCCGTGTGTGAGCTGTCCCAAGATATTTATTTATTTATTATTATTTATTAAACTCGGGGGAATGAAAAGGCTTAGAAATGTAAGGTCGTTTGTAAAGAAAATTAATTAGCTACATTCATTGGTATAGAGAATAAATCTAGATAGTCTCGAAAAAAAGTCACAGCAAATACTGTCTCAAATTACACAATGGCGACAATTTTTAAACGGAAGTAATATTTTTTCGCGAATTCAAACTGATCTTCGTTGTTTTTGCAGTGCAAGCTTTGAGATAACTGAATTTCTGATCCTAAAACACGATTTTTTATAATGTAATTAGTTGTGACCTGCAGTTTCACCCGTGTATAATGACAGTGGCGACATTTTAAGATTTCGACCTATGTTCCTTGGGGAAAGTTGTTTAGTTTTATGTACCTGATTACCTCGTTGAATATACGCACTCCTTTTAAATTAGGTAATCCTATATTCTTTACAAAGGTGAATTTGAATATTAAGAAACTTTAAAGGTTAAAGAACGACATATCGTCCTGTCTTAAAAATATCTCAGTCATATAAATACGCTTTTGTGGTTTTGTATAATGTCATAGTGGGTGGGCAAAGGCCATATTTTGTGAATCTATTATGCATATCTGCGAAACAGATAGGCCTTGCACTTTTTGACAAATTAAACCACTTCACTCTTGTCTTTGACTTACTCAATACTCCATAAGCCGGTTGGACCCATAATAAAGGTTAAGCCGCGCTCGACGCGGTTGGTCCGTGGACGGATGACCATTTTTTTTTATAACGACGCCGGCACTAAGAAATTTAATCCTTGTGTCGCGGGGGTTTCACAAACATTCAAATCACATGCACAAAGAACACCCAGACTTGGAACAAGCATTTGTGGATCACACAAATTAATGCTTGTCTCATGCGGGGATCAAACCCGCAGCACGTCGCGCACAGTGATAATTAGCGTGGTGACGTATACCACTCGGCTATCCGTGCAGTCATTTATAAACATACCGAGACCCCTCCGTGCCTCGGAAAGCACGTTAAGCCGTTGGTCCCGACTGTCATAGAGTGATCTTTGATAGATCGTTAAGTCATTACAATTCTGACAACCAGTCTTACTATGGAATACTGTATTACATAGCAATAGGTTGTGGAGGTCTTTGAGGCATGGAGGAGACTCGATATATTTTCTAAACACCCACCGACGGACCAACCGCGGCGAGTGCGGCTTAACCTTTATTATTGGTTACAATTATCCACTAGCCCCGTCGTGCCAAATAGCCCTATACACATAAACAAGCTGAATACGCAAGGTATATAACCTTAAGTATTCTTCGACCTTGTGTCACAGTATATCACCCGAACTAATTTCAGAATTTTACAGTAAATAAGCTCACTTGATGACTGTAATTAATTTTCATGTCGTTAAAACATCCGCTGTGAGGTAATCATTTTGATATACCGTTCCGGGAATTTTGACGTCAACCCGTTTAAGGTTTGTTGTGATACTGAGTAATAATCCTACTAATATTATAAATGTGAAAGTGTGGATGTTTGGATGTTTGTTACTCAATCACGTAAAAACGGCTGAACGGATTTGAATGAAATTTGGCATGCATGTAACCTTAGACATGGAAAAGAACATAGGCTACCTTTTATCCCGATTCCTTAACTAGTTCCCGAGGAAAAATTGAAAATTGTTTCCGAGCTAAACCGTGGGCAGACAGTTTTGAAATTTGATATTTTTCCCTATTACAGCGCAAGCTTATAACACGGGTGAAAATTTTATTCCATTTTTCATTTCTTTTGGACCCAATTCTGAAGTTCACGCAGACGAAGTCGCGGGCAGAAGCTAAATATATGGCTTTAAACACAGGGACGGGACAAAATGGTGGATGCATGAAAAGGTGTGAAGGATTTGGGGTGTTCTTTGTGTATGTGATTTGAATGTTTGTAAGTGAAACCTCCGCGACACAAGGATTAAATTCCTTAATCCTTGTGTCGCGGGGGTTTCACAAACATTCAGATCACATGCACAAAGAACACCCAGACTTAGAACATGTCTCTGTGGATCACACAAAAGCTTGTCCCATGCGGGGATCGAGCCCGCAGCACGTCGCGCACAGTGGTAACTAGCGTGGTGACCTATTATACCACTCGGCTATCCGTGCAGTCAAACCTAATTTGAAACCTAATTATCTCTAAAAAGAAAACGACGCCCTTATTAAATTCCTTAAGGGCGTCATTCTTTTTTAGAGAAAATTTGGTTTCAAACAAAAAATTATAATGTTCTGTATTTTCTGTTCCAACATAATCTTGATAAATACTGGTACCGTGGGATGCTATATGCAATTATATGATAATAAGGTTCTTATGTGACTCACGACATATTTTATAATGTTAGTAATAAAAAACGTCTGCTTATAATTGAGTGAATCATATTTATTGCATAATGTAGATTGTAATGCGAGCTTTATAGTTCAGTAGCTGAGTACAGTCCCGAGCATAAATATGTATGCACATAGCGAAATTGTAAAACTTATTTAGCGAGAAGTTTTTGTTAAAACTCAAAAATATATTCATGATTTGAGAACTGTTATAATTTTATGTTGTTAAATGATTAAAAGTTGAATTGATGGTGAGTTCCTGTTAAATTATTATAATTATACATATTTATGCTCGTGACTGTACGTAATATGAGCTGATCTTCATACGAATGCGTGGTTTGATATATGGTCAATAAGGATTCTTGTGACGTTGATTTCCCCTATTGTATATTAATGATATCTTGGTACAACTCACACACGATCATCTGATCCCAAAGTAAGCGGAGCCTGTATTATGGCAATCAGTTAAACATACGTAAAATCTATACCATATACAGGATTATTTTTTATGGAGTGCGTATATTCTACGAGGTAATCAGGTGCATAAAACTGAACAACTTTTCCCAAGGAACATAGGTCGGAATCTTAAAATTGATAATCAATTTTTCATACAAACATAAGTTACGTGACCTGTCACTTTGTATGAAAATTTCATTTTCAATTAATTAATCCTGTAATCTGTATAATACCTGAATCAAAAGCTTTACGCGAACGCTTTTAAAATTGCGATTTTTTTTTAATTAAATGTATTTATAGAAGAAGTGCAGTGTTAACGTTTTTTAATTTTGTATTAAAAATATTAAATCAATATACGATACATTGCACACAATACCATGTAACCTCTCTAAATTTAATTAAAACTATATTGGACCGCTGTTTCAAACTCGAAATGAAAATGAATTATGGTTGATCTACGACTACTACGCGGCCTCAATGTTGCAAGCCTTAAAAATTATTAATACAGTGTTGCAAGTTTTAATATTTTTTTTACAAAGTTAAGTTATATGTTTGGGATGCCAACAGTAAAGTTATCATGAGTTTGCTAAAAGCCCAAATAAAACGGTTAGCGAGCTGTCTAGCACAAGGTTAATGAATATTTAATGGTGTGTTCCACCGGGCGTCGGGTCCGGAGCAATCATTTATGTAACGAAACGCCCGTTGAGACCAGACCTTATTTTGTGTGCCACAACATTTTTGAGGAATATATTAGGATAAAAAATTATTTTCACGGGAATTAACGCGATCTTATGCATTTACCTTTTAACCTACACTGGCCATGGTCGAAAGCAGACTCTTGCGACTACGGCCATTGTAATTTTAATTCCCGTGACGTAATTTTAAATCATGCAACGCGATAGTTTTAAAGTTAATAAAAAAATATTTTTTTACCTTCTATCCTATTTTTTGTTATGAGGCCAAGGCCTTCATGTTTGGAAGTATACGCATCTTCAGGTACCAAGGTTTTGTATTGCATTGACTTTTGAAAAAGATTTGGCTGGCCGGGACTTACGAATCTTTTAAAACTTAAAAGAGAATAAGCTGCTTCGGCGATACTTACGTTGTTCCAGAGTATGTCAAACTTGAGAGAGATTTTAGTATTTTAGTTCACCAAGATGGAGGCTCGACCGTTCAGTGTTGCCAGTTCAAATACTAAGTATGATACAAATTTTATATTATAGGTAGACTAGGTGTGGCCTGCGCAGTTTCATCCGCCTCCCCCGTCCCTTAAAAGATGTGATATATCAGTCTTCAGTCCCTTTCACTAACTCACTTTTCATACATTTTTCTTTATTTAACCTTTCTGGTGTCCCACTGCTGGGAAAAGGTCTCTGAGCCCCCAATCTGCTCCAGGCCCCTCGGTCTTAAGCCACACTTTTCATATTATGAGATAAAAAAATTATTGATTTTTTAAATTTCCTTTTATAAGTGTCCTCAAAAAAAAAATCTAATTTGGTGTAGTAGTTCGTAAGCTATGCGCGTACATACATAATATCGATGATTCATTTTATAGAAGAAGCATTTTGTCCCTTGAATCACTGTGCTCCCTTACCGTAATCAACTATAGACCTTATTTTTAAATAGATCCAAAGGTTTCATACCGCCAGGATCCTTACAACACGTTTTAGGCTGAGGGCAAACGAGCGTAATTTTGTGAGTTGTAAGTCGCAGAATTTCGGTTATAGAAATTCTGCCTTCCAGAATTCCTTATGCGTGTGAGTCGGCAGACAACTCATTTTGCGTTGCCGTGTGAATCAAATAGCACTTTTGTATGAAACCGAATGTAGCAGACTTTCTGCGACCGAAATTCTGCGACTCACGACTCATAAAATTACGCTCGTTTGGCCTCAGCCTTAAGGCTAATCAGAACAGATGAACGTGTTCTGACTCTGAGTCCGTCTCCTGAATATTTCAGTACCTAGTTACAAGGGTACCGTTGCTAACCTATTTGTAATTCGCTGTTCTACTTTCGCTAGTGATGGGTATTACATTAGTTTGGGGATTAAAATTTATTACATAAAAAATACTGTTAATCATGTACTGAGGTCTAAGGTCGAAATCATTAAATGGAAAATGAACTTTTCACACAAAGTCACTTTGTGTGAAAGATGATTTTCAGTTTTAAGTTTTCGTCCTATGTTCCTTGGAGAAAGTTGTTCAGTTTTATGCACCTGATTACCTCGTTGAATATACGCACTCCATAAAAAATAATCCATATATCTGAATTCTTTAAGCCTGTCATTCTGTCTGTACTTTACTTATTTCATATTATTTTATATACAGTAGGCACAAACACAAGTTTTATTTATTTTAACCCTAGAATTGTTCGTAGCGGCAATATTTGCCGAAGCGGCACTGCAAAATGGCTGAATATTTCAGTGTAGTCAGCTGGCTAGCGTAGCGAGGTGCTGCGAATTATAACGATTTGACACGAGAGCCGGTTTATATCATAATGTAGTTTATTTATTCTTTAGTAACATGGACTAACTTAGGGTTTCCGAAAGGATGATCTACTTAATCTATTATACAGTGTGTCCGGTCATGGACTAGCGATATTTTAAATACTTGTAAAACAACTATATTAATGCACAAATACACTATATTGTTGGGTCCAATTCACTTCCTCGCTATGTGGCAGCCATTTTGCTCTTTTGTAGAAATTATTGCTACGCATATGCAAAAAAAATCATATCGCTCAAAGTTTTGGTCCCATTGAGAATGAAATAGACTTATTTGGAGGGCAACAATACTTCAACGAAGTGTTTTAGTTCATTGCCAGTTTAGGGTTCCAACAAAGGCCTTTTCTGCTTGTGCATACAATGTGTTCAAATAACAATAACTCCTAAAGTAATAAACAAAAAGTTGTAAATTTTATGTTGTATTATAGCTTAGTTCATAATCTTTCGATCTAGTAATAAAAATATTAGGGTCATGGGGGAGGTTTTTGCAGTAATTTACAATAATTTGTAGTTGCATCATTTTTTTTAAAACTATTTTCTTTTTCTTACGTTTTTCAAAAGTTAGGAGATTGAAAACACATTGTTTTATAATTTAGACGAAAGACAGTATTGTTGCCCTCCAAATAAGTCTATTTCATTCTCAATGGGACCAAAACTTAGAGCGATATGTTTTTTTTGCATATGCGTAGCAATAATTTCTACAAAAGAGCAAAATGGCTGCCACATAGCGAGGAAGTGAATTGGACCCAACAATATAGTGTATTTGTGCATTAATATAGTTGTTTTACAAGTATTTAAAATATCGCTAGTACATGACCGGGCACGCTGTATATATAATTCCAGTGTCACGATGTTTGTCCGGGATGAACTCCGAAACTACTGAACCGATTTTAATCAAATTTGCACACCGGGTGCAGTTTGATACAACTTGAAAGATAGGATGGCTTACAAATCAATTATAAAAAAAAGACCGCGGGCGGAGCTGCGGAAAACAGCTAGTAATAAATAAATGTGGACAAGATCACATACATTGTTCCGAATCCAAAGTAAGTAGCTAAAGCACTTGTGTTATGGAATCAGAGACAACGAAGGTATCACACACACACACAATTTTTTTCTGAAAAAAAAAAAAAATAGTAAATTAAATACATACCAGTAAGCACCAATTTGAGTTATGTCATATGATAACAAACAACCAAATATAACACAAAAGGTTTTTTGAATAGACCTATAATCAAATCTGCAACCCTTAGCAATATACCCAGCATGTCTTATGGTATAACTCCAATTAAGCGCCCTAAAGTCCGTCGAAAAATAAACTCAGAAAGCTCCTTTTGTTTTAAAAATATTGCGGTTCGCCGCAAATGAAAATACACCTTATCTTCAAGGGATATAAGCACTTTTTAGAGTTGATTGGAGTAATTAAAATGGGTCTAATAATTAAGGGTTTCCTGTTATCGGTAATTTAAGGAGGAGTGCCCTTTACCCTTTAACGAACCCAGCGAGTTTAGAGACTTATAATTTCTAAATTGGTGAGGGGCCTGTTGCTCTAGTGGTTTAGTGACTCTGACTGCTAAGCCGGAGGTTCTGGGCTCGATTCTACTCCGAACAAATCTTTGTATGATGAGCACGGTTAATTGTTCTGTGTATGGGTGTAATTAATCTATAATATGTATGTATTTATAAATATGTAAGTATGTTTATCAGTTGTCTGGTTACCATAGTACAGGTTCTGCCTAGTTTGGGATCTGACGGCAGTGTGTGAGTTGTTTCAAGGTATAGGTAAGGTATAGGTATATTATACAATTTGTGGAAAGACGACTTTGATTTAAGTGTCTAGGAGGTGACGACCTTGTTGGCACTTCAAAAGAATTCGGGTATTAATATTCAATGAGCAAACTAAAAATGTTTAAAAAATCTTTCTAAAATTACGATTTGAGAATAAAGTCAATTAGAAACATTGAAAGAATTTAGTTTTGCTATTTTAGGACAGGATTTTTAAAAGTAATTTTTTTTTTTCTCACCAATATGAAATGACACATGGTAATATATGCGTTATAATGACGATAACATCCTAAAATTCACGAGTTAAATTTTATCAGATTAGTTGATAAATAAAAGTATTTAGTTCAAAATCTGTGCCTTCAAATTCGTCAGCTTACTTACCAGGATAGAACCAATCCCGCCATATTGTAGAACTGCCTTAAAAGGACGGAAAATAAGTTCTTATTCCTGGTTTTAAAAGCGGGTTAAACCGAAGGAAGTGAACCACCGTCCTCGTTAGCTCGCCTCATCAAGGTGCTTTTGTTTTGCCTTCATAAGCTTTTCTTGGATGTAGGGGGAGTGAAATAAAGCGTCACCACAGGGGGTAGGGCAGGCCTACTTACTTAGGTACTCAGATTTCCCTTTGGTGTACTTAAATGTCGCTTTAAGTTCTCGTTAAGAAATGTGGTTACTTTTTGGTATACCGAACGTAATCGCGTCGACCAGTTTTAAGTCTTCTTTAGTATAAAACAAAATCGTTCCCACTATTTGTAAGCTTAGATCTTTTCGACTATTCTATATAGTTTATTTGATATCGAAATGCATTCAGTACAGTAGTAATAGTTCATGGGTTATGGCCGCAATCGTATCTTGACCTTTGACCCTTTGAATCAACTGGTATATATAAATGTAACCATTTGTCTCTAACCTTTCGTCTAGGTAATATCGAATTCAAATGCATTTGTATTTTTTGTACCAAAAATATCGTATTGTTAATTGTGTAATTAAATTTAAAAATTTTGTATGTAATTTGTAATGTAATTAAAATTAATTAAAAATAAGTGAAAGTAATGTTACATAAACCTTATTTAAATTAATATATTTCTCTCCATTGTTACAGATATTCTCAACGAACATCGCAATGGCAAAATGGCGTCACAAAAGAAAAATGGCGACCGTTTCCAGAAATTAAAAAAGAAACAAGATCATGCATAATGACCTGAACGAACCTCAAGACTCTTGTGATAACAAAGCAGCCAATCAAAATAGGCCTATTTTAATAATATAGAAAAAACCTGCGTTCCTGTAGTCATAGTTTCAATTAGCAAAAAACCAAAGTAACTCATTAGGTCCTACCTCGATAAAATTTTCTTAAAAAAAAAGTATATTTTCGAACCAAAGTTAGAGTAAGAATGTCGAATCAAATACCTATATACAGCCAGGTAGTACCTAAATCTCAATACCGGGCGAAAAATTCGAAAGCAACTAAGAATCAGAATTCACAGCGTAGCGACTTTGATCCATTGAATTTCAATAACGGTGGAAACTTCGCTATGAGTACTCCTGTCGAGGGTAAGGAAAAGAAGGAGAAGGAGCCTCGGGAGCAGAGGGAAGCCAGGAGGGCTAAGGAGGATTCTGGAAGGACGAGGAGGGTCCGGAATGAGGCTAGTGAGGGAAAGGTGGAGGCTTACTTGAGGCAGTATCAAGTTAGCATGAGGCAGCAGCAGCACCGGCATTCTGCTGTCCGGCAGGCTGAACATCGAGTTAATTTAAGGTAAATTTTAATTTATACATAAACTACATATTTATATTCCTATACTAATTAATAAACGCTGATCTGCTTGGTCGTATTCCTGTGCAACGGTTGCCAATTAATGCAGGTTGGAATTTTTTAATGCCACCTTGAGAAAAAATATTTATATTACTGTAGGAAGAACTTATATAACTTTATTTTTAAAAAGAAATATAACTGCAGAATGTATGCTATGTACGTTGTTGACCCGGGAACGAACAGGCTGAAATCTGTAAACTAACGTTCTCTACTTTAATGGCACCAATCGCCGTCAATCAACGGGTGTATAAATAATTGACGAAAAATAGAGGCATTATAATGAAACCAAAAAAGATAGTTCTTCAGGGCACAAAAGAAAATTCAATAATCTTGCAACAACGGTACCGGACATATTCTCGCCAAATTCGCCAAGTTCCAAATATTTTTATTTACTTTCAGCTTATATCATAAGATCGCAATGCCATTTATACGTCGTTCGTTCGGTAATTCGGTTTATAGCTTCCGTCTAGTAAAGTCAGGGTCAGGATTGTTTCCTTACAATATAACGTCAACATATTTGTTGACTAAACAGCCACTCGTGCCAAATGAGACTGTTTGTTATTTTCTGCTGATTTGAAGGTTATGGTGGAATGTCCTGTGCCGGTCTGGACATGGACAGCGATAATAATAGCGAGTTTCGTTAAATTTTAAAAGGAAACGCGGGTGTACTTTTACCATACAAACGCTCTCTATTGTTGCCTCTGTGGTTTATGAAGTAAATGCTGTGATTTTTTGCAGTGATATAGACATAAACAAGTTCTATTTTTTCCTTTTTGTCGAAAAGTTATATTTAAAAGAACTAGAACCTTCCAAACAATCTTATTTCGATTCTTTCGTTTTCAAGGTCTTAAATGTTCTCCAAAGAAAACTCTTTACTAAAGTGGCACCGCATTTTAGAACTCAGACTTGGCATTTTCCTCATCTAAACCTGATTAAAAGTATGGCCCAAATCTTCAAAATTTAGTAACGAATTAATAACTATTAATTTTAAATTTCAGATCACTTCCTCTAAACGACTTGGCGACATCCCGTGGCCATGATCGGACACCCACTGATCGGCATCGCGGATTTCCAGAGAAGGACAGGGATGGCAATAGGGAGCATCGGCGCGAGAGGGACAGAGATAGAGAACGGGAGAGGGATGCTTTTGATTTTGATGGTGAGTGCAGATACCGAAAAAAAAAAAAAACTTTTTGATGTAAACAATTACCAGAGAATTAAATCGAACAAAATAATGTCTTTACAGATTTCGCCCTATTTTCTTGGGGAAAGTTGTTCAGTTTTATGCACCTGATTACCTCGTTGAATATACGCACTCCTTTTAAATGAATCCTGTATATACTAATTAGTTAGCCAACATTACCATCCGAAAAAGATGAAAGGATAATCACATTAATAACTTTCTCTACGGAGTCTGTGGGATGTTATAATCCCCGATTCAGTTGGGAATCATACTAATTGAGTTAGCGCGAGATTTGGCCGACCGTGTCTGGTGAACCAATTATTTAGTTAAAGTTAACTTGTAGGTTAGTGTTGAAATGTGTCAGTTTATTTTGTGCGTCTTATTTGTAACTGGCGTTTGCTCACAGCTCCACCCGCGTTCCTCAATAAATCGGTTATGTAGCAAGAATTTTCTAAAATCGGTCCAGTAGTTCCCGTGTCCAATGCTGGACCTAGGCCTCTCCTATGTTGCGCCACAACACCCGGTCCTCCATATGGGAGCTCTGCGTGTCGTGGTTCACCATCATTAAGATTTTTTTTTTTATTTTTTTTTTTTAAAAGATTACTAGCAATGTGGGTCACACATTACTAGTAAACTTTTTAACCCCTCGTGCTAAGCTAAGATGCTTGTATTACGAGTGGGTTCACGTCGGTAGTGTAATGGGTGGGATTCGAACCCGCAACCACATGATCGCAAGTCCGACGCCCTAGCCATTAGGCTACCGCCGCTTCAAATTTTAGCAGGTTGATGACCGTTATTTATTTCAGTATGCCTAAAAATTATGTTTTTTTTTCAGGCACCCCCCTAAGTCCCATAGCGTCCCGGGCTCACGACAAGGACCGCCCCGTCCGCAAGTCTTCATCCTCCCACAAGATGACTGAGACCAGCATATCTACCGACAAGAGGCGCTTCTTCTGCAGAGAGTGGGCCTTCCAGAAGATAGCACATTGCTTGGAGCAGCGGCCTGTGAGCAAGACCTGCGGGGCTCTGATACTGGGTAAGATTATATCAAAGTGATGGAAGTAGCATGTCTTCAGGCAAGGGATGCTTCTCCTGCTGAGGCCCACTGCCTTCCAGAAGATAGCAACATAGTACTGTGGCACGGTTAAAAAACGGCTTATAAGATACTGTATGAGATGATCGTACAATTTGAAGCGGCGTCGGACTTGATTATGTTCTTTGCAGGTTCGAATCCCACCCTCTGCATTTAGGTTATCAAGTATTCTAGCAGAGAAGTATAGTAGTTATAACTGCACACGATTAAAAGGAATGTGCGAATACTAGTAAGGTTTTTTTCGTATTACATGCATTGAGGTTTTCTTTTACTTAATCTAAAAAGTAGTCAAAATTCAAAATTTTCTTCGATTTTTTCAAGGTGATGCCGGTAGCGGTAAGACGGCTCTCTGCCACGAGTTGAGTGAGCCCGGCCAGGGCCCGCAGGCGAGGCAGCAGCGAGCCCTCAACAGAAGACTTCTAGCCAGACACTTCCTACAGGTAATACATGTGCATGAGTAGCAGGGATTGTTCTGGAGCCGTATAGACTTCAAAACTGTGCCTGTAGTTAGTGCGTATATAGTGTTTGAAAACAGTGCACTTTTACGTGATTCTTATCCTAAGTGTTGTTTACTGTTAGCTGGTTAATAACTATACTTATAGATGTTCTTTGTGTTTGTGGAGTTCATCTCTAAGTGATTGTTGCATTGTTACCTATTTGCTACACATGTTTCCTAACTTTAGATTTAAGTGTAAACAATCGTTGGTGAACCTTTTTTTTTTAAAATAAAAATAAAATAAAAATAAAATACCATCAGGTCTTTTGTGCCCGAAGCTTAGGCCTCATAATCATAAATATGATCAACAGCGTATCTTTTTAACATCATAATAAATCATAACAATATAAATTATAGAAAATATTCAGATAATTAATAACTTAATACCTTCAAATCAAAGTTGTAACAGTAATAATATAATATATATAAATAATATCTTGGAACACCCCTCACACGGCCATCTAATCCCAAACTAGGCAGAGCCTGTACTATGGTAACCAGACAACTGACAAACATACTTATACAATAATATTATACATAAATAACATCCAGACACAGAACAAATGATCGTGCTCATCACACAAACATTTGTCTTGGATGGGAATCGAACTGACGACCTCTGGCTTAGCAGTCAGGGTCACTAACCACTAGACCAACAGGCCAGTCAAGAATAATATGGTATATTGTTCCCAGAGCCACACGGAGAGCAGCAGACGTCCGGGCGAGTTCGTCCGCAGCCTCGCGATGCAGATCCTCAGCCACTCCTCGCGCCGGCCAAGAGCTGATACCTCGGAGCTCTCACCCAGGGACCCCGACACCCCCCATAGTCACAGGTCTCTACATTATATGTATTTTTAGGAACCAGAAGTGAAAAACAAATAAAAAAAATAACACCCCAAAATAATCTAAGAGATATTTGCTTTAATTAATTTTATTCAATAACAAAACTCCGTACTTTCACAACCAATCTAAAACTAAATTAACATTAATAATAAAATTACAGATGAAATCACACGACTTAAATAATTCAATAGGTAACACCTCAAAAACAACCGGTAACTTTCAGATCAAAATTATTATCAAAACAAAATAACAATTGACAGAGTAAAAATAATATGGAAAGGACTCACAATACGTGGTGTCGAAACCAACCACCTTTCTCGTCGATGTCTGAGCAACAAATGGGCTTGAGACTCACTGACACCTGTCTTTTATAGAAAGTTGGTGGGGATCGACTCCACCTATAGTGATTTCTGCTTTAAAGAGTATATATACAGGATTATATTTTATGGAGTGCGTATATTCAACGAGGTAATCAGGTGCATAGAACACGAATAGTATTACAACGAATATGCGAATACTAGTAAGGTATTTTCGTATTACATCCACTGAGGTTTCTTTTTACTCAATGTAAAAAGTAGTAAAAAGCTAAATTTGATGATTTATATGGTAACCAGACAACTGATAAACATACTTAATTATTTCTATATATATATAAAATATGTAACAAAACCCCTGTCCGATCCAATAAAGGCGTATTTGTGGACAGTTCATGAACCGTTTGCATAGGCGGCATCTTTGACACAACACTGAAGGTAGTAAGTACGTGAACTTTGAGCAAACTGATCCAAGGCAACAGCAACACTGACCGCGTGTTGCTGTTGCCTTGGATCAGTTTTTATTTTGATTTAATTATTTTCACTGGGTAAAAATATTAATCTCCAATCCATTTAATGGCTACGTATAAGTATTTGCAGTACGATACCGAATAATACTCTCAGGGATCGGATAGGGTTTTTGTTACACGCTGTATATTATAGATAAGTTACACCCAGACACAAAACAAATTATCATGCTCATCACACGAAAATTTGTCTTGGGAAGGAATCGAACCCACGACCTTCGGTTTCGTAGTCAAAGTCACGAACCACCAATCCAACAGGCCAGTCGCTTATGTAACTTGTGTGTTTTACAGACGTAATTCTGATGAGGAGAGACTGATCAACCGTTTCCGGGAGCTCGGCGATGATGGTGAAGAAAGCTCGAAGCCACTGCTGGGCGATAGTGAAGGTAAATTATATTGATCTTAGATTTTAGCTTTATTTAGGCCCAATTTTTTTATCCCTATAACTCAACCAATGGTTAAATATTCTAACTAATGGTTTCAAAACGCGTTTATTCATCAATTGTTAGTCTATCACATGTTCAAATAAGTTGGTGAGTTCATTATTTAACCATTTTTGAGGATATAGATTGATAAATAAATGTGTTCTACCGAAGTTTGAAACCATTAGTTAGCATATTTAACCATTGGTTGAGTTAACTCGGTATCAAAAAACTGGCCCTTAATCACGTATTGTACCGCAATTTAGTACCCGGAATGTTAGAATTACACAATTTAGAATTTTAGTTTGAGTCCTTATTTATTTTGTTTTTATTATAATTCATACATGCCGTGGGGTTTCGGTATAGAGTAGAACCTGTTGAACTGTTTGTAGTACCTACTTATTGTATTATCGACCTGCTAAATATTTGTGTTACGAGTGGGTTGATGTCGGTAGTACAATCGGTGGGAATCGAACCCACAACCTCCGGTTTAGCATTCAGGGTCACTCAAATCAAAATTTCTTTATTCAAATAGGCTACTAAGTAGCACTTTCTGAACGTCGACAAACTAGACAGCATTGTTAGGTCTTATCCTTGCGGAATAAAGTGGACTGTATACATACAATAATTCGGTGGTTTATATATATTTATATATACAAATATTACAATTACAATATAGTTCCCGACAATATGGCGTCCGTCGACTAGTGACTAAAAGTAGCGCGCGCGTGTATCTCGGTCGGGAGCGCGAGGGCAAGTGGCGGCGAGCTCACGAGCTGCGGCACGCTACAGGCGCGTGCGCCTCGCAGGCCACGGCGGGGCGGGAGCGCGAGGGGGGCGCGGCTGGGCGCTAAGTGCTCTAGCTGTGGAAAAGAAACGGTGCAACAAACTCCCCAACAGAACTCCCCACTAGACCAATAGGCCCATCAAACAAGTTGTGTCCTACTACATTAGTAATGTTTTAAAGTGAAGATAGTGAAGGTTTTTATCACCCCGCAGACCAGCGCTCGGACGAGGAGTCCGGCGGCAGCTCGCGGCGCACGCGCACGGCGGAGCGCCTGCACGAGCGAGCCGGCTATACCGACATGCAGGCTGATGCTCCGCTCAGCGCCGCACACGATGTACGCTGCTACCCATACTTACTGTTGTCTACAGTCACGACCATAAATATGTATACACATAGCGAAATTGTAAAACAATCATTTAACAGGAACTCACCATCAATTCAACGTTTTATCAATTAACAACATAACTTTCCCATGAGGCTGGCATAGTCACCGGGAGTGGCTTAAGCCTTGATTAAAAAAAAAAAAAAAAAGCCTACATTATAACAGTTCTCAAATCATGTATATATTTTTGAGTTTCAAAAAAAACTTCTCGCCAAATAAGGTATACAATTTCGCTATAGGTATACATATTTATGCTCGTGACCGTACACCATAATACAGAATGAATTTAAAAGGAGTGCGTCTATTCTAAGAGGTAATCAGGTGAATCATGTTTTCATTTCATACAAACCCATGTCACGTGACTTGTTACTTTGTATGAAAAGTTGATTTTCCATTTTAAAATTTCGACCTATGTTCCTTGCAGAAAGTTGTTCAGTTTTATGCACCTGATTACCTCGTTGAATATACGCACTCCTTTTAAATTAATCCTGTATATTGTAGTAATTATTTTAATAAAAAATGGCAGTGTAAAAAAATAAGTTAAAAAAATAGAGCTAAGATAAGAAAATCATTCGAATATAGTCATAAATTGTGTCATATTTAGAATGTGTGATTTTTTAATCCAAGATACTAGCTACCTCTGTAGCTGTACCAAATTATATCAAAACTAGCTTTTGCTCGCGACTTCGTCCGCGTGGAGTAATGACTTCCGTCAGAATTTGGGTTTTTCACTTAGTTATCGCCTGTTCCATGGTCTATCGATTACATGTAGGTACTAAAACCCTTTCTTAATGCTCACTTGCTTCACTGGTGGAACCTACATACAAAGTTTTAAGTAAATCCATTGAGAAATAAACATTTTCAGTTTACCACCCTTTTCTCCCCTTTGGGGGGGAATTTCCAAAAATTCTCTCTTAGTAGTAGCCTACTCCTCCCAACAAACACACATGCCAAATTTCAGCTCTTTACGATCAGTAGTTTCGGCTGTGCGTTGTCTGTCAGTCAGTCAGTAACGGAAGAGTTTTATATATATATATATAGATTAATCTAGCCGTTCGAGCGTGAAGAAGTAGCGTACACACTCACCTTTATTATATTTGTGTGACAGTTCGATATCTCTTTTATAATCAAGGGATACTTGTTACTTTAGGAGAAGAGACCCGGTCCTTGGAAATGCTTACGTGGGGACACAGGTTTATTTATGTTATTATTTGTGTTCCAGCTGCCAGAAATCTTGCCGAGATCATCAACGAAGCCGACAAACCCATTCGTCACCGACGACGACTTCCGTCTCTACGAGAACCACGAGAATCTCTTCCTCCGAAACATCTCCCAACGCCAGTCGAAAGAGTTAAGAAACTCCCGCTTGTTAAGGCAATCCTCTGAACCTCTCTCGGAAAAGAAGGGGGTGGTGCTACAGAAGAGCCTGTCGACTGAACAGAAAGACAGTTCCGGAGATGACAAGAAGATCGAGAATAGTCCTCCGAAGTCGAGGATACCGGTTGCTAATTTCAGGTATGTGTTTGATGTCATAGTTTATAACAATTTAAAAATAATAATAATAAAATAAATGTTGACAACATCACATATACTGCTCCTAATCCAAAGTAAGTAGCTTAAGAACTTGTGTTATGGAATCAGAGACAACGATGGTACCACAAACACCCAGACCCGAGACAATGTAGAAAAGTGTTTTTCTACATTGATCTGTCCGGGGATCGAACCCGGGACCTAACAGCTGGCGACTGGTGCCACGGCTTGTATTCAGGAAGATGAATAGACTAACCGTCGTCGGCGTATTAAATGGGACAGAAACAACTTAATGCATAACAATTGAATACTTGTCTACTATAGAAATATTTATTTAAGACATTTTTTTTCTAAAAATAGTCGTATTTATAAGCAAAACAGCGAAAAAAACATTATAAATTTAGACACGAATAAAAAAAATAAGGTTTTAAAGTTAGTTGTTGACGCATGTTGACTATCTCATTTTCGGAAAACAACTTGTACGGGGCAGCCCCAGATTAGTATGAAAGTTTTGTAATAAAATATGACGTCACATTTTATATATATCTCTGTCTAATTACCAATATTGATGCTTGTTACTCGGTCAATAAGCAAGTAATTAGTGTGCCATTTAGAAAGGGGGATACCGCGAGAAAAAATCCGCCAGGGTCGCATAAGGTCTATCTTCAATCTCGACCTATCGCAGGCCAGTAGCTTGTCTCTCATTGGTGGAGAATGACAGATAGACCTTATGCAACACTACCGAACCTAGCGGAATTTGGACACGCGTTAAAAATATTCTAAAAAATATGTATCGAATGGGGTTCAATATAGTTTTTAGAATATTTTTGATATTTGAATTAAAAAAATTGTCAAATAGCCAATTAATAATATTTGTCGGATTGTGCGGTCGATCAGCATGAGTCTTCTCCCGAAAACATGATGAGTGGGCGTAGTTAGGTAGCGAGCAACAAACGAAGTATTTTAGATCACACAACGAGTCGTATGACAGTTTCTAGACCGATGTTAACCGCACGACAGCCAACAGAGAAGTGTGTTGCTCCGCGCGATCCTCCAGACTACGTCGAAGCGTTGCGTCACAACACTTGCAACTCGTTATCAAATCAGCTTCCGTACTCATGACTTCACCGACATATTAATAAAACCTACGCTAACACAAAATCCCTTCAACAACAAAATCACGAATACACAACGCTACTACAATTTCAGATATCCGAACAAAAGTGATCTGCGATCCGCTGAATCTTCTCCAGCAAAGAAGCCAGACCGGCCCTCTACACCCAAGGAAGAACTCCCCGAATACCAGAACGTTCTCCAAGGGGAGGAGAAGGCGGAGATTCTGGAGAAGAAGGAGGATGTGCCGCCACCGATACCCAGCCTACCTGTTAGCCCAAGAACGTTGATCGCTAACGCTTATTATGACAAGTTACTGTCGGAGCCTGAAATACAGCAGGTTCGTTATTTTGTATGAACTACTTCTTCTTTTCGCGAGTTTAAAGTAATCGGCTTCCAAAGCACAACGCCATCTTTCGCAGTTTAGGGTAAACCTGCCAACATTATCCGTTTTTGGTTTATCATTTTACATAGTGTTGAAATAAAACTAGGCTATACGGATTCTATCGTGGTTTATTTTAATTTTAGTTCCCGAAGTTTTAACGCCATTGCAGGTGTCATGGTCACGGGCTGACTGAGGTGGTATTTGTCTTAACATCCTATGTTTAATATTCGCGTATACCTCAGAAAACAATATTTTACGTAGTTATATAAATGGGTAACAATTTTTTTTTTTAAGTTTACTAGCAACATTGACCAGTGTGTTGCCATATTAAATTTCAATGATATAACAAAAGATGCGCGCGCTGCCATCTTCATCATCTTTCCTGAATAGTGTTGTTCTTTCTTCGGGTGGTAGTGGCGCGACGTAGCCATTGACGTATACCAATAGTTATATCTTGTTCCAGGCGCTACTACCTCAGAATCTGGAGAAGAATCCCGACGAATGCTTCAAGAAGGCTCTCCTGTTTCCATTGCTGGAGATCGATCCACCCAAGCAGTGCTTATTCTTATTGGTCGACGCTATAGATGAAGGTATAATGGCCGGTAAGAATATATTCCATTATCCTACTATTATTATAAATGTGAAAGTGTGGATGTTTGGATATTAGATGTATCACAGCGCAAGCTATAACACGGGTGAAAATTGTATTCCATTTTTCATTTACTTTTGGACTCTATTCTAAAGTCCACGCAGATAAAGTCGCGGGCAGAACCTAGTAAAAGTATATTTTAGGGTAGACATGCCAGGACTAACTTATTCCAAAGCTCTTCTTCTTTTTGATATGATCCAAAAACATGTAATTTTCTTTTTATTATGTTTGAATAGATGTAAGTTGGAATTATTATTTATTAAAATATCGACATCTTATTTTGTATACCCACATTCGTTGCAAAATGAATGATTTCTGTTTTTTATAAAAGCCTATGACTGAAAATGCTCTAAGCAGATCTTAGGACCGAGTAGGACCAAAATACGCATCCTTTCGAGCCCTTACTGGACACTGCTGCCACTGATTTTTAATTAAAAATATAGTTGAAAGAGATAAAGTCACTCTTATCCCTACACGTTACAGCACGTTAACCGCTTTGACGTAATGAAGACCCCTGAGTGGAAACGTTGTCTTGTCTGTTTGAAAGGTTGTCTAAACTTAATGTAAAGAAAATAGTCTTGTATGCTTTCCCTTATGGAAAAGGATTGTCACAGACCGAAAATAACTTTAGATATAAATGTAATAATAAACTGCACACAATGTCACTATATAACAAGCAGTTTGATTTTATTGACACTAATGTAATCATTAGTTTTAATTATTTTTTGACAAAAGATAACTATTATCTTTGTAATTATTTTAAGGGACAGATAGCAAATTCGCTATCATATTGTATTTTAAACGAAGCCAAGTGTTTGGCTAAACATACTGCTTTTATTGAGCAAATAGATAATAGTAATTTTTCTCAACATACCTTGGAATTTGTTCCAAGTCATTTAAATTAGGTAATAAGACAATAGAGTCAGTCTCTGGCAATAGTCTTAATCAAATCTCTTTATTGACAGACTCATCAAACACCTTGAATTTAGTTAATAAAATTAATGATAAGCATATTTTAAACATTCTACATCAGAATATTCAGGGTTTGATGGGTAAAGAATTGGAGTTGGAGTTGTTTATGAACTGTAATAACATTAATATTTTGTGTATTACTGAACATTGGCTAAAGGATCACCAGTTCATGTTTAGCTTCAACAACCATCAGGTAGCTAGCTCGTTCAGCAGAATAAATCTGATACGTGGAGGCTCATTAATTATTGTAAGTAATAATATTAAATTCAAAGAACGTAAAGACATTGTGAGCTTGTCTGTTGAGCGAGTAGCTGAGATAGCATGTATTGAGCTTGAGCAGTTTATTGTATTGAGTGTATACAGGCCCCCATGTGCTTTATATGATACTTTTGAAAAAATACTGGAAGAGGTATTATTTAAAATCTTTAATACAAACAAAACAGTTGCTGTCTGTGGAGACTTTAACATTAACTTATTAGAAAAATCGACTGTTGTTAATAGATTTATAATTTTATTTAAGTCTTATAATAATTATAAGACTTAAATAAAATTAGTTGGCTCAAGGAAAGTATTGTATAAATTATTTATACAATACTTTCCTTGAGCCAACTAGATTAACTGCCACCAGTGCTACTTGTATTGATAATATTTTTACAAATATTAAGCCGAACACCTATTCCATTGTTAATGTAATAGACTCAGATCACTGTGGTCAGTTGGTCTCGTTGCCTGTAAAACCTGTTAAAGCTCATAGGAAAACTATTAGTTTTGTTCCTGTAACCAAACTGCGGTTGGAAAATTTTAAAAATAATTTACTTGAAAAATTACCTAGTTTGCCTTATCACAGTAACCCCGATCAAGCTTATACTCTATTATTTAACTTGATTAATTCTCAGTATAAGAAGGTTTTCACCTCTAAGTCTGTTTCTGTGTGTGATCGGGCTATGTTTAGTGATTGGGCAACACCGGGTATTTTCAAAAGCAGAATAAAGTTATTTGAATTATATAATGAAAAAAGGCATAATCGTAGTGATGTCTTTAAGGAATATGTTAAGCGTTACTCTCAGACATTTAAGAGAGCCTGCACCGCCGCAAAATCTTTATATGTTAAAAATAAAATAAAATTATCTGCAAATAAAATCAAAACTACTTGGAATATAATTAATTCGGAAGTAGGTAGAACCAAAGGTAAAAATCATGATTTTCATCTTATAATCAATGATTTGGATTTTAGGTCGGATATGGAGGTGGCAACTGAGTTTGAAAATTTCTTCACCAATATTCCTTTGTTAACAACCAAGACTTTGTTGTCGTCTTCCAGCTCCGCGTACAATTTACTTAAAGAATGTGTTGCGGAATGTGGAACAAGTTTTGAATTTACACTTGTTAGTATTAAGGACATTCTGGATTCATTTAAGGATCTAGAAGTAAAAAAGTCTACCGATCTTTGGGGATTATCTGTACATATAGTATCTTCAATAATTGAAATTATCTCCCCTTTTCTAGCAATTGTGTTCAACTCTTGTGTCACATCTGGTGTGTTTCCTGACTTAATGAAGTTAAGCAAGGTGATTCCACTCTTCAAATCGGGTATTACAACCGATCCAACAAATTTTCGCCCTATCTCAATTTTGCCCACTTTGAGCAAAATTTTTGAGAAGTTAATTTTAAAGCAACTGTTAAGACATTTTAACGGGCAAAATTTGTTTCATTCGAAACAATTTGGATTTACCAAGGGTCGGTCTACTACGGATGCAGGAGTGGAGTTGCTGAAAAATATATACGAGGCTTGGGAGAATTCGCAGGACGCTTTAGGCATATTCTGCGACTTGTCCAAAGCCTTTGATTGTGTATGTCATGATACACTCATTAGGAAACTGAACCACTATGGTATTAGAAGTAAGGCTCTTAGTCTTTTAAGTTCTTATTTAGAAAATAGAATACAGAGAGTTGATGTGAATGGAAAAAGATCTAAAGGATCTGTGGTAACGATGGGTGTTCCGCAGGGTTCAATTCTAGGGCCCTTTTTGTTCCTTATTTATATAAATGATTTACCTTTTCATGTAAGGGAAAATCATAAGATTCTGCTGTTTGCAGATGATACTTCTTTGGTTTTTAAAATAAAACGCCGACTTGAAAATTTTGACGAAGTTAATAACGCGCTCTCTAGGGTTGTCCATTGGTTTAATGTCAATAATTTACTTTTAAACTCATCAAAAACTAAATTGATTAAGTTTTCAACGCCTAATGTAAGGCAAATAAGTACCAATGTGCAACTGAATGGAGTAGAGTTGGACCCTGTTGAATCAGCTGTTTTTCTTGGTATAACTGTTGATGCCAAACTACAGTGGGGCCCACACATTACCAAATTATCTGGAAGGCTCAGTTCAGCCGCTTATGCTGTAAAGAAAATCAGACAGATAACTGATGTGGATACAGCCAGAATAGTTTATTTTAGTTATTTTCACAGTCTTATGACGTACGGCATTCTCCTATGGGGAAGCTGTGCTGATATTAATACTATTTTCATTTTACAAAAAAGGGCTGTCCGCGCTATTTATAATCTAGGCCCAAGAGTTTCTCTCCGAGAGAAATTCAAAGAGATAAACATTCTGACTGTAACTTCGCAATATATTTTTGAAAATTTAATGTATGTTCAAAAGAACGAATCGAATTTTGTAAAAATGTCTGATGTTCACTCTGTTAATACCAGGAACAAACATAATTTAACTGTTCATGCTACTCGTCTTCATAGAGTTAGCAACTCGTTCATGGGTCAATGTATACGCTTTTACAATAAGCTCCCCGTTGATATTCGTAAATTACCTATTAGAAAATTCAAAACTCATATTAAATCAAAATTATGTAAAAAAGGATATTACAAGATATCCGATTACTTGAATGATAAAGCCGCCTGGGATTGAGCTGCTCGCTTATACATCTGTCGTTTGTTTTGTTTGCATGTTGTAAATATATTTATATACAAATTGTGGACATGTTTTGCGCTTTTGCGTATACATTATTGTATTTAATATATATATTTTTTTGACATGTTTTGTGCTTTTGCATATTATGTTTACAATTTTATTTAATTCACTTTATTAAATTCAATAATTATTTATTAAATTCATTATTATATTATAAGTTCATTGTAAGTGTAAATAGTATGCAGGTCTATTATTAACTCTTTTAATTTGATTCACAATCGTTTAGTCTATGATATAGTTTTTGCAATCTGGCGATTTGAGTAAGTTGTTGCCCCACATATTTTTATGGTGTCACTGGTGGTATTGTTGTGTGTCGGGTTGTGCAGCTCCCTCGAAAATGGTTGAGCTGCATGAGCTATTCGAGGCATGCTTGCCATCTGTTGGCACAGGCTTGCTCAGGTCGATCTGGTTCTTTCTTAAAAAGGCCAGTCCAGGAAAGACCCTGCATTTGTTTACTCAATATTATTTAAATTGTATATATATAACCATTTTTAAAAGAGTAACCTATGGAGTTTCTTGCCGGTTCTTCTCCATAGGAATGACACCTTGGAACCGAGCAACTAGCGTCATTAACGTTTTGAAAGTACCTGTAAAGGTCTACTCGAAATAAATATATTTCATTTCATTTCATTTCATTTCATTTCAAACCTCCGGTTGAGCAAGTTAACAGGCCAGTCAGAACTAGTTGTATTTCCAAATTTATTCCAAATGGCGAGATGGTATATAGTTATGTCTTGTACCTCAGGAGCTTGTGAGGAGCGTGAGGGTACGGAAGGGTCCGCCAGCGTGGCGAGCCTGCTGGCGCGCCAGCAGCACCTGTTCCCGCAGTGGCTGCTGCTCGTCTGCACCGCCAGGAGGCACTGCCGGAACCTCACCCGGATGTTCACAGGTAGCTGGCCACAGCATACGGCGGACAGCTAAGCTGTCTATCTGAATAAACACAACACATACAGTGGGTAATACGGTATAGTACCCGCCACGTAACTTGGCAAGAGTCGTTACGAGTTCATCTCATATTTTAAAGTTCTAATGTACTTAATTTTTTTTAAAGGTGCAAGTTGGTAGCGGGCGACATGAGGCAGCAGCAGACGACGTGTCGCAGCGACACTACTGGTTTCTATGTATTTCTATGAAATTACATTCGTAGTTAGCGACATGAAGCTAGCGACATATTTCATAGAAATACATAGAAACCAGTAGTGTCGCTGCGACACGTCGTCTGCTGCTGCCTCATGTCGCCCGCTACCAACTTGTACCTTAAAGATTACTAGGTATAAAACTGTGCTTTTGTTGCACATAGAATATGAAAATACTAGATGAAAACCCGGCTCCGCTCGGTTTAAATGTGACTCATGATACACAATGTAGGTAAATATTCTGTAGTCATCGGTTCTATAATATCGGTTCAATTGGCCAATCTCAGGTTTAAAGAAAGAACACATAACAAAGAGTTTATCATAAAAAAGTTTCAAAAACAATATTTTCGCGAAACGTCAATGACTGAAGAAAAGTATTAAGTTTTGTTATGATTCAATCAATGTTTCCGGCAAGACGTTTCTATAATAATAATAATATGTACCTAATTAAGAAATAAAATTACCGCTGACTGGCATTGATTTTTGTTATGGTTAGTATTCTTTTTTCTATGGTTGTTATCGCAATTGGCCAATCTCAGGTTTAAAGAAAGAACACATAATAAAGAGTTTATCATAAAAAAGGAGTTTATCATAAAAAAAGTTTCAAAAACAATATTTTCGCGAAACGTCAACGACTGAAGAAAAGTATTAAGTTTTGTTATGATTAACTCAATGTTGCCGGCATTTTCAGGCTACTTAGGCCCATAGATATATACCTTACAGACTACACATATATTTTATAAGTACATTTTGTGTTATTAATATAAACGTTTCGTTTTACACAGTCAAATGCGTCAAAGTTCTTTGTGATGGCTACTTCTTTGGCGCGACGTACGCGATGTGTTAATTATTGGCGAGGCGTATATTATGCAACGGAACGTGAAAAAAGCGAAATAAATATCGCGTTCCGAAACTATTCTGGTCCCAACTACCATGCAACTGTCATACGCCCTGTCAGCACTGTAATCACTTTAAGGAGGTTGTATGATAATAAACTCCTTGAATCACTTCGAAGCAGAATTATCTGTTACGGAACGCGGCCTTATTAATTAGGTACCCAAGATGGCGACTGCGGATTTTTTGTTTGTCAGTGCCATTAGAATTTAACGAAATTCTCCATAATCCGAATTTTGCGGATATATGTTGTCGACTCGAAATCAATATTTTTTCATGTTTTGTTATTCATATAAGGTTTCGATCGAGTCTACCGTAGCCCTGAACGAAATTATTAATATAGATGTTCTCACTACTCCAAAACATTGCCAAGTTACTTGCTGGCAACTACATCTCTTGTTAGGACTGCCTGTCCACTGTAGCGGTGTGAGGTTGTGGAGCTGAGAAACGGTAATCTTAAACAAATCCAGCCTCGCTCCGCTGTAGACACATCTTCTTCACCGCTTGGTCGCTCGCGTCACTAAATTCTATAAGAAAACGAGCAATTGGATGGTTAGCACTCCTGCTGCCTCCACTAGCCAAGACTCGTGATGAGAGCCTCTAGGACCTTCCTCGCAAGAGTGTGGATGGCGAATAAGAAGACCGAAAAATAAACAGAAATAAGGTGTTTTTTGAAAAAGAAAAACGACGTTCGTAAAAAAACGACGGAAATTAATCCTTGCGTCGCGGGGGTTTCACAAACATTCAAATCACATGCACAAAGAACACCCAGACTTGGAACAAGTATCTGTGGATCACACAAATGCTTGTCCCATGCGGGGATCGAGCCCGCAGCACGTCGCGCACAGTGGTAATTAGCGTGGTGACCTATACCACTCGGCTATCCGTGCAGTCAATTATAATTTAAAATATTTTTATTCTATATTTTATTTTCTTTTATAGGGTTCCGCAAGATAACACTGGATGAGTTACAACGAGCGCACGTGTCGGCTGATGTCCAGCGTTATGTATTGGCGCGACTGGATACTGAACCTAGACTCAGGTCAGTTACAACTATCGTACCTATAGATAAACTACGATAACATGGCGCGCCCCTCCAAATTACTGTTTCAATGTGTGTAGTGACATCCTTACGAAGGAGTTTGTATGTAGTTGTACGTATTCGTCTTTAGCCGGCTGTACACATGGGGCCAAGGTGTTGGGCAAAAATGATGGAAACCAAGATTCCTGTTCACACATTGGCTTACTGATCATTCTACATTGGCGCTTCAAAGCTGATGGACGTAGAAGTTCTTGCAGCCGCGGCAATTTATTTATACAGTGCGTTTATTATTACGTACATGTGCACCAAAGTAGAGTGACTAAAAAGAAGGTGGTGGATGGTGACTATTCATCGGAATAGAACGAGGTACATATATGTGTTATTAGTTATTATTGATATACAGGCTGATAATAATTTTGCGCGCAACGATACTGTCTCCGCTGACGAGTAACAACGAACTGAACAAGACACCAACGTGTGAACGCTGTTTGCGGAGCGCGCCAAGATCCTTTGATGTGTGCACTAAAAACCGACACTATTCGGATGGCCTGCCAATGTTGGCGCCAACTAGACCAATTAAGCCAACATACCGCTAAGTAGCTCTCTACACGTTGGCCTAACACGTTGGCCCAACACCTTGGCCCCATGTGTACAGCCGGCTTTTAGTAGCAGGCCGGCACTTATTACCAGATTTGTTGGTCAACTAATCATAAGTTGCCGAGTGCCCAAGACAACGCACGTGTCGTTTTCATAGAATAAGTCAGTGCAGCGCCATTACTAATAATATTGAGCAATTAGAGCGTGACTAGTCGAGCAACAAATCCGTGGATTTGTTTTTGTTTTATGGCCGCCTCATTACGCACACATGCGTTGTGAATCTTGGTGGTGCATTGTAAATACTTTCAAACGTTTTGAATTTTGGAGGGGCGCGCCATGTTATCGTAGTTTATCTTTACTTATGTAACTTTGGTCGAACTACCATTGTACGCCTCATATGGCAGAGCAGTGAGATCGCTATCTATGCTTCTCTTATCAACATCATGTAATAACCACTTTCTCACAATAAACAATACTTTGACTTTGAAAACTGAAACGTCAATCAGTTTCAAGACCTTACTCTGTAACTGTAAAGTGTATAGTAACGACAGCTAGATATTTAAGAACGTGTTAAAGTTAATTATTTTAAAAGCGGCGGTAGCCTAATGGCTTGGGCTTCGGATTTGCGATCATGTGGGTTCGAATCCCACCCATTACACTACCGACGTGAACCCACTCGTAACACAAGCATCTTAGCTTAGCACGAGGGGTTGATGAGATTACAAGTAAAGTGCGACCCACATTGCTAGTAATCTTTAAAAAAAATATATATAATACTGGCCTATAAATGTCCCACTGCTGGGCATTGGCCTCTTCCCATATAGAGAAGGAATGAGCATTGATCACCACGCTTGCTCATAGCGGGTTGGTGGTTACAGATTCCAATTTTCGGAATTCAGATTTCCTCACGATGTTGTTCTTGACCGTTTCTTTCTCATTTATCATCTTTCACACAATCTATCCATCTCTTTTTCGGTCTCCCTCTGCTTATTTACCCAACCACAGTCATACTTATAACTTGTTTAGTTATGTGACTTTCATCCCTCCTCATAACATGTCCATACAACAAACGCTTACCTCTCACCTTTTCATTCACAGGCGCTACTTTCAAGCTTCCTCTAATAAGGTTATGTTGTAAATCTTCTTCTGCCTAGCCTTTTCCCAAGCTATGTTGGGGTCGGCTTCCAATCTTACCGGATTTAGCTGAATACCGTATTTTACATGGAGCGACTGCCTATCTGACCTCCACAACCTATTGCTAGGTAATACAGTATTCCATAGTAAGACTGGTTGTCAGAATTGTAATGACTTAACGACTATCAAAGATCACTGTTTGACAGTCGGGACCAACGGCTTAACGTGCCTTCCGAGGCACGGAGGGGTCTCGGTATGTTTACAAATGGTCACCCATCCACGGACCAACCGCGGCGAGTGCAGCTTAACCTTTTATTATCGGTCAAACCGTACGGCTTTCACTTAGCCACGAGCCCCCCCCAAGGTTATGTTGTACCTACATGTTTATTAAATTTGATCATGTATTGTTTCAAGAGCGCGCGTGTCAAGTGATTCCACAGCCGCGGCTGCGGCAGCTGCAGCGCTTGATCATCTTAGAATCAAAAGCGATGGCTGCTTGCTGTACCTTGAGAAGGTGAGATCATTATTATCAAATTGACCAGACTCTTTATCCTGTTGAAAATGCACAGGTTAAAGATATTGTTAACAGGTTAAAGATATTTTACCTATATATTTTTGGTCAAAAGCATTTTTTAAGACTTTTCGAAATAATTAGGTATGAAATACTATATCTACTACATGTTTACGTTAATAGTAAAAAAGTTAAATTAGGTTATATATATTGCTATTTGGATACCTTTTAGCTATTTATTCATTTTTAAACTTACTAGCTTCTACCCGCGACTTCGTCTGCGTGGACTTCAGAATTGGGTTAAAAAAAAAATGAAATATGTGAAAGTAATGAAAAATGGAATAAAATTTTGACCCGTGCTATAGCTTGCGCTGTTTTAGAGAAAAATACCAAATTTATAAGCTGTCTGCCCACGACTTAGCTCGGAAACATTTTTCAATTTTACCTCGGTAACTATTTAAGGAATCGAGATAAAGCCTATGTTTTATTCCAAGTCAAAGGCTACATGCATGTCAAATTTCATCCAAATTCGTTCAGCGGTTTTTGCGTGATTGAGTAACAAACATCCAAACATCCACACTTTCACATTTATAATATTAGTAGGATGAGAACTTTTTGAAAATCAAGTTATACCTAGACAGCACCCTGATTCGTATTCTGATTCTTAATTTTTATTCGTTTTTGTCTGTAAAGGTGCTAGATGGCGTAGCGGATGGATTCATAGCTTTACGTGAGATCCGAGAGATCCCGGGCACGCTGAATGGACTGTATCTCTGGCTCGCTCAGAGACTGTTCCATGGCAGGAGATTTACTAAGGTGAGGAAAAACGGTACAATATTTTTTATACCTAATTATACCGGCCTATAAACGTCCCACTGCTGGGCACAGGTCTCTTCCCATATAGAGAAGGAACAAGCATTGATCACCACGCTTGCTCATTGCGGGATGGCGATTTCAGATTCCAATATTTTGGAATCCAGGTTTCCTCACGATGTTTTCCTTCACCGTTTGTCAATGATGTCTTAGAATTATTAAGAAATTATACATGTCACTTTGAAAAAGTCACATTGGTACTAGCCTGGGTTCGAACCTGCAACCAAGTGCATGCGAATCCGGGCAATTAATTGTACGAGCACGAAAACTTGTTCTGTGTCTGGATGTAATTTATCTATAAAATATGTTGTTAGAAATATATAAGTATGTTTATCAGTTGTCTGGCTCTGCCTAGTTTGGGATCAGATGACCGTGAGTTGTCACAAGATATTATTATTGCTATCTCTTTCTGTCCCATAGGTCCGTCTCCTTCTCGACGTGTTGCTGGCGGCTCGGTGCGGTGTCACAGAAGAGATGCTCTATAAATGTCTTCTTACTAAAGAGTATAGTGTTACTAGAGAAGATTTTAACAGAAGATTACATTTATTGAGAAGGTATTTATAACTTCGGCCGCTGTATCTTGGCGGGCCTGAAAAGCGATAAAATATATTTTTGTCTCTTTCACACTTTATTAATTTATTTTGTTCTATTAGAATGCATTAATTTTTGACATTTTTCATAGCTATTAGGCTAGTATTCGGGGAACCGTTTTCATTAGTCCATAGGGTCCGCGTTCGGGGTGTAGGAGAACCTCCATGTTCGTAGCCAGTTATAAACAAGAGTGGCACTGAAACAGACGTTCTTGCCATGAATAAAAAAAAAAAAAAAAAAAAAAAAAATACCTAATGTTATTTGGAGCAATTTTGACTGTGTCTTATTGAAGAAGAAACTATTTGCCTCATTGAAGAAAAAGTATTTTATTTTAACCTGTTTAATAAATAGACCAGGGTCGATAAAATTTTTTTTTTTCAACGAAGTTTGGTCAAAACTTACCTTTTTATGTCCCAAATACGCTGTAATTTATTTGATTACAAATGTTTATTTTTTCACCTTATTTTGAATTAATATAAAAAAAACACCCTATTTTTCAATCGAAAATTCACCCGTCAAAATATCAGCTTTTTTCAAAAAGTTGGGATGGTTTCTGTTCGTTGAAATCTCTACTTTCTGATGCTGAAAAAAAAAATATACATTACTATAGTAAATGTTCTCAGAAAATGCATAATCACTATGTACAATTTCATCAGAAAAATGTCATTGCTTCATTATTTATATTTTTTATATAATTTTTTTTTAGTTTAACAGTTATTTATTAAATTCGAATTACATTCATGTCATATAAAATCTCACAAAATGATTCAGATGAAATTCTGGATGAAGAACCAATGCAGACTGGATAAAATTGAAGCAATGACATTTTTTTTGATGAAATTGTACAAAGTGACTATGCATTTTCTGAGAACATTTACTATAGTAATGTATATTTTTTTTACACCATCGGAAAGTAGAGATTTCAACGAACAAAAAGCCTTCATACTTTTTGAAAAAAGCTGATATTTTGACGGGAGAATTTTCGGTTGAAAATTAGGGTGCTTTTTTGATATTAAGTTAATATACGGCGAAAAAATAAATATTTTAAATCAAATAAATTACAGTGTATTTGGGACATAATAAGGGAAGTTTTCACCAAATTTCGTGGGAAAAAAAATATTTTTGAAAAAGATAAAAATAAAAAACCAAAAACTTGGTTATTTGAATTTTTCACCTAAATTTTAAGGTTATGTGAAAAAAGTGTAAATACAAAAGTTTTAGATCTTTTTATTACCTACAACTTTGCCATTTGACTTTTTTCCATAGGACTTGTAGTTTTGCTGGAAATCAAGATAAACCATTTTTTACCCTTAAAACCCCCCCCTCCCCCACTTCCCGAACTCGGATCGACCGTAATTTATTTTTCCTTTCATTTTTATCATATTCCCCTCCTTTTCTAATGGGTTTCATACTACTATAATTTTTTTTCACTTTTTACAAATTTTGAAGGCTTCGGCCCTGGTCTAAAATGGATAAATATCGTATGTATCGATACAAGACGTTGCTATATATCGCTGAATCGATACGATTGGTTGCGATACGTATTGATACGCTGTATCGATCCAAACGATTATTGGAACGAAGTTCCTTATCGCGCGTTGTGAAAGGGGGCTAGACGGAAAAAATTAACACGAAAAGTTGTCACGACACTTTTTGGAACGAAGTTCCTAATCGCGCGTTGCGAAAGGGGGCTAGACGGAAAAAATTAACACGAAAAGTTGTAACGACACTTTTTGCTCTCTCTCTCTCTCTCTTTCTCTCTCTTTCTCCCTCTCTCCCTCTCTCTCTCTCATAGAAAGCAAGTCAATTATATTCGTTTCGTCTTTCTATTTCGCATTGAACAGTGTAGTGTCGCGAGGATTATTTTTGTTGAGTGTACACAGGTTTTTTGTACATAATTAATTTTATTACAATTCCTTCACTAAAAAAGGAACTTCGTTCCATCCGGGTGTCCCTTGACCTCTCAAGTTTTTTTTGGACCCGCATGCTTTATATCGACCTATGAATTTCATTGGTCGGTATCACGATCGGTATAAAGCAAGCGGGGAATCCCTGCAGCCGGTGTATCGACTTGTAACTTTCATTGGTTGTTATCTCGTCTGCGGGGATTCCCCGTATGCTGTATAACGCCTGTGCCCGGCAGGATCCTGGTGATGGAGCGGGCGAGCGGGTTCGTGTGGATGTTCCACCACTCGTTCGCCAAGTGGCTGCTGGACGTGAAGCACTGCACGCGCCGCTACCTCTGCTGCCCCGCCGACGGCCACGCCGCGCTCGCCATGTACTACACGCTCGACGCCAAGAGGTCAGACAGGAAGTTCTTCTAGCTCTTCCGGACACTTTTTCTAGGTTTTGATGTCTGGGGAGGGCCACCCCTATTACTCAGGGGTGTAAAAATCTGCCACAGCTGTGCTGGAAATACGCCAGTGATCCCGCGGCTCTGGCTAAGGCAATTATGGGACCGGGGTGTTTTTAGTCGGTTAAAGTCCGACATATCCCTATGCCGTGCCCTCGACGTGGGGAAGTCATAAGCTTTTCACCACGCAAAAAAAAGTGGTGTAAGAATGGGTTTAATACGCAGACTTACGGAGTGAACACGAAAAATTACATAAAAATCGGTCAAGCCGTTTCGGGGAAATTTAGTTACAAAAACCGTGACACGAAATTTTTTTATAATTAAAATTAAAATAAAAGCCGTTTTCCGTTGTCACGACATAGCATGAAAACGGCTTGACCGATTTGGCTGATTTTGACCTTGAAATGTTTGTGGAAGTCCAGGGAAGGTTTAAAAGGTGTAAAACATAAATAATAAGTAAAAAAAAACTTTTCCTCAACTCGGGAATAACCTTAATTAATTTACTTTTGACAGAACGAATTCTGTCCGGGCAGCTAGTATTGAAATAATTTGATTATTTTTTTAGAAATCTAATAAATTTACGTTTTGTTACAGACTTAGCCCTTTGGAGATACACAATTACGTCTTCCACATGACGAGTTTAGAACAGTATATGACGTCACAGAAGAAAAAGACGTAAGTTTGATACGATCCATCCATCTCTTTCTCGATCTTCCTCTGTTATCATAACCATCCACATATCGTACCAGCGAGTAACGAATTTTCCTTACACCCATCTCTATTAAATGGCATCGCAGTATTACTTTTTTTCTAATATAATATTTCACAAAATCCATCCATCTCTTCTTCAGTCTTCTCCGCCTTGTATACCCATCTTATAACTTGTTTAGTTATGTGACTTTCATCCCTCCTCATAACATGTCCATACCACGACAAACGCTTACCTCTCATCTTTTCATTCACAGGCGCTACTTTCAAGCTTCCTCTAATATACTCATTCCTTATCCTATCTAATCTTGTTACTCCAGCCATAGAAGAGTTCTCATCTTTCATCAGTCTCCGTCTAAAGTATAATATACAGTCACAAAAAATAATATTATATACCATATTACAAAGAAATTTTAATATCCCAACCTCAAAGGACACAAGAATGTGTCTCATGTTATGACCCCTTAAGCTTTGTTTAAACAGCTGATCGATGACTTGAGTATATACAAGGAAAAATGGGAGGGGTTGCGTTGATCCTCCCCCCCCCTCTTTTATACATTAACCCTTTCACTGTCCCGTGAGTTACATATGAACATTTCCATTGTGTCTTCTGACGGGACAGGGAAGGTGTTAAGCCAGACAGACAGACGGAAAACAATGAGATCCTATTAACCCTGGCCCTGGTTTTAACCCTAATTAGTTATGATCCTAACTGTGATAATCAATTATGTTAATAGTGAAGAAGCGGATAATGAAGTGGACCTCCACACACTGATCTTACTGTGGGTGCTGGATTCCGGCTGTGACGTGGAGTCAGCTCTACGCAGGGACAGTGAGCACGCGCAGCTGGCGGGCGATGCCGCGGTATGTACTTGTAGGAATCTTTTAAACGATCATGGTATGCTTAGGGTTAGCCGGAGCTGGGCAGGAAATGTACAAGTGATCCCGCGGCTCTGGGACCAGGGTCTTTTTAGCCTTGTATAGACCAACAAACCAACCAACTATAAAATTACGATTGCTATGAATTATAATTATCTATATATATAAAACTCTTCCGTTACTGACTGACTGACTGACTGACTGACTGACTGACTGACAGACAACGCACAGCCGAAACTACTGATCGTAAAGAGCTGAAATTTGGCATGTGTGTTTGTTGGGAGGAGTAGGCTACCACTAAGAGAGGATTTTTGGAAATTCCCCCCCAAAGGGGAGAAAAGGGTGGTAAATTGAAAATGTTTATTTCTCAATGGATTCACTTCGAGGGGCTCGTGGCTAAGTGTAAGCCGTACGGTTTGACCGATAATAAAGGTTAAGCCGCGCTCGCCGCGGTTGGTCCGTGGATGGGTGACCATTTGTAAACATACCGAGACCCCTCCGTGCCTCGGAAAGCACGTTAAGCCGTTGGTCCCGACTGTTACACAGTGATCTTTGACAATCGTTAAGTCATTACAATTCTGACAACCAGTCTTACTATGGAATACTGTATTACCTACCAATAGGTTGTGGAGGTCAGATAGGCAGTCGCTCCATGTAAAATACGGTATTCAGCTAAATCCGGTAAGATTGGAAGCCGACCCCAACATAGCTTGGGAAAAGGCTAGGCAGAAGAAGGATTCACTTAAAACTTTGTATGTAGGTTGATTTTTTTAATGTTTGTTTACACATGTAATCGATAGACCATGGAACAGGCGATAACTAAGTGAAAAACCCAAATTCTGACGGAAGTCATTACTCCACGCGGACGAAGTCGCGAGCAAAAGCTAGTATATTTATAAAACTGTTGGCATCCCAAATAAATAAATAAATAAATAAATAACGTACTAGCTGACCTGACAGACGTTGTCATGTCAAATAACTAACAGATATTTCAAAGGTTAAATTAGAAAAGTTAATATTATGATCAACTTTACTTTAATTTTTTTAAAATTTTCGCGCAACTTTTTTTTTTTTTTCTCTATAATAACCTTCTCCTGATAATAAACAACACGACAAAAAAAGAATTAACGAAATTGGTCCAGCCGTTCACGCGGGATCCCTGACAACGAAAAACGGGTTTCATTTTTATATATATAGATTATTTATTAAAATTAAATGGATTAAATTATACTATAATAGTTACTTGCTAAAAGAACAAAAAAAAAAAAGAATTTAATCACATTAATTTTATTTTATTGTTTTTTTATCCTTATTATATTATAAATGTAAAAGTGTGGATGTTTAGATGTTTGGATGTTTGTTACTCAATCACACAAAAACGGCTCAACGGATTTGGATTGCCGTAGTACAGGCTCTGCCTAGTTTGGGATCAGATGGCCGTGTGTGAGCTCTCCTAAGATATTATTATTATATTATTTTGTTACAGACACAAGAATCGAAACCTGATGAAAAGGAAGGGGATCCTGAATCTGAAAGCAAGGACTCAACATCTTGTAAGTATATACCATAGTTTATATTAGCGAGTCTGTCTTACTACCTACTGATAATTTAAATGGGATAATAGGCATGTTGAATGGGTGAAGAAAACGTAATTCTATTTAGTCCGTCAGTTAGGTAATTAAAAAATATTACACCCATATTTTATGTTTTATCAAATTAACAAATAATGACTTAGGCTGGGTTCCAGCATAACATCAGTTAAAGTAAAAATTTAAGTCAAATTTAACAACAACAGTAACATTACCTTTAACCGTTGTACCGACATGGGTTGCACCGTGGTATTCTGTAGCATAGTTAAAGTTACGTATTTGTTAACGAATTTAACGTTAACATTAACGCTAACCGGTCAAAGAACAATGGCAGACTTTCATATATAAAATTAGTTGAAAAGAAATGGTAGCGTCTATACGTAAAAAAAATCTTAAAATGCGTTGCGTCAGTCCCTGAGTAACTTAGTCTAAGAATTTTATCCTGAGAGGGCCTAGAAAAAAAGATATTTAGATTTGAACATTTTGATCTTTTTCAGGTTATGTCTTATGTCACTTGGAGAAAGTATTGCATGCTGTTGTTGTTTGTTTAGTATATTCTGAAATTAATATACGTTCACATAATAGAGCTTTGTAAGGTTATTTTATAATATGTAACAATCAGTCAACCTTTAGTGAGTACCTTCTAGGAAAATATTTATACGTAGGTACATACATCGTTGGGTCAAAAGTACGCTTGTATGGTTTCTCTAACACTCAATAGTTGTTTTAAAGGTTAATGGGTAGATATTTATTTTGTTAGAATGTCAAACAGAGCTGGTTTAAATTATGTTTATTTTAGTACCTACCCAGGAATAAGTTTAAGCGAAACAGGTTAGACAGGATCGTAGGTACCAAGAGGAAGGATGATTTCTCTGCCTACATCTACGGGGAATGGGCGTGACTTGCCGTTAAGTATACAGCATTTATCATAGGTACTTGTAATGAATAAAAAATGAAACAATACATATTTTACATTTTTATTCCTCCTCATAATCTTCTCTTATAATTATCGATGCTAAAAATTCTACTGGCGCTGTAATATTTACTTGATGTCTGGCCCATCCTAAATACCACACCAGAGTCATAACATGGGCGCAACACCCTAAAGTCCGCCGACCAACCAAAAATGTTGCAGTTGACACAGGATTCGCGTTAATCTGGTACGATCTCCCATAGTGGTTCAAATAAAACGCACTTCAACAATCCAAACGATGGGGCAAAATCGGAGTCCAAAGGGGCGATAGCAAAGTCACGCACGGAAGATCAGAATCCTTTAGGCAAGCACAAGTCAAGTCGCACAAAGCGAAACGAATATCAGTCCGTAAGCAAGCCAAGTCAAATAGAAATATAAATAATAACAACAAACAAAACGGACACAACCGACACGAAAAGCACGGGAGCATGTGACAGACCAGATCACTTTTTTTGTGACAGTGACATTTCATTTTTAGTGTTTCATTTAGAGTTGCCATAACCTTAAATGTAATTGTTACTATTATTATATTTGAAGTATTGAATAATTGCATTAAGTATTTCTTATGATACCTGTTTTCAACCATAACACTTTTATTTTTTATTATTACTGATAGTATAGTTATTAGTAATAATAACTTCCTATGAAAAATATATTGAACCTTTATGTGGTCTTAAAAATATACACGAAAATAGTATGAATTTAGTAAATAGCAACACTTGAAAGAGTAAAAAGGTTCTGATTATTATTTTAATCATTTGATATTCCCATAAATGTTTGTATTTTTCTGTGGGTTTTATTGAAATACATTTTTATTTGAAAAATCATAGAAAAATCAATAAACTCTTTCTATATTATAAGATTTTCTAGACGCTTAAATTTTGTGAACTATTATTCTGCCATTGTTCTTTGAGCGGTTACGGTTAGTGTCAAGTTATGACGTCATTTTGACAATCGTTGAAATGGTGCAACCCAATTTTTTACTTATCCGATACTTTGACAGACGATTATTGTTAAAGTAAAGATCGTGCAACCCACCCTTAGTTAAAACGCATTAAAGTTGGGGAGTGGGGGCTCACTACGTCATGGCTCGGTATGAATTTTACCAAGGCGTGACGTCATGTGACATTTCAACTCAATATATCTCCGTAATTTTTTGAACACGTGAAAAATGAAAAATTACGTGGCCAATACTTTTCAATAATCTACCTGATAGACGGAAAAAACTTTAGTTCACACGACTATTGTAAGGGTGTATGTTTTCTTCTGCCTACCTTTTTGGAAGCTATGTTGCAGACCGCTTTCAGTCATTCCGAATTTTACATGGAGCGACTGCCTATCTGACTTCCACACCTTTTAGTGGAGAGACCCAGTGTCCTCCAGTTGTCTGACGACACGGGGAGGGCTCAGTATTACAAATGTTCACCAATCCACGGACCAACCTCGGCGAGCGTTGCTTAACCTTCGTTATCGGTCAAACTGTACGGTTTACACTTAGCCACGAGCCCCTCCTTGAGCCGGAAACTACATGATCGCAAGTCCTACGCCCTAGTCATTAGGTAACCGCAGTTTTATTAATTACGAGGAAAATGACGTGTTAATTAGTAACGAAGCGGTCAGGTGTCACCGTTTAAGAGTAATTATTAGGTGTATTTTATTTGCAGATCTTTACAAAGTCGCTCTCGTTATTTGTACGCATAAATCTTTTAAACTACTGAACCGATTTTAATGCAGTTTTCAGTAAAAAAGAGTGATTCAAGAGAAAGGTTTTGTGCATTGACAGCTGCTAACCGTGCCAAGAAAAGGATAAGTTTAAAAGATTTAAGCGTAGAAACAGCAGGAGTGACTTTCACGTCCACTGTGACGAAAAATTTACATACCAACCTATAAACGTCCCACTGCTGGGCACAGGCCTCTTCCCATATAGAGAAGGGATGAGCTTTGATCACCACGCTTGCTCATTGCGGGTTGGTTATTTCAGATTCCAATTTTTGAATCCAGGTTTCCTCACGATTTTTTTCTTTACCGTTTGTCAATGGTGTCTTAGAATAATTATGAATGCATATAACTTTGAAAATGTCACATTGGGTCTTGCCTGGGTTCGAACCTGCATGAGCCCACGATGGTCTCTGAGTTGGTACGACCAATTTTCTACAGATGGCGCCACTGTCATTCCAATGATTATGACTGATCAACGCGAACAACGTCGCGGCTACAGCTAGCATATAAATAAAAGTCGGGTTTGTTACAACGCTTATCTCCAGAATGGGTGGCTTAATTTGAAGCGGCGGTAGCCTAATGGCTAGGGCGTCAGACTTGCGATCATGTGGTTGCGGGTTCGAATCCCAACCAGTACACTACTGACGTGAACCCACTCGTAACACAAGAATCGTAGCTTAGCACGAGGGGTTAACAAGATTACTAGTAATGTGCGACCCACATTGCTAATAATGTTTAAAAAAAAAATCACGATCCTTTAATTTGTTGGATTCGTCTCCGTCCCGAATATTAGGATAAATATGAAAAACAATGGAAAAATGAGGGGCTCGTGGCTAAGTGTAAGCCGTACGGTTTGACCGATAATAAAGGATAAGCCGCGCTCGCCGCGGTTGGTCCGTGGATGGGTGACCATTTGTAAACATACCGAGACCACTCCGTGCCTCGGAAAGCACGTTAAGCCGTTGGTCCCGACTGTCATACAGTGATCTTTGACAGTCGTAAAGTCATCACAATTCTGGCAACCAGTCTTACTATGGAATACTGTATTACCTAGCAATAGGTTGTGGAGATCAGATAGGCAGTCGCTCCATGTAAAATACGGTATTCAGCTAAATCCGGTAAGACTGGAAGCCGACCCCAACATAGCTTGGGAAAAGGCTAGGCAGAAGGATGAAAAACAATGGAAAATGTTTGTTTGTTTGCGGGGACAACATACGCGGGTGGATCCGCGGAGAACAGCTAGTTATCAATTGCAGTAACTTATCGTTATCGTGCCTGCGTTATGTAGTGCACTGTGATTGCAGACGAAGATAATATTTTGTAGCATTTTAATTTTGCCACACCTTTGTTTTGACATACATTCATTTTTCGAGGTGTATTGTAGTAAATACTACCTTATCCCGCGAATCCGCCCGCGTATGTATCGGTTATCGCGGCAGAAAGTAGCCTATGATCTAGACTTCTTCTGCCTAGCCTTTTCCCAAGCTATGTTGGGGTCGGTTTCTAGTCTTACCGGAATTAGCTGAATACCGTATTTTACATGTAGCGACCGCCTATCTGACCTCCACAACCTATTGCTAGGTAATACAGTATTCCATAGTAAGACTGGTTGTCAGAATTGTAATGACTTGACGACTATCAAAGATCACTGTATAAAAGTCGGGACCAACAGCTTAACTTGCTTTCCGAGGCACGGAAGGGTCTTGATATGTTTACAAATGGTCACCCATCCACCGCTTAGCCACGAGCCCCTCGGAGTAAATGCAGCGTTGTCGAGTAATAGAGAAGAGTCGAAGGAAAATAAACACTCGTATAAATACGTTAAAGATTTAGATTTGAGAATTAGTATTTAATCTTTTACTCTCAGAAAAACAATGCGTAATATACAAACATACTAATAGATTACAAGATAAGATAAAGAATTTAGCACAAAACTAACATACCTATACATTTATCAATACAGTGTTACTGACCTAACTATTCCCTGTAATTGTGACTTACACATAATTTTATTATCATCGTATCCTGCATATTTTATATGTAAGTAAATTGCTCGCGGGTTTTCCTGTAACAACTTTTGTGGTTTTTAATTGGCGTACTCATCTGCCTACCCTTTTTCTTAATCAGCCATTTACGTGTGCGCAAACACAGGTGCGCTCTCTTTTCCCTCACTCTCATAGACGGATAGGACGGTAGACCGACACAACCGCCGAGAATTCAGGGGCAGGACCAACGGCTTTACGTGCTTTCCGAGGCACGGTGGTGTAACCACCACACTTCCTGTCTCAGAGTTATACCTACTGAGTTCTAAACCGAAAACCCAGCATCAATTTTTGGTCTGACCCTGGATTTGAGCCCGAGACCTCGAGCACTATAGTCGCGCTTCCGACCACTAGACCAACGTATCATGAAACTGTTCTTTCCATTACCTTAATGACAACTCTAAATATACTTAGCTAATTACTAACAAACAATACAATGTCTATTACTAATATTCTCAATTAGCATTATAGCTCTTATCATTACATACATAAAGACCACTTTATGAATAATAAGTTATTAGGGAAATAAAGCAAAAATTCCTTTTATTAATCAGTGTTGCTTGTTTAGTCATGAGTCGAACGTGTGTTGTAAAATATTAAAATTATTTTTTGATAATGTGACTAAATCATATGGAAATATTGGTTGAAGTGTTTGTGTGTTTGAAATAATACGGGATGTTTGGAAAATAATTATAGAACAGAAAATTTAAGTGAATCAAATGTGTCAACGTAAGAATATGGACTGTAATTTTTTTTCGGTACATAATCTATTTCTAACAATTATAGTCTTTATGTAGGCTTATAGAAGGTCTACTATCAATTCCAATTTGATTATTGATTCTTAATTATGAATATTTTTGATCACATAAAACTAGTAATTTAGTAATAGTACCTGGAAGACCGAGCTTGCTCGGATAAAACGACATTTTTACTTAACTAGCTGGATCAATTTAACGCTCCCGAAAGCTGCATACTGAATTTCATGAAAATCGTTGGAGCCGTTTCCGAGATTCAGATTATATGTTTAAAGGTTTAAGATTTTACCTGCAGTCACATTGTGTAAAAGTGAAGTTTCTTTGGTGACTTTTTGTACTAAAGGTTTAGTGAATAAAATGACAATGTATGAGCAGTTTATGTCAAGCATTGAGAAAATGGATTATTTGTACTATTCACATTTTAATCAGATGGCTGGTAAGTTATATGCTTATAGGATAATAATATTTTACCTGCATTGTGTAAAAAAGTGAAATTCTACTTTTTGTACTGCCTTTGGTACCACTTTGGTACCTTTGGTATAAGGCTAAGATTTTATACACTCTTAATACTAAACTTTGAAGCGGCGGTAGCCTAATGGCTAGGGCATCGGACTTGCGATCATGTGGTTGCGGGTTCGAATCCCACCCATTAATTACACTACCGACGTGAACCCACTCGTAACATAAGCATCTTAGCTTAGCACGAGGGGTTAATAAGATCTGATGTTGATGAGTAATCTTAAAAAAAAAAAACTATATTATTAAAACAAAACTAAAGCTAAAAAATAGCATCAAAAAACTCTTCCACATCGTTGTCGACTGGAAGTGTGCCCATAAGGCTGGCAGCATTGCCACGTTGAGTAGCAATGCTTAACCGCTGACCAAGGTAAAATCCAGCCCTTGGGTCACATGAGGTGTTAATGAGCTGAAGAGCTTGTTAGCTTGTTTTGTTGACCGTGTTAGGCGATCTATCTTGTCCTTCGTGCCCTAACACCTGCACGCTGGACGATTTTATGAAGGCTACTGATAATGCAGTTCTCGTAGAAAATTCTGGGCTGACACAATATGATTGCCATCGACACGATAAGAAGAAGTGTCATGTAGCCTTTTTATCTAAGAAGGCTATAGGCTTTTTGCCGGGATAGCCGACGCCCACGTGGGTGGAGCTGCGAGCAAATACTAGATCACTAATCTTAAAGTAAAAATGTGTTATTTTCGTAAAAAAAAAAAACATTTTTACCTACTAGCAATGTGGATCGCACATTACTAGTAATCTCGTTAACCCCTCGTGCTAAGCTAAGATGCTTGTGTAACGAGTGGGTTCACGTCGGTAGTCTAATGGGTGGGATTCGAACCCGCAACCACATGATCCCTAGCCATTAGTCTACAGCCGCTTTTTTCAAAACCATCCAAAGTTAAATTTGATTGTTTCTGAAATCAAACAACCTGTCCTTGACCGTGACACCTGCAAAGGTGTTACGCCGTCGCGAACTAAAATAAAAATAATTTAGAAGTAGTTTTATTTCAATGTCTTATATTCGCGTAAACCTCAGAAAACAATTTGATTGTTTATGTTTATAAAACTAGTTTGTACTTGTGGCGTCGCTTTTGTGTATGTCGGTTATATGGGATTTTCGTTTCGATACTAGAAGTATACAATACTTCGGGCTCTTCGGGCCTATTATATGGCGTAGTTATCATAACATTAAATTCACTCTTGTTGAGAATAGCGCCATCTACCGGAGTTGACAGGCGGCGGCATGATGAAGGAACAATTACTTGAAAACTTTTTTTTTGTTTCGGTCGACCTCCGTGGTCGAGTGGCGTAGACACAGGTTTTCAAGGTGTTGCTAGTTCTTAGTGCCCAGGTTCGATCCCCAGACGGGTCAATGTAAAAAAAAACCTCTTTTCTACATTATCTCGGGTCGGGATGTTTGTGGTAACTTCGTTGTCTGATTCCATAACACAAGTGCTTTAGCTACTTTGGATTCGGAGCAATGTTTGTGATGTTGTCCACATTTATTTATTTGTTTCCGCAGTGGAGCCGACGACATTGGAGACTATAATGCCGGAGTTAATAGCGGGGGATACGGGCACTCATTGGCCGCGGGACCGCCGCGTGCTGCGCGCCCTACTGGAGCTGAGCAGAGCTGACTCCGTACCCCCGGAGGCTGATGCAGAAGATATACTTGTGAGTCAGGTGTACTACATGTTTGTTTCAACATTTTGTTCTCAGGGTTGCTAATTAAAAAATGTTTACTTCAGCGAGCTTAAATACCAAACATTTTTTTTTATTAAAACAAAAAAATGACGCCCGCATTAAGGAATATAATCCTTGTGTCGCGGGGGTTTCCCAAATATTCAAATCACATGCACAAAGAACACCCAGACTTGGAACAAGCATTTGTGTGTGCACAAATGCTTGTCTCATGCGGGGATCGAACCCGCAGCACGTCGCGCACAGTGGTAATTAGCATGGTGACGTATACAACTCGGCTATCCGTGCAGACAAAAATGGCGTGAAAAAGAGATTGTATGATTCCTAATTAAAAAATAAACTATTTGAATTTTAAACAGTTTTTGGATCAGCCAGCGTTACATTGCAGATTGTTTGCAGTTGTTTATTAAAATGATAACTGTTACACCAGTAAGCGGCGGTAGTATCATGGCTAGGGCGTTGGACTTGCGATCATGTGGTTGCAGGTTCAAAACCCACCCATTGCACTATCGACATAAATAATTTCGTAACTCGAGCATTTAGCTTAGCACGAGGGGTTAACAATTATTTTTTGCTTTAATAAAATCTTTTAGATAATGTCGTATACTTAGCGACTCTATGGAGTTATTTTTTTAGTTTTTGTATGAAACAACCGTAAAAATTACAAAATTAGTCTTCGAATAAAGTTATCTGACGATTGAAAAATCAGTCCTAAGTGTAGTATATTTAGTGCTTGTTTTTCTTAATGTTAAATATCTTTGCAATGTACTCGCCTATAAGAAATAACGAATTATTAAAATATTTTCATTGTCACTGGTGGCCTAGAGGTTCAATGACCGGATTTGCATGCACATGGTTGCAGGTTCGAACCCAGGCTAGTACCAATGTGACTTTTTCAAAGTTATATGTACTTTCTTAATCATTCTAAGACATCATTGCCTCTGCCCAGCAGTGGGACGTTTATAGGCCGGTATTATTATTTATTTCTTTGTCGCCAGCTCTCAGACCAGCCTCAAGAGGCAGACATCAACAACGAAACGGCCGAGGAACAAGAAGACGCCGCGCCACTGGACCCCAATACGATACACGAGTTGGCCGCGAAGGGAGATGAGGATGCGCTGGCCGCTTTGTTAAAGGTACGTTACTTGAAATCATGAAAGGAATCACACTCAAATTATCTATACTAATATACTAATAATAATATTATAAAGAGGAAACCTTTGTATTTGTGTATGTTTGTATTGAATAGGCTCAAAAACTACTGGACCGATTTCAAAATTTCTTTTACCATTACTTAGAGGGATTCTTCCGAATCCGTATAGGCTATATTTTATCCCGGAAAATAGATAGGATTTTTCGTGGTAGTGAAAATTGTGGAGTAAGTCGACGAAAAAACTGCCGTACGTTAACGATTCTCGCGAACGCTGCCTAAATGGTTAGAGATGTATGGTTGACTTCTATAGAAAAGTTATAGAACTCAATAATGCCTACAAAAAGTCCGCGATAGTATAAACCAAACATTTATATTTTAGCCATTATAACCACTTTTCCATAGAATAAAAGTAATTAAAATTATTAGCCTATGTTTATTGATCATATTATCGTCAAATACTAATCCTTATCCAAATAAACTATTTATTGAGCAAGATTGTTTCAATAGCTATAAATTCCTTTTTATTTTATTCCAATCGGACAATTCATTCAAAAGATATTACGAATTTAAAATTGTAATTGGTATTAAAATGAATGATGGCCGCCGGCCGATATGTGTCGCACGACTCGCACGGCGAAACCGCAGGGGAGGGGGGTGCACATCTATGAAGAAATAAATGTCCACCCGTGCGAAGCCGGGGCGGGTCGCTAGTCAGTAATCAATAGACGGGCCTGCCCCCCAAGCCAAGTGACATTTCTACAAGCGATAACGATGATGGAAATCGCTTAAATGACATTAAAATGTACTCTGGTTTAGCAGTTAGGGTCAATAACCACTAGACCAACACGCCCGTCAAATATATCAGTTTAGGTATATTATATAGGCTTGCCTCAGTAACATCGGTTTAAAGAATTTATTCTCATAAGAACAATCTATAGGATCACTTATAATGAGATACAGAGTCATCTATATATATAAAAATGAAACCCGTTTTCCGTTGTCACGACATAGCATGAAAACGGCTTGACCGATTTGGCTGATTTTGATCTTGAAATGTTTGTGGAAGTCCAGGGAAGGTTTAAAAGGTGTAAAACATAAATAATAAGTAAAAAAAAAAACTGTTCCTAAACTCGAGAATTACCTTAATTAATTTACTTTTGACAGAACGAAGTCTGTCCGGGCAGCTAGTTGTTTATAATTATCTTAATAGATACATTTATCTTCCGATGCAAGTTGGTGAAGTTTTACAGAACAATATGTAAGAAGTATGTAATTTTTGTTAAGAAAATTTAGATATTTTTTATGTCAATGTGGGTGTCAATTACTAGTAATCTCGTTAACCCCTCGTGCTAAGCTAAGATTGCTTGTGAAAGCTTGTGTTACGAGTGGGTTCACGTCGGAAATGTAATGGGTGGGATTAGAACCCCCAACCACATGATCGCAAGTCCGATACCCTAGCCATTAGGCTGCCGCCGCTTTGATTGTGGCTAAGAAGCCATGGTGTTGTTGAATTTTGTTTCACAAGTTTAAAGATAGACGGCAGCACTGTTTTGTTTTTCTCTCTATGATTTTGTGTTTTTGCGTGCATTCTTTTGATATTTAAATTTTATTCAGTAAAAAGCCCTAACATTTAATATGCGGAATGATTATACATTTCATAAAAGCAATTTCTCAGTTTTAGTTTAAATCTGTTAATATTATCACAATCTTTTACGTCATTTGATAGGTCGTCCAACATCTGTGCTCCTTCGAACAGTATGGTTATTTTACTGTAGTCTGTCCGAGCTTGTCTTCCTTGTAATTAATATGAGTCGTTGTGGCAGCGGTACCCGGCGCTGGTGGAGGCCACGGACGCATCTGGCGGCACCGCTCTGCATGGAGCGGCGCGCGGCGGGCGAGCCAGCGCTGCTGCCGCGCTGCTGCGGGCCGGCGCCCGCGCTGACGCCGCCGACGCCGACGGCTGGAGCCCGCTGCGGGCCGCCGCCTGGGCCGGCCACACCGAGGTACGTACGCTGCCACACTGCCACAGGACCTCACACAGCCGGCGCCCGCGCTGACGCCGCCGACGCCGACGGCTGGAGCCCGCTGCGGGCCGCCGCCTGGGCCGGCCACACCGAGGTACGTACGCTGCCACACTGCCACAGGACCAGCTTTGCAGATGTTTTACCAATAAACCTATACTACTACACATAATTAGCACTGTCCAACATATAATGCTAATTGTGTGAACACCCAGCGCCGGACCAATCATAAGTGCGGAAAGGCCGGAAAAATTAAATTTAACCAACGTACGTGCGTGTATAGGGTCTAAGCCAGACAAATTCTCAACCTGTATTATGACAATAGACAACTAATAAACGTATTTATTTTTAAATACATAAATAGACTATATGATCACGGTCATCACACAAAGATTTGTCGTCGGTGAGAATCAAACTCACGACCTCTGGTTTAACAGTTCGGGTCACTAACCACTAGACCAACAGGTCATGCCGTCGAATGGCAACGGAAAGGTTCTAGCTAGCGTCAGCTTCCAGTGTCCACCAGCTACCAACTGCGGTCCTCAACGGGAGGGGGGGGGGAGGTTGCCACCAGCGCACTGTTGGCCAACTGTAGACAGTATAACATGTAAACAGTTGCTCAGCCGTACATTGTTGGTCAACTTTACACAGCGGTCGGTCAAGTCGGCGATAGCAGTTACGCAGCAACGTCGAGTTTGCTGCGTCTGCGCAGCCTACAGTGGCATGGAGGTCCGCGCGATGTTTTTGGACATCTCAAATCAAAATTTATATATTCCTCTACTTGTATTAATTGTATAATCTTTGATGTGTAATCATCATCATCTCCCTACCATTTTCCCATTTATATGTGGTCGTCGCAATGCGCATACGCCTTCCATTCATCTCTATTACTCTTCATCGCAGCATCAGATCAACTCCTTTCGTTCTCATATCATCATTCACACGATACATCCATCTTCGGTCTTCATTATTAAAATAATGTGTAATGTTAAATTTACTATGGAGTATACTTTTTTGTAACAATGGATTTTTGCAAATAATTTTACACTGAGTGTCAATTTTACCAGTAAACTCTTTCTTAGGAACAAAACACGTGATCGAGTCAAATATTTTCATTCTTTGGCCGCAGTATGTTGGAAGTCTTGAAACATTACTTTCTACATGGATTTATAATACAGGTCTATAGATGTCCCACTGCTGGGCACAGGCTTCTTCTCAAATAGAGAAAGAATGAGCATTGACAATTTGTTTTGGTGATTTCAGTTTTATTTGGAATCCACGATTCCTCACGATGTTTTCCTTGGCTTGTCTATGATGTCTTAGGATAATAATATAATATCTTGGGACAGCTCACACATGACTTACATCTGATCCCAAACTAGGCAGAGCCTGTACTATGGCAACCAGACAACTGATAAACATACTTATACATATATAATAAATAACACCCAGACATAGAACAAATACTCGTGCTCATCACACAAACATGTGTCCTGGGTGGGAATCGAACCCGGCTTATCAGTTAGGGTCACTAACCACTAGACCAACAGGCCAGTCATAATTAAGAAAGAACGATTGAAAAAGTCAAATTTGTGCTGGTCTGTAGTGAGTTCGAATTTGCAACCCTTTGTTCCGTCAGATTACCCTTGTTAAATGAAAATACGTTTTTGAAAATGTACTTTACTACGATAATCACAAGATTGTATTTTTATTGAGTTGTGTGTATTGATGAAGATTTGCGTCAATTTGGCATTGAAAATATTATTGAGGATAGATAATGAGTGATTTTGTTATTAAAAATTCCGATGGGTATGCTATTCTCGTATGAGTCGTATCTGTCAATTTTCACCATTGAGATACAAGTTCATATCAAAATTTAATGTGTTGCTATATTTGCTGTATATCCAGTGAACATATAATTAATAATATATTTTTTGTAAGAAGAACGCTGCTGTCGGGACATACATTCAGTCATCTAGTTCAAAAGTTTTAAGTGGTATTACTAATTGTCTGTAGCTGTATAGATTAGTTTGATAATTAAATAAACAATTTTATTATTATTAAGTTACTGACTCATGATTTGTAGTTATTTGTTGATAGATTTGTTTAATCGCGAAACCTCTTATTATACGCGAGAATTGCTTTACTTAAACTGATCACGCCCATAAGTCGGTGAAATCTGTCCTTAAGCTATATTTTCCGTGCAGGTGGTGGAAGTTCTACTAGAGTTTGGATGCGACGTAGATTGCGTGGACGCAGACAACAGGACGGCGTTAAGGTAACACTGATGATAAAAAATGTGCACGCACGCACACACAAACAAACACGCACATTAACACACATAAACACACGCTCATTAACATACTCACTTAAACACACACACTCAAACAAGCACACATAAACACACACACACAAAACACACACATACACACCCACACACATACACACCCACACACAAAACACACACATACACACCCACACACATACACAAACTTACACACCCACACACATACACAAACTTACACACCCACACACATACACAAACTTACACACCCACACACATACACAAACTTACACACCCACACACATACACAAACTTACACACCCACACACATACACAAACTTACACACCCACACACATACACAAACTTACACACCCACACACATACACAAACTTACACACCCACACACATACACAAACTTACACACCCACACACATACACAAACTTACACACCCACACACATACACAAACTTACACACCCACACACATACACAAACTTACACACCCACACACATACACAAACTTACACACCCACACACATACACAAACTTACACACCCACACACATACACAAACTAACACACCCACACACATACACAAACTTACACACCCACACACATACACAAACTTACACACCCACACACATACACAAACTTACACACCCACACACATACACAAACTTACACACCCACACACATACACAAACTTACACACCCACACACATACACAAACTTACACACCCACACACATACACAAACTTACACACCCACACACATACACAAACTTACACACCCACACACATACACAAACTTACACACCCACACACATACACAAACTTACACACCACACACACATACACAAACTTACACACCACACACACACACACACACACACACACACACACACACACACACACACACACATACACATACACACACACATACATACATACATACATACATACACACACACATACACCCACACACAAACATACACAGTACACACTAAACACGTACTGTTAAATTCATGTAAGTTGAAAAAAAATGTTTGTTATCTCTATTATTCACTTGTTATATTGGGTAAACAAATGCAGCCCAGGGTATTTCATATTATTTCGTGGCTAACTGTTCTGTTTTTATATTCTCCTAGAGCCGCAGCGTGGTCTGGTCACGAAGCCGTCGTCTCGAAGCTCCTCGCAGCAGGAGCCGACCCTGACAAAGCCGACGCCGAAGGCCGCACGCCGCTCATAGCCGCGGCCTACATGGGCCACGCCGAGATCGTGAAGGCTCTCCTCGATGCTGGCGCTGAGATAGACCACGCCGACGATGATGGTGATGATACTATACAAATTCAACGGCATATAAATCAACCAACTCAGCCTATCGCGGTCCAATGCTGGACATAGGCCTCTCCCAAGTTGCGCCATGACCATTCCACTGCCACTTCAGCTTTTACTAACTAACCAAGGAAAGCATATTTTTCCGATTTTGTCTAATTAACCAATCCACGCAACACTTACATGTCTATAGCCCAAATTAGTTTTAACACTATAACTCACAATAGTTCTGTAGCCTTGGACCAGTCATGTCATATATATATTCTTCCATTCAACTCCGTTAGATGTCCCATCCCATATTAGAGTAAAGTACTAAAAATGGCCACCATGTAAAGTACGGTATTCAGCTGAATCCGGTATAACTGGATCCCAACATAGCTTAAAAATAATTGTATTTTTAAAATAATAATAATAAATTTTTAATTGCTTATTGTTTTTACGCAGGTCGCACAGCTTTGTCGGTGGCTGCGTTGTGCGCAGGCGGTCTGGGCTGTGCACAACAGCTACTGGAGCGGGGAGCGGACGTGTCGCGTGCGGACCGGGACAAGGCCACGCCGCTTTTGGTCGCGGCTTTCGAGGGACACACGTGAGTCACACTACACTTATATTCATTTTTAATATTGCTGCTGTGGTGGTTGTGATGCTATTTCAACCGCGTAGGTCCCGCTCTCATAAATCACTTGATCTATCACAGTTTACTATTCACAGCTTTATGAAAAAAATAAAAAATTTCAACATGTATTTTACTTCTTTTATTAAGAATGAAAGAAAGAATGAAATGAAAGAGATGATTCATTAAGAAACTGTCTTATAGCATTGAGTATAAATAAAAAAAATTGTTTTGCTATCTTGAAAGGTCTCGGTTTCTTCGGGAATTTCGGGACCACATCGATTCTCGTCCTGCTCCGGACTTGATGCATCGAGACAGAGCCTTAGTGGATACTTAAGTATACTGTTATCTTCCCAGTGAAATTTGCGAGCTTCTCCTGGAAGCTGAAGCGGACGTGGAAGCAGTAGATGCAGCAGGCCGTACCGCGCTGTGGGCAGCCGCCGCCGCTGGACATGCGCGGGCGCTGCGCCTGCTGCTGTTCTGGGGCGCCTGCGTCGACAACATGGACGCCGACGGCCGCACCGTGCTCAGCGTGGCCGCGGCACAAGGTGAGCACCTGCAGGGCATGCTAGGTGGTGCAGGCTGCTGCTGTTCTGGGGCGCCTGCGTCGACAACATGGACGCCGACGGCCGCACCGTGCTCAGCGTGGCCGCGGCACAAGGTGAGCACCTGCAGGGCATGCTAGGTGGTGCAGGCTGCTGCTGTTCTGGGGCGCCTGCGTCGACAACATGGACGCCGACGGCCGCACCGAGCTCAGCGTGGCCGCGGCACAAGGTGAGCACCTGCAGGGCATGCTAGGTGGTGCAGGCTGCTGCTGTTCTGGGGCGCCTGCGTCGACAACATGGACGCCGACGGCCGCACCGTGCTCAGCGTGGCCGCGGCACAAGGTGAGCACCTGCAGGGCATGCTAGGTGGTGCAGGCTGCTGCTGTTCTGGGGCGCCTGCGTCGACAACATGGACGCCGACGGCCGCACCGAGCTCAGCGTGGCCGCGGCACAAGGTGAGCACCTGCAGGGCATGCTAGGTGGTGCAGGCTGCTGCTGTTCTGGGGCGCCTGCGTCGACAACATGGACGCCGACGGCCGCACCGAGCTCAGCGTGGCCGCGGCACAAGGTGAGCACCTGCAGGGCATGCTAGGTGGTGCAGGCTGCTGCTGTTCTGGGGCGCCTGCGTCGACAACATGGACGCCGACGGCCGCACCGTGCTCAGCGTGGCCGCGGCACAAGGTGAGCACCTGCAGGGCATGCTAGGTGGTGCAGGCTGCTGCTGTTCTGGGGCGCCTGCGTCGACAACATGGACGCCGACGGCCGCACCGAGCTCAGCGTGGCCGCGGCACAAGGTGAGCACCTGCAGGGCATGCTAGGTGGTGCAGGCTGCTGCTGTTCTGGGGCGCCTGCGTCGACAACATGGACGCCGACGGCCGCACCGAGCTCAGCGTGGCCGCGGCACAAGGTGAGCACCTGCAGGGCATGCTAGGTGGTGCAGGCTGCTGCTGTTCTGGGGCGCCTGCGTCGACAACATTGACGCCGACGGCCGCACTGAGCTCAGCGTGGCCGCGGCACAAGGTGAGCGCCTGCAGGGCATGCTAGGTGGTGCCAGGTGTTCTCTGTTGTAAAGTTACTACTATGCATCAATGCAGCGTAAAGTTCTCTCTTCACATTTTCAGTTACTGTGCGCTAATTAAAATAAACGTTCTAAAACCTGAATTTGTTTCAGGTAACGTGGAGGTTGTCCGTCAGTTGTTAGACCGAGGTTTGGACGAGCACCATCGCGACAACTCGGGGTGGACGCCACTACACTACGCCGCTTTTGAAGGTAAAACACACATATTATTATAATGTTTTAAAAGGAGTTTTGTCTGTATCACCTTGTTCTCTCAATTCAGTGGATTACATTTGAATTAAAATTAAATTTTCTATTAACTTCTATTTGTTTTCTACTACACAATGGGGTTTATCGCGTGTCAGAACTCCTCCAGAGTCGCTAGTGTCGCATAAGGTCTACCTGTCATTTTCCACCAACGGGAGACAAGCTACTGGGCTGCGATTGGTCGAGATTGACGGATTGACTTTACATGACATTAGCGACTGGCGGATTTTTGACCCGCGATAGCCCACATACCCGAAAAGTTAATCTGATTATCTTAGTGAGATACATCCATTTAGTATAAATGCTTGTGGGTCCGCATTTTTTCATCCGATACCACTTGTAACATAATCATCTGACCAGGTCACATAGAAGTATGCGAAGCACTCCTCGAAGCCGGTGCGAAAGTCGATGAAGCCGACAACGATGGGAAGGGACCTCTGATGCTAGCAGCCCAAGAAGGTCATAGTAGACTGGTCGAGCTGCTGGTAGACCAGTGGGACGCGCGAGTAGACCAGCGAGCTCACGACGGGAAGACCGCCTTCAGGTGAGTGCAGCATATCACATGTTGGAAAGACGCAGTAGACGTATTAAAAACTACGGTATTTAACATAATGGAAGTCGATTCCAAAGCATTTGGGAATATACTAGGAGATAATTTAATTTTTAATGTTTTGGTCCGGTTTAGCAGTAAAGCCTCCCTTGAAGCTTAAATCAAACCTAATCTCACACAGTACGTCTAACCATTTCACGACCAAACCATCCGTGGTTCTTTTTCCCTATCTATCTAGATTATATATAAATCCAGTGTCACGATGTTTGTCCGGGGTGAACTTCGAAACTATTTAACTGACTTAAATCAAATTTGCACACCGTGTGCAGTTTGATCCAACTTGAAAGATAGGATGTAAGCTCATCACAAACATTAAAAAAGAAATTGAGACCGCGGACGGAGCAGCGGGAAACAGCTAGTATATTATATACTTTTTATATGTGCGCTTTACCATTTTTATACGAACGCAAAACACGGTTGGGTTAAATACAATTTCAAGCTACTTTTCTCAAATACTTCATTCTCCCCGCTCGCTTTCACTCCGTAAATATTGAATATTTATCATAAGTCCCCCTGCTGGGCAAAGGTCTCCCCCTATTTCTTTCACAGTTTTCTATCTCGCTACATGTAACTTTAGGTCATCGTGCTAGATCTTTTTCGGTCATTTAAAACTATAATTTTGAACTTGAATATTTTCCTCGTAGATTGGCAGCGCTAGAAGGTCACATAGACACGGTAGCAGCGCTACACGCTCGCGGCGCTGACCCGGACGCGCTGGACGCCGACCGCCGCAGCACGCTGTACGTGCTTGCGCTCGACAACCGCATGGCTATGGCACGGTACCTGCTCACCCACTGCGCTGTTAACGTCGACACCACTGATAGTGAGGTTAGTTAGATTAAAAATAGAACCAATAATAACTTAGATTTTCTTAAATCTGTTTCATAACGACACGAAAGAAAAGAAACAAAGGCCCAGTTTTATGATCCCGAGTTAACTCAAACAATGGTTAAATATGCCAACTAATGGTTTCAAACTTCGGTAGAACGCTTTTATTCATCAATTTTTATTCTAAAAAATTGTTAATTAATCATCTCTTCAACTTATTTGACCATTTGATAGACTAACAATTGATGAAAAAACGCGTTTTGAAACCATTAGCTAGCATATTGAACCAGTGGTTGAGTTAACTCGGGATCAAAAAACTGGGCCTTTGTTTCTTTTCTTTACTAAGCCTCTTGCTTGCATGCCACTTAAACCCGACTTATCATTCAATCAATCATACTCGATAAGATAAAAAATGTACTCGTTAGTCCAAAACATACTTAGAAGCTTAATAATATGCTGACCGGCGCAATATGTAATGGTTTTGGCGCTAAACAACCATCTAGGTATGGCTTGCTATCTGTTGCCACACTGCGCTATCAACGTGCGCAACTGTGCACAGTACAACAATTATACACATACCCATAGGTGGTCTGCTATACGTACTTGGTGGACTGTGCAACAATCTTACGCTTTACATAGTTGCACAACTGAGCACAATGTAACGATTATAAACTTTTAGATAGCTTTACATTGAAAGACAAGTGCACGCAGTGCAACAATCATACTCAGTTGGTCAGGAATACAAAATTAGTGATCTGTGCAGAGTGCAACAATCATTCATTGTTAGTCAGCTATACATAGTTGGTGAACTGTGCACAGTGCAAAAATAATGCGCATTTAGTCAGCCAAACAAGTTAGTGAACTGTGCTAAGTGCAAATCATACACATTTGACCTGTGCCCAGTGCAAAAATAGAACACGGTCGGTCAGGCACAAAAAGTTGTTTTTCTTGATCTACACCAAAATTATAAGATTTGTATCAATCGTGGTTCAATGGAATATTAAAGTATCCTGTATTTTATAAAATAAAAATGAACTAGCTGGTTCCCGCGACTCCGCCCGCGGTACCAATTTTTTAGTAATATAGCTTAAATTACTCTGGGCAAATGTAGCTTTTTATTGGTGAATATTTTTTTGAAATCTGCACAGCTGTTTACCTTACCTTCAAATATACCATTGGGGCCCATTGTGCAAAGTGCAATAATGAGTGACAGCGGGTCAGTGGTTAATGTGTGGTTGCGGCTGTGAAGGGTCGCACGCCGCTGCACGTGTCGGCGTGGCAGGGGCACACGGACATGGTGAGCCTGCTGCTGGCGGTGGGCGGCGCCGCCGTGGACGGGCGCGACCGCTGCCGCCGCACGGCGCTGCACGCCGCCGCCTGGCGCGGCCGCGCGCTCGTGCTGCGCGCGCTGCTGCGCCGCGGGGCCGACCCCGCCGCCGTCTGCACGCAGGGCGCCACGCCGCTCGGTACGTGCTCCCGACCCCTGTGTCACGTGACATGATACACGAAATGCCGGCCTCTTGCAACCTCCAGCCCCCGCGCGCCTGGTATCGTATAGGAGCGCGCAGCCGCCCGCGATGCCTCGAGCGGCCTCGCGTCGCCGCTGCCAGCCGCGCCCGGAAACACCAACAAGACGGCGGCCGCTCGCGTCGCCCTTTTCAAGCGATATTGGTCTTTTGAGTATGTAGTTAAAGTTTAAAATTATTTCACACTGAAAGTGCACGCCGCGTCGCTGCCGGCCATTCCGGTGTGACTCGGCCCTAAGTAGCATGTCATATAACCAATATGGCATGACGGTGATTTTTGACGTGACAACGTCTTATAATTCGATGGAGCCGGCTGCACGCACGAAAAAACATGACCATGCGGCGTTACCTCGCCCTGAGGCATCATCAATCTGACTGGAATCAAAGACAACGAAGGTACCACAAACACCCAGACCCGAGAAAATGTAGAAAAGTATTTTTTCTACATTGACCCGTCCGGGGATCGAACCCGGGACCTCAGAGCTGGCGACACCTTGAAAACCGGTGTGTACGCCACTCGACCACGGACGTCTAATTGGATTGGTTTGATTTTGACACCACCTTGTGCTCCTTACTTCCATTCCCGAAATATTTTGTTGACAAGTTCTTCTTTTAACTTGTTCAGGTATTGCAGCTCAAGAAGGCCACGAAGAGTGTGTGCTATGGTTGCTACAACACGGAGCGGACCCACTGCAGGCAGACCACTGCGGTTAGTAAATTACTATTTTTTTTTTTATCTAGCCTATGCTGTCCCACTTCTAAAGGCCTCCCCCAAGTCCTTCCATTTAACCTTATCCCGCGTCACCTCGAACCAGCCCTCAGAGTATGCGTCTAGATCATTGCGCCACCTCTTCCTGGGCCGGCCTCGGCGGCGCCGTCCATCTGTTGGCTCCCATTGCATATCTTCGCCCACCAGTCATCAAGCATACGGCTGACGTGTCCAAATTACTATTGCTTTATCATATTTCTTTTCAATATATGCGAACAAATCAGACTAAGAAGAAGCGGCCGTAGCCAAATGGCTAGGGCATCGGACTTGCGATCATTTGGTTGTGGGTTCAAATCCCACCCATTACACTACCGACGTTAACCCACTCGTAACACAAGCATCTTAGCTTAGCACGAGGGGTTAACAAGAATACAAGTAGCGGAACGAAACTTTAGCGCTGACCGTTATTGCGCAGAAGTAAAAAGTAAGGTACATGTGGGGCGTGCGTAGCTCCAATTGGCTCTCCACCCAGTACTCATGCGCAGTTATTCCCTCCGCGCATCGTTGAGCGCTAGACTTATGTGCCGCTACTTGTACTAGTAATGTGCGACCCACATTGCTAGTAAGATTAAAAAAAATTGTGTGTAGTAATCACCTTTACTTTTTGACTATGTAGGTATATTGAGTAAGAGAGCTATGGTGTGAGTTACCTATCTATATCCAGGTCGTACGCCAGCCAAGGTGGCGTGGCGAGCCGGGCACGCGAACATCTGCCGCCTGCTGGAGCGCTGGGCGGCGCCCTCCGCGCCCGCCGCGCCCCCGCCCCCGCCCGACGCCGCGCCCCGCCCGCCCAGTGCCGGTGAGACACTACTTACAGCTCCGGGTGGCAAACGGAATCATAATAATAATATCTTGGGACAATCTCACACACGGCCATCTGATCCCAAACTAGGCAGAGCCTATTAGACAGCTGATAAACATACTTATATATTTACAAATACATACATATTATAGATAAATAACACCCAGACGCAGAACAAATGGTCGTGCTCATCACACAAAAATTTGTCCTGGTTGGAAATCGAGCCCAGAACCTCCGGCTTAGCAGTCAGGGTCACTTACCACTAGACCAACAGGCCCGTCTCAAATAAATCCCGAATTAAATCAAAGAGGTTGAACAGTTACTTCCTTAGATGGCGCTGGCGTCGAAATATATCCAGCTATGGTTTCGTTACATGAGTATACATAAGTTGATTACGATTACTCTATAGTATATTAAATTCCGGTTTTGGTAATCCAGTATTTTTTTTAATATCTTCTCCCAATGCGACCTACCTCTAGCACGTATCACCTCCCATTTCTGGGCTGACCTCGGCAGTGTCATTCTTTTTCACGAACCCATTGTGTTTTAATTTTTGCCCAGCGGTAATTGCACTCTGCACATACAGTTGATGTGACCCGCCCAATTTTATTAAATTCTACTAAACCTTTTTAACTACAACCCTTTTGATTTAAAGTTGTTTTATTTCAATTTAATAAGGGTGCTGCGTTCTATAACTTAAAATACAAATTTTTGATTAGATTGATTAGATGAGAGACTCTGTCACGTGACTTATAAGATTAGTTTATAACATTCCTTTCATTTGAACGATTCGATCAGCATTAACGCTGGTAGAAATGTAACACGTCGTGGGAGCAGGTCTGAGCACAATAATTTATTTTTTTCTCTCTCAGGGTCACCAGAATACAAGCGTCGCAGTGTGCACAGTTCGAACTCAACTAAATCATCGTCGAACATGACGGGAGGGTCGGCGCGCTCACATTCGCACCAAGAGGCGAACGATAATACTCATGAGAAGGTAATATCATATGTTTAACTGATGAAAACCTGTCCTTGGATTTATAACGAAGTATGACAGTATAATAATAGTATTAGGATAATCAAGGATTTGTACAATTTTTAGGATCAGAACTAATCAGTTCTGATCCTAAAAATAGTAATATTGGCCGATAAATTTCTAACTGCTGGGCACAGGCCTCTTCCCATATAGAGAAGGAACGAGCATTGATCACCACGCTTGCTCATTGCGGGTTGGTGATTTCAGATTCAAATATTTGGAATCCAGGTTTCCTCACAATTTTTTCCTTCACCGATTGTCAATGATGTCTTAAAATAATTTTGAAAGTGCACATAACTTTGAAACCGTCACATTGGTATTGGTATTTGCCTGTAGTGGGTTCGAACATAACCTTGTCCTCGAAATTCGTTCATTGAACCGCTAGGCCATGTCGACAACCTTATTCCCACTGCTGGGCAAAGGTCTCCCCCCATCTCCTCCAGGCTCCTCTTGAGCCGGTTAGTGATAATAGTAATATAGAAAAAAAATGTTTTATGTATGTTATAATTGTGGGATGTTTCCAGGCGAACCGCGCGAACCTGTCGCTGTCGTTCGCTCAGCAAGTGGCGCGGTGCGGGCGCGGCCGCCGCGACATACCCGAACACAACGAGATACCAGAACACCAGGTGGTGGAAAAAGATTCCAAATTGAGGTCAGTTAAACCTTCTTCCTTTATGACTGAATACTGAAACCTCAATCACTTTGAAGTCGCCGTTAAGTCTCATGCTGTCTCTGTCACTTTAAGGTGTGAAGTAGCGACAGATAGACATTTAAGAACGTGAATAGAATAGAATAAAATAGATGTCTTTATTTGCAATGAATGTAGGTACAATAATAAGGTGTTACATTTAAATATGAGTCCTTGTACAATTCTGCCATTTTAGCATGCAAATGTTAGTAAAATGTTTTAATTACATTGAAACAACAGAAAAAAAAGCCTCACAAAATTTAGAGTAATTTATCATCTAGGAAGTCTTGTATTGAATAATAACATTTATCTTGTAAAAGTGATATCAAGTATTTTTTAAACTTAGTGAAGGGTAGGTCTTTTATCAGGTCCGGAATTTTATTAAAGATTTTAGGCGCCATGTACTTCTTATATATTCTTGTATATTCTTCTTCAACAAAGTAGTTTTGTAGGCTCCTGTATACAATAAGTTTTGATATTGTGATCGCAACTGTGTGCTTCCGTTCCTCCGTTTGGTCCGTGTTAAAGCGTTTCAGTATTCGGGGGTTAGACTGGCAAATTAGTTCATGACGCTCCCAGCCCCCGCCCCCTTCCCCCTTAATCTCTTTAAGACGATCGTCCCAACTGTCATACGTTCATCATTGACAGTCGATAATCCATTACAATTCTGACAACCAGTCTTACCATGGGATACTGTTGTTACCCAGTAAAAGGGGTTGTAGAGGTCAGATAGGCAGTTGCTCCAAGTAAAATACTGATGATGTGTTGCAAACTGCCCGCAGTCCCTATTTTTTTCCTGATAAGAAAAATAAAGAATAGTCGTAAGTAGAAGTTTCTTGGGGTCACTAAGGGATAATTTATCATTCTAGAAAAAATATTTTTTGTAATCGCTCCAAAAATTAAGTCTATTCATATCAAACTACAAATCATCCTCTTTAAAATATTAGTATAGATAAGTTTAAATGTCATTACTAGTATTATTGTAACGGCTCTTACTAAGCTTAATTGCTTGTGTTACCAATGGGTTCACGTCGGTATTAGGTGGGATACGAACGAAAAAACTTGAGTAAATAAAATTGTTGTGTGTAGGAGTTACGCAGCCAACGAGCGTGACGCTGAGCTAGGTCTGTGGTCGAATCCTCGGCGCGGTGACACGAGCCCGCTGTACGCGTCGCCGCCTCGCACCCCCGTCAGTGACGTCTGCAGTCCCACACAACCACAGCTGCTGTTCGGTGAGTCAACTTCACTTACTCTGGTATCACCAGGACTACACTATACTCTTGTTTTTGATCCTAGAGACTAAATTGACAAGTGAAAATGTCAAAACTGAAATAAAAGCTATTGGAATCTATGTCATTTTGGCATTTTTACTTGTTAATTTAACTTCGACCCACACTGAGGGAACAGCGTGGGGGTATGGACTTGTACCGACCAATAACACCCCGGTCCCGTCCTTGCCGCTGGAGCCCAGGGATCGCTCACGAAAGCTTTTTGCAGCACGAGGGGAGGGGGATTTACCCCTCCCTCATCAAGATTATGAAGATTTATACGAAAAAAAAAAGTCTCATTAGTTATAGTGTACTAATTGATTTCATTCAGTTTTTGGATTTTATCGCTGTTTATTCCTAGTCTAGACAAAATATATGAAATTAGTGCTAACGTCGACCCAGTCTTATACACCTCAGAAATAATTATTGAACTAGCTTATCATCTTACAGGATCACAGCCTCCCAGCTTAACATCAGTCCAGCCGGTGCTAACCGACACACACTTCAACAGAGATACGCACATGAGAATTATATTAGGAAGAGATAGCAAGCCGCCGCAAGAGAGAGACAGGTAAGGGATACTATCTCTTTTTGTAAAGGGTGCTTATTTAAGACATTCAAAAGTTCGTAGGACTATACAGGATGTATTAAGTCTATTCGAAACTCAATGCCAGAAAGCTACCAGTCGACCGTTGGCTGATGCAGAGACGGAAACGTTCAATTTATTTACTCTACTTAAAATCAATGTAATGATGCGTACAGAGTGGAATGTTTAATGCCACCTAGAGAGAAAGAACTCTGAATACTGGTGATAGAGAATTTATATCAAAAGAATCATCCTTTGTTTTTAAAAATAAATACATCGCTGAAAGAATCTTTACCTTAACGGGTTCTTTTTTCAACTGTCTGTTTAGCAGTATCTTGAACTGTATGAAACAATTGGGTATAGTAAAAATGGCTAACAACCTCCTTGCAACTTCCAGAATCATAATCTGTAAGATCTTCTGCATTTTGCACATTCAACTCCATACTTCGCACTATGAAGTATTGAAAAAACAAATTGTCCTTTTGATCCTCATGGAGTTGAATACGTTTAAAACTAAAAATATATACAATTATTATTACGAAAGTTGTTGTCGACAATGTCATGCAAGCAATGTTATTAACTTTATTAAAGTACGTGTTAAATAAGTTTTTAGGACAATCAATACATCCTAGGTAAAATCTGTTTATCCAACGATTTTTATACCTTCATGGTGTACTATTATTAACAAAAAAGAAATGTGTCAGAACATATTAGCATGAGTTGTTCAATTTCGGCCTTCAGTTATTGCCGAATAGTTTAGAAATTTGGCCGAATATACCCGCTTAATATGAATAGTTAATGGTGTTGTCTTGTATTGTTTAGAAGGCTCGTCGAACATAGAAATTAATGCATTTGTGTGCCTTAATTGCTAACTGATTATATCTTAATCCTTTATTTAAGAATATTTAAGTTAAAACAGCGATATATTTTCATTTATTCCTTAAAGACTGAAAAATGTTTTGCTTAAATATTTTTATAACGCGTTTATTTAATATTCGACCAATATTCGGCATTCGGCTTGCAACATATTTTTAAACGATTTATTTCGCTGAATATTCAATGTCGGATATTAATAAACAACAACCATAAAACAATAGTAAACTATATGTATGTAACGTAGCGAGGTGTGGAAAGCGATGGGTCGCGTTGCATACAACAGGATAGTCGGCAGTATTGGGAGAGCCAGAGGCCGGATATTTAAGAAAACGTGAGTTAGTTGGTTTAAAGAGGTGTAACTGTAGTGGGTTAAGGGATCTAGTAATTAATATTAAGTATATTAATATTAGTCCTTAAAAAGAAAGAAAAAGCATTTATTCGCGTCACATGTGACGCATATAAAAAAAAAGTGTTTCTAAATAAGAAAATAATAATACTTAATAATACCTACTTAAATACCTAAATATAAGATTTTCTTAATTTATTTCAATGTTATTATGTTTCAAAAGCCCTCTTCGTCCTGTCCTCTAAAACTAATTTTGCTGTGCCCGACAGGGTCCATAATTGTTTCTGTTAAATTTACCCCCCAGACTTGTAGACATTATGGTATGCAATAAAGTTATTGAGTAAAATATGCGTCACATCTGTGCGAAACGGTCATCGCTCAGCATATGCTGATATACAGGACCCCAGCGCTGGTTTTCAGCGATGGCCGAAATGTGATATGATAGATTACTTAGATGTGATAGTCAGTTAAAATACGGTATTCAGCTAAATCCGGTAATACGGAAAGTCGATCCCAACATAGCTTGGGTAAAGGCTATGCATAATTATGATGATTAAAAAACAACTATAATTTAGAATTAACAGGATCTTAAATAGTCCTAATTACCAGTATTTTATTATTCTCTTTAGAAAAACTAACATCGATTAAGTAGAAAAAGAAATATAGTATTATAATGTGTTTTGACTAACATTAATCACATAGCAATTAATAAAAACAAAGGGCTTATTTTAATTGATAAAAAAATGAGATATTTACGATTTACAAAGCTCCACTAGTTTCGAAACCGATTGGGCTATTCAGCAACTAATCACAACAAAACTTCTCTGGTAAAATATTATATCTGCTCGTATTTTATAGAAAGTGCATCTTTTATTTTAAAAAGTAAGGTACTCTTCCACTTTGTTTGCCAATGTAATATGACTGTTAAAAAGGCCTCTTATATCAAGCAATTATTTATTTATTTGATCAAGTATCAGTTAAAACATTACAATATGATAGAACAAAAAAAAACCACTGGTTACGAATCAAGGTAATACAACAAGAAGTCAATCAATGTATTTCCGCACATTACTAGTATTCGTTCTAAGCTAAATGCTTGTGTTACAAGTGGGTTCACATCAGAAGTGCAATAGGTGGGTTTTGAACCTGCTACCACATGATCGCAAGCCCGACGCCCTAGCCATTAGGCTACCGCCTTTTCAGAATTTCGTACGATTTTAGTTCTTATGTCTTACAAAAACTAGTATTATAGTCACTCACAGTTACACCTCGATGTAAACTCAGCTGGGATTGGCTACGCGGCTGGCAGCTAGGTTATGGCATCATCATTTGTAAAATATCATCAGCTTTTAAAATTTAAAATGAACAAACATGTTTGAAATTAAAAAAATTGCAAAACGCCTGACTCGTTTCCTACTGTGAAACTAGTCGGGCGTTTTTTAACTAGTCAGTTAACTACTGTTAGATAAATTTAAATACACTTTCAGTGCCAAGACGAAATGCAAATATCGAGAAATTACATTTTTCTAAACAGATGCAGTTGCGCTCATTATATAAGTAATCATTATTATTTAATTGCATTGCGCTTATTAGATTTGTAATAATTTGATTGCGGTTAAATTATATATAAGTATTTATATTCTCACGCCATTCTTAAATGACGAGAGGCTCGTGGCTAAGTGTAAGCCGTACGGTTTGACCGATAATAAAGGTTAAGCCGCGGTTGGTCCGAGGATGGGTGACCATTTGTAAGCACATCGAGACTCCTCCGTGCCTCGGAAAGCACGTTAAGCCGTTGGTCCCGACTGTCATACAGTGATCTTTGATAGTCGTTAAGTCATTAAAATACTCACAACCAGTCTTACTATGGGATACTGTATTACTTAGCAATAGGTTGTGGAGGTCAGATAGGCAGTCCCTCCATGTAAAATACTGTATTCAGATAAATCCGGTAAGACTGTAAGCCGACCCCAACATAGCTTGGGAAACGGATAGGCAGAAGAAGAAGCCATTCTTAAATGACGGCTAACTATAGATAATAGACTGCATTAATATCATAATTAACATTAATTCACATCATTAACTTAGCTTTGCAGCTAACTAAAACGCTAACTGGTGGTGGGTGCACGTCAATCTAACCTTTAACCTTACTTGATTTTTAACGGTTAGTTTTTGGCTTGTTAAATAACATCGCCTCTAGAATTTGGGTTGGCGTTTTAAACGCCAAGTGAACATCACTATAAAAAAGAATGCGAAAAACAGAAACCGTATGCGATTTCAAATCGCAGACGCGAAATTTTACAAACATTTTCTAATCATTTATGTTCTTCTTCCGCATTGTGTGGATTTAGTGTATTTCACAGATTTGCGATACTTTTTGCAACTTTGTGTATTGGTTCTGTGTCCTACCACACCTAACCTAAATGAATTTTACAGACTTAAGTAAAATGGCTTGTTAAATAACTTCGCCTCTAGAAATTGAATTTGGGCGATTTTTAAATGCATCTCACATATACGTTCAAAAAATATATTAATTAATTTCATTAGATTCTTGTCACTCTAAAAATCTACACTATCACCCCCGATTAGTAAAAGGTTGATCAACATTTTAATAGTCCAATCACACGGCAAGCGTAGTGATTGGTTTGGTAATCTAAGTCAACCAAACACAGATGTTATCAGTTGATTTGACAACAGTTTAAATTTTAGCCTTTTAGGGGGGCTGGGATGAAGTAATTGTGATTAGTCGATCAAAATACTAACAACCAATCAGCATTCGAATTGAGATTTGATAATGTACCAATATTAAATTATAAAACCGGTGGTTCATACAACAAAGTTGAAATGGAGTTATATGAAAAACTTGTCAACATTTTTTTATTCATATTTCAATATTGTTGTGCATTAAGTGACGTAATTATTTGTGTTATTAATATTTATGTTCTCTTTTTTATTTAGCAAAGGCAAGAGGAATGGAATAGTAACAAATCCTGCGATGAGATTAGTCGCCAACGTCAGAAATGGTCTCGGTACGTATATAATCTTGATTGAAATCTTGTTAATATTAGACATGTGGAGGTTGGAATAGGTTGACGTTTATTTATAAATCAAGAACTGTTCTGGCGTAATTGAGAAATAAACATGCTCGGATTTGGGATGGGGGGATAAGGCCTTGGGAACGAAGATCGCGGGGATAATCTAATAATTCATAATTTTATTAGATGCCACATCTTTCAAGTTAACCAACTAAAAATATTGAATAGATTTCGTTGTTCTATAAATTTTAATTATTAAGATTAATTTTTATTTAATTAAGTTTTATTTACACAGACAGCGCCGCAGCTAACATTCGTCGGACGGGTGTAGCCATAGCTGCGAGCGCGAGTTCCGCGAACCCTGCTGTTAAAACCAACGCCTTTCAATGGAGGAAAGAGACGCCACTATAATAATAACCACAGGATGGAACGAGATGCCACTTTAATACTGAAGAGGGAACTGCCTTTTTGATGTGCTACCAAGATTGCTCCGAGTTAGAAAGCGAGGGGGGGGGGGACGGTTGTGCCAACCAATCAGACTTCGAATTGAGGTTTAATGGATAATTAAGTACTTATTCGTTGATCAGCCTTTCATGTAAACTGGGGTAAACGACTTTTGTATTTTATCGGAGATGCAAGCGTTATGTATGTATCTTGCAAAAGCAAAATGACAGCAAATTGTAAACAATTATTGCTGTTGAAATGTTAGCTCGTATTACCTATCGCCATAACGTTAAATAAATCTCAAGTTTGACATCAATATTTTACAATTTTCGCTGTCAAATTCTATTGACTTGGTTTTGCAAGATACATTCTACTGGGGCCGACTAGTTGCAGTCTAGACTCTCGGTCCATTTCGAAATTAGTCGGCCTTTGCATTAACTACAAGCGTTCTATAACATGTTGACAAGTTATTTTGGTGTATGATTGATTTTAAGTGTATCGCTTTTGTTAAAATCAGTCACAACATTTTAATACTTACTTATGTTTACATAATATTACGACTGTAAAATTATTATATATGTAAATCAAAGATCAGAACACTAAAAAAATAAATGTAATGTAAATACGTATTATAACACCAAACTAAGTTAATTAAAACTAAATTATCAATTTTTTGTAATAAGTGTTGCCATCTATAATTTAGTTTATTTGATATGGCAACACTAAGACAGCTACACTGTAAACGTTGTATGATTAGCTCATGTAAGTTTGAAAATTCAAATCCGATTATAATCCAAATAAACAAACTTGTTTAAGTATACTAAAACTAAATAATACGAATTATACCGATTTGTAAAAGCTATTACAATTTATGTTCAATGACAGACAGACGGACAGTAAAACCTTAGTAGTAGGGTTGGCAATCTTCGGGTACGGAACCTCATATAAAAGAAATAATCAACTCATGTAACATAAAAACAATTATTATTAAAATTAATAAAATATAGATAATCGTATGCTCTGTAAAAGTGTATGAATATCCATTATTTTCTTAACTAATTACTAGAAAGATAATAACTTGTGTAATTAGATTTCTTACAAGTAATGGCACCGGATTCTAATGGTTTGTTAGAGTTTTTTTTAACCTGGTCCTTGGAAACAAAAATATACAGGATTATTTTTTTATAGAGTGTGTATATTCAACGAGGTAATCAGGTACATAGAACACGAAACACTTTCCCAATGAAACATCGGTCGAAAACTTAAAAATTACAATGAAATTTTCATACAAAGTGACAGGTCACGTGACTTGTGTTTTGTATGAAAAGTTGATTTTTAATTTCAAGATTTCGACCTATGTTCCTAGGGGAAAGTTGTTCAGTTTAATGCATCTGATTACCTTGTTGAATATACGCACTCCATAAAAAATAATCCAGTATACTCAACTTAATAACTTCCACCTTTTTTACATTAGTTAATTATTGAGTGCTTCTTGACTGCTTTTTTCATATCTGTTAATAAGTTTTGTGTCACAGTAAAGCGACGATATTTTATACTAATCTTATTACGCTGAAGAGTTTGTTTGGTTAAGCGCGCCAATCTCAGGAAAGAATGGTCCGATATGATAAATTCTTTCGTTAGATAGCTCATTTATTGAGGAAGGCTATACGATACTTTTTGACGCGATAACCAGTCCTCACGCGGGTGGCAAGTCGCAAGCAAAATGTAGTCTATTTTTTCCTGGAGAGTAAATTGCCAAAAGCAAATTTTATGTCAAAACTGACGTAAACCTATTGTAATCTATGTCATTTTGGCATTTGTACTGGTCAACTTAGTCCCCAAGATGTAAAAAAAGTCCATATAATATAGTTGTACAATTTATTGAGATAATAATATTTAATTTGAAAGTATACTTATAAGAAAATATGTTTTTTTGCTACTCAAAAATACTGCACGAATTTGAATTAAATATGACATACAAGTAGTTACAGGCAAAATGGACTCTGCGGGGAAATCTGCGGGACGCAGCTAGTATAATGGTATTCATAAACAAAATTGTGTTTGTATAAATAACTTTTAAAAAACGGCCTAATCGTAATTGTAGGACAACCAAAAAAATATAGTTTTTCATATAATTTATCAGAATGATGACTTCATAGCATACTTCGCATCGCTTTTCGTGTGACACAAGCTTCATTTAATATACTGCTTTATAAAAACAATCAGTATTATCGACACTTTAGTTATATTGGAAATATTTTAGTTTTTTTTTCAATACAATTTTTATTAGGTATCGTAAACATGAAATGATATGAATGTTACTAAAAATAATCTTGAAATGAGGTAGGCAGCTTCGAAATATTTGTTTTATTAATGCTGGTGACATTTACTTTTAAAATAATATCTACCTTCAAAAAATTTAGTTTATGGCAAATCACTAAGTTGCCAGTTACGAAAATTAACCAGCAATAGAAATGTTGCCATAAAAAATCTGATCTCAAAAAAAAAGAACAAATTAATGAATCATTTGTAAGACAAAATAACAATGCATTTAATCAAAATATATTTCGTTTATTATTAAAAACTAGTCCGTATTGTGTAGTTATATGGTTTAGAATCAAATATTTAAAAAACAATATTTCATAACCTAGAAGTTATGTTATAAACTAACAAATACGATTAATTATCTTATTGGTATAAAAATATGATTTAGTAAAATAAGTATTTTTTTGTTTGAATCATTATCTAATTCTTGAATTTTTGAAATAATGATTATACCAAAATGTTGCCGTTTAGTATGTGTAGTTGAAAATCTTTAGACCATAGTAAAAGAACCTCTGACTATAGAGTAATGAGCAACTTAACAAGAAGACTATAGACAATAGAGAAATAACAACTTAATCTAAGAAAATAAACAATAAAAAAAATTGCCTCCCTTACAAATTTTGATCAGCTGATAATTTTGTATAATAAGACCAATATTTTTTGAGCTTTGAATTAATTTCCTTCAATAAATTTCGTTCACATATATACAGGATTAATTTAAAAGCAGTGCGTATATTCAACGAGGTAATCAGGTGCATAAAACTGAACAACTTTTCCCAAAAAACAGGTCGAAATATTAAAATTGTTAATTATTTTTCATACAAACATAAGTCACGTGACCTTTGTATAAAAGTTCATCTTCCATTATATGATTTCGACCTATGTTCCTTGGGGAAAGTTGTTCAGTTTTATGGACCTGATTACCTCGTTGAATATACGCACTCCTTTAATTTAACCCTGTATAATGATGCAGTGTCGGTCGTTGCTCAAACTAAGTTTAGATGTCGAGAGAGGTTCAAATGATTCAGTTACAGATTACCTGTTGTATATTAACTGTTGTTTTAGAAGACCATATTCAGTAGTTTCAAAACCACAAGGTACAGTACAGACAGCGGACAATTTGTCCGTGATAATGACCCCGCTTGATGTTTGATTGTCGTGCTTAAACTGGACACGGCCATCAAAAATCAAGTGCGGTACTTTAAGTGTAACACGATCATTTATTGAAATAAAACTACTTTAAACGGATCCTATTGCGGTTTAATTTTGATTTTAGTTCCCGACGTTTCAACACTTTTGCAGGTGTCATGTCACGGCCAGACTGTTGTCTGCCCGTGACCATGTCGTCGGGAACTAAAATCAAAATAAACCGCGATAGAATCCGTTTAAAGTATTTAAATTTCAATGTCTAATATTCGCGTAATATTCAGAAAACAATACAATCATTTATGTCTGGGGGAAAATAGTTAATTTTATAAATTAATAATAAATAATTGTGGACAACTTCACATACATTGTCCGAATCCAATGTAAGTAGCAACCCTTGTGTTAAGGAATCAGAGACATGAAAGGTATACTGGGTACCACCCAGACCCGTGACAATGTAGAAAAGTGATTTTCTACATTGACCCGTCCGGGACTTCAGAGCTAGCGACACCTTGACCGGTGCGTACGCCACTCGACTATAACTGAGCTCGTAAAAAAAAATCGTCGAATAATCTCAATCACTCAAGTGCGAACTTTGTTTATATGACGATATTTTTTTGCCTTTGTGAACTTATTCAATTCACCAAGTCCAAACAAAACATAAAGTGGCCATGAAGATTTTAGTTCAATTACCCCGGGTCGCCAATCTTCTCTCTTTCTTTGTGTTCTGAGACTCACTGGGTAGTGTTAGTACGAGAATATACGTTTTATGCCATTTAACATTTTTTAACCACCACGCTAATTACCACTGTGCGCGACGTGCTGCAGGTTCGATCCCCGCATGGGTCAAGTATTTGTGTGATACACAAATGCTTGTTCCAAGTCTGGATGTTCTTTGTGCATGTTAAAAGAATAGTAAGTCGAAAGACATAACATCAGTTACACCATTTGGAAAATCGCGAACGCATTAAACTTCCCATAATCATTTGCAAATTATCTATACTCATCGATTTGCGTATTCTAACGAATTTGTACCTTTTGTCCTTGGTAATACGGTCTAAAGTTGTCGATCAATATATTCCTAGCAATAACATGTCTGCGATTGCAATATACATTTTTAATTATGATTGTGTAAAAATATATTAAAATGTAATATCAACGAAGTGTTGAAAATATACGATATATTTAGTTCACGTTAAGCCATGAGTTTAAATTATTTATTATTTTTGTGATGCTTTATTTTGTAACCGTATTTACCTTTACGTAATTATTTTAGACTTGATTTAAATATTTCATAAATGACGTTTTAGGCAGAACGTATGCTAAATATGTTTAAAATAATTATGGATCTATAATCTAATGTTATTGTGTTTGTCTCAAAAATACGTACTTCGTATAACTAAGTTTTATACGTTTAAGTTGTATATAAAATAAGCCATATTTAATCAGTGTACTGGCAACACTGTAAGCGAATAGACGACTGTAACTAGTATTTAGTTGTATTTATTTTTTTGTAAGCATAAAAAAATATAATGTAACTATTGGATATTCGAATGTAAAGAAGACTCGATATAAATTATTACTCATTAAAAACAAAACGAATGAAATATGAAGAGCCATCTAGTGAAAAATATCTGAACTACTGCTATAAATGATTCAGTTTATTTAAACTAGATGGCGCCACATTAAAAACGATTTAGTGAGTGATAATTTTTAGTAAATATAATTCTAGTTAGACAGCTATTAGGAGAAATATATGTTTAATTAATAAAATAAATAGAAACAAAAAATCTCAATGGTAGTTGTGTTAGTATTTGGGAATTTTAAGATATTAAAATTAGTTGGCGATTAAACATGTGTATTTATACAGTGTAAGAGAATTGAATCTAAAAACTGAAATACTGTATTATAACTAGGTACCGGTATAAAAAAAATGAAACCACGACAAATTAAAAAAAAATATTTTATAGTTTTCATGCGTCTGAATAAACCATTAATCATAGCTTACATCTATCTGGATTTAAACATCTTTTAAACGAAAAAAAAAACGCAACAAATTCGGTTTAAGCTTTTGGGGGTTTGAGCCACAGACAGATGTATAGGTATAAAGGATAAATTTAAAAGAACTGCGTAAGTTATACGAGGTTATCAGGTGCATAAAACTGAATAACTTCCCTCAAGGAATATATGTGGAAATCATACAATTGAAAATCAACTTTTCATACAAGCATAAGTCACGTGACATGTCAGTTTGTATGAAAATTTCATAAGATTTCGACCTATGTTCCTTGGGGAAAGTTGTTCAGTTTTATGCACCTGATTACCTCGTTGAGGATACGCACTCCTTTTAAATTATTCCTGTAAACACAATCTTATATCCACTTTTTCATTGGAGAGTTCAGAAATGAAATAATTTCAATAATACGAATGTGGACTAGACATGAAAATTAAAAATCTATTTAGAAAATATTAGAAACGTATTTTTATCTTTTTTCAAAAGCAATATATTTGAAAAAGATAAGGCGCGTTAAAGTTCAGGAGTGGGGGCTTGTGACGTCACGAGTTGGCGAAAATAGTAGCCACAAATGACGAGTCGATCCCCCACTCCTTAACTTAAATTCGCTGTATCTAAGTAGATATTCATCACTTCGAAAAAGCAACAAATACGTTTTCTAATATTTTTGCATTATTTTAAAACTGGACTTCTCCCGGATTCCTCATCCCTATTCCATTTGGTACACGAAAACATGTTTAATTGTTTACTTATAACAAATTAAGAATTCTGTGAGGCTGTTAAAAATTATATATTCCTACATATTTTATTTATTAATATTATTAATGCTCTGAAAAAAACATTGAATACATTTTTAACTTGTGTACCGACCAACAGGGATTCTTATCAAGGTTGTATTATGAATTAATTGTAAGGCGCAGATAATTTGTTCTTCGAACTAATTATTGGTTGCCATAGTCAGTTGAGCACAACTTATAGAGCCTTTGAGTGAGATCATTTGTTCTGTGTCTGGACGTAATCTTTTATATGTGTTTAGTAATATATAAATATCAGTGGTCTGGTTGCCAATCTCTGCCTAGTTTGGCATCAGTTGCGAGTGATTTAAATGTCCCAAAATAAAAATAAAAAAACTTTTACCACCTCTTTTTTTGCGTCGGTGCTTAAACATTATCATGGCAACCAGTTATATATTCAGTATCTGTGTTTTTCATCCGACAGACAAATTATTCAACGCCTAAGTCATAATTATTCGTGTGTTTAGGACATTCATTGCGATAGACAATGGCCCCGATTCTGTTAAACACTTACTAAACTAAATTAAGTCCATCGGTATCTTTTTCACTTGTACATGTTTAGAAAAGGACAGACGAAAAATAGAACTTTCAAATTTAGTTCCGACTAAAATTGTCATACAAATTTGCCGAAGCTTAAAAACGTGTGCTTTAAAAACACTGTGATGTTCAGGCGAAAACTAGTTTGACATTTCTAAGTTAGTTATTATCTGTTGCCGTCCTTTTCTCACGCTCTATGTTAGTAAAAGACAGCAATGGTTTAAATTTAGTTTAGTTTGCGTACAGAGGAATCAGCCCCACTGTCCATATTAAGAAAGTGTCATCGTGAAAACTCTACAAGAAATTTGTGTCTATTAAACGTAACTTAAATAAAATGTGTGGGAATATGTGTGTTATTTTTGTGTCATACTAAACTGAGGCTAAAATGTATGGTTTCTAAAATTATTGAAAATTTTGCAACTATGTATTGTGTATTATTTAATAACGGTGATATATTTGCTTTAGTTATAAACGGACTAGCTGTATTTGATTATGATTTATATGATTTAAGTGTCATTTTCCCCACTGTTGGGCTAAGACCTGTTCTTATACAGAGTCGCTGATAGCTCTTGCTTTCTTTCACAATGGGTCAGTGGTAAAACACCGAAAAGTATGTACAAGTTGACAAAAAAAATGTTGTCAACTTGTACTTACTTTTCGGTTCTACAGTCGTTATCGCTGATCGAATCGCTCAAATGTATGGATGTGAAAAGTCTAAGTCACGTGACTTATCGAAGAGAAATGTCATTTCCATACATTTAATGTCATTTAAGCGATTTCTATCATCGTTAACGCTTGTAGAAATGTACCTTGTCTAAGGGGAGCTTAGCTTTTAAAGATTATATAAATCAATATATTGATGAGATATTGATTTTTTTACTTTATTTTTTTACAAACATTGCTATTAATTTATGTCGCAAATTACTAGCAATCTTGTTAACCCCTCGTGCTAAGCTAAGATGCTTGTGATACGAGTGGTTTCATGTCGGTAGTGTAATGGGGATTGGATGTGGGATTCGAACCCGCAACCACATGATCGCAAGTCCGAATCCCGAGCCATTAGGCTACCGCCGCTTCAAATATACTTGTGTATGGGTTGATTATAATCAAATACATTCAGTCGGTACTCTGTATTTAAAAACAATTCTTGCTAATATCAAGTCAGTAGTTTAGTTTTTCTTGTGTCTATGGTTTTTGATAGAGAAAATTTTTGGTGCATAACCTTAATATTCTTAATAGCTTTTACCAATATTTTTGTCCATATAACCTTTTTTCAATAAAAATGCTGCTCTCGGCCAAAACTTAGATATTTATGACTTAGCGGTTTTTTATGATTTTGACAGTCGTAAAGTCATTACAATTCTGACAACCAGTCTTACTATAGGATACTGTATTACCTAGCAATAGGTTGTGAGGGTCAGATAGGCAGTCGCTACATGTAAAAAATTGTATTCAGCGAAATCCGGTAAGATTGGAAGACGAATCCACTAACTTGCTGTGGGTTGTACTGAGTATTTCTAAACAGGAAATACCCAGTAACTATTTTTGGCACGACCTGGGATTCGAACCACAGACCTCGTGCACGGTAGTCGCGTTTGCGAGCAATAGACAAACGAGACAGGAAAAGTCCATATACAAACAGTAAGAGACTTAACGACGACTTATATTTGAGTAGCGTTTTAGTATTTGATAATTTTGCTCTCTATCAAAGATCAAGTCGCATATTAGTTTTAAAAGCTTTTTGTAAAAACTTAGCAATATTTATTTATTAGAAGAACCGTGTGAGTTTCAAATGTGATCTATTATAAGTGCGAGTGACGTAGCCGCTGTGCAATTCGTGGAAATAATAAAATATATATAATTTCTCTTAGTTTTGTGTTTTATTTGTTTAATCCTTGGACCTTGATGAAAGTATTATATTGACTGCACGGATAGCCGAGTGGTATAGGTCACCACGCTTATTACCACCGTCAGCGACGTGCTGCGGGTTCGATCCCCGCATGGGACAAGTATTTGTGTGATCCACAGATACTTGTTCCAAGTCTAGGTGTTCTTTGTGCATGTGATTTGAATGTTTGTGAAACCCCCGCGACACAAGGATTAAAGTCCTTAGTGCGGACGTCGTAAAAAAAAAAATATTTTTTGCTAATCGAAATGTCGATATATTAACACGATAGATAATCTTCATACAAGCGCATAGCTAATATTATCAAAAGTACCTAGAACAAATGTTGTTAAGAAGTCAGTTAGCTTCTCCTGGGAGGTTGTTGATGCTCTTTTGTCTGCAAATTATATTTATCTAGATTTTAATATTAATAAATAGTAAATAAATGTGGACAACATCACATACATTGCTCCGAATCCAAAGTAAGTAGCTAAAGCACTTGTGTTATGGAATCAGAGACAACGAAGGTACCACAAACACCCAGACCCGAGGCAATGTAGAAAAGTGTTTTTCTACATTGACCCGTCCGGGGATCGAACCCGGGACCTCAGAGCTGGCGACACCTTGAAAACCGGTGTATACGCCACTAGACCACGGAGGTCGTCTATTAATATTGTAAGTAATAAACAAAAATAAAAACGCCTACATTATAGTTCTACGTAATGATATATTTTTTAAAACTGTGTGCTGATTCAATCTTAAATAAGACGTAAACGACAATTAAAAGTAAAATGTAAACAAGGAAGGTGTCAGCTTACCCCTGTGGCTCGGTGCGCGCGTGGAGGGCTCTCAGACAGGCGAAGCGTGTACTGTATAATGGCCGGCACATGTGAGCGTAGGGTTGTGTAGCACCGAAAATCACACTATAATAAGTGTGTGAAGCCCTGAATTAGCTAGATAGCAAACTGTGTTACGGGAGTCGGAAAAGCGAAAGTTTTTTATTGTGTGTGTATCTTTGTTACCTCTTTACGCATAAAAGGTTGGACCAATTATCATAAAATTTGGTATAGAGTTAACTGACACCCTGCATTACGGTTAACGATGGTTTATTTCTCAAAAGGATTAGGTACAAATTCACTTGCAGAAAAAACATAAATACATTCAGAATTTATATCAATGAAAAATTTCATAAAAATCGGTCAAGCCATTTCGGAGGAGTTTGGTTACTAACACTGTGCTGTGACAAGTAAATTTTTAAATAAAAGATGTACGTAAATGGTAAGTAAGACAGATAATAATAAAAAAAACTACATAAAACTTTTTCGCCCACTTGCACGAAAAACTTTCACAGAGTTAATTGTTAACACGAGGTTAAATTTACAGTTTTTCATACAATATCGTCAATTTAACCTCGTGCTAGCGATCAACCCACGCAAATGACCCTGAAGCTAGATTTAAATAAATTATAAAAGATATGTGTAAACGAGGTGCGTGACACCTCATTTAATTTATAATTTTATTATTAAGTACCTATTTATAAAGTGTAAAACCTCTTTTTAATCTCCCATAGATCGTCTGTCAGATTTACTAAATGACAGCGCTTTAAAAGACTATGATTATAATTTGATTATTTTATTTTATTAAGAACTGGTGAAGCAATAGCTGTAAATGTTGTTTCTCTTTCCAGGTGGGTTTTATGTTTAATTTATGTTATGAAATGTTTTGTAAAATTGTTATAAATGGTTATGTAATAAATTATTCTCTTTCCAGAGCAACTCAATTACCTATAGTTTTACTATTCACCTAAATGTCCAAGGGCAAATATTAATGATATTATAAAACAACATTTACAGCTATTGCTTCACCAGTTCTTAATAAAATAAAATAATCAAATTATAATCATAGTCTTTTAAAGCGCTGTCATTTAGTAAATCTGACAGACGATCTATGGGAGATTAAAAAGAGGTTTTACACTTTATAAATAGGTACTTAATAATAAAATTATAAATTAAATGAGGTGTCACGCACCTCGTTTACAACATTTCTGCGGTCGGTTCCAAGAAAAATGGAAAAAGTTAAATTTGAATTCATGGTCAAGGCCAGTGAAGATGTGAAAACGAATATAATTTGTGTAACAAAGATTACAGATTCAGATGGTCGGATCTTTGCGATCCCAGACAAGTTACAATCTACAAAACTACATGTCGAAATATTGCAGACCGAAATCTTTCAAAAGGTAAAGATTTCATTACAAAAACGGCACGAGAAAAGACAGGTGTGGATATCCATGAGCCCGGAGATGAAGGCGGTTTATTGTGATAAAGATGGAAATATGCAGTTTAAGGGATACCTATTGGAGGAACAAACTGAACCTCAAGCTTCTACTTCTACAACAGGAATTTCTGAAGAATCTCTAGCAAGAATCATGGAAAGCTTCGCTGATATGAAGAAAGACTCATCAAAACCTTTTAATAAGGGAAAGATGGCAGAAAAATTTGTAATTGAAAAATTCAACAACAAGATTACTAATGTGTCCCAATGGATGAATATCTTTGAAGCGGAGTGTGCACGTATAGGAATAGAAGACGACAAAAAAATTGAAATTTTTAGGTTATTTATTGAAGATTCTTGTTTAGACTGGTATAGTTCCATGCTTATAAAGCATACAATAAATTCAGAATGGGCAATGTGGAAAGAAATCTTTTGCGAGACATATGCGGATAAAGGTTGGTCACCGATCAGGTATGCAATGTTATATAAATACAGACAAGGCTCACTACTCGAGTATGCGTTAAAAAAAGAGAGATTACTATTAGAAATTAATAAGTCCATAGATAAACTAACTCTAATTGACCTGATTGCCACCGGATTACCGAATTTTATTGCGGATAAGATTGATAGGAATAGTTTAAAGGAAACAAAAGACTTATTTAATAATATAAGAAGTTTAGAACATATGGTAAACAAAAAACCATTTGATAAGAAGATAGGAGTTTCTGAAAGTAGGATTAAAGAGAAAAAGGGGAAGCCTTTGTATAGTCCATGTAAAATTTGTGAAAAAGAGAATAAAGGTATACGTTACCACCCTGAATCCCAATGTTGGTTCAAAATTAAAGTTAATGATAGACCAACTAAAGATCAAATAAGGAGTGTTAACAATTTTGAATTAGAAACGGAATTAAATGAAATTGACCCAAAAAACTAATAGTGCCGCCATTAATTAAAATTAAATTACTAATAAATGATACTTTAGAAACATCAGGGATCTATGATTCAGGATCTAATGTTTCCTTAATAAATTCTAGGTTATTATCATTTAAAAAAACACCTGGTTATAATAAAAATGCAGGTTTAAAAACAATTAATGGCGTAAAAAAATCAATAGGAATGGTAACTTTAAAAATAAAAATTTATTAAGTACCTATTTATAAAGTGTAAAACCTCTTTTTAATCTCCCATAGATCGTCTGTCAGATTTACTAAATGACAGCGCTTTAAAAGACTATGATTATAATTTGATTATTTTATTTTATTAAGAACTGGTGAAGCAATAGCTGTAAATGTTGTTTCTCTTTCCAGGTGGGTTTTATGTTTAATTTATGTTATGAAATGTTTTGTAAAATTGTTATAAATGGTTATGTAATAAATTATTCTCTTTCCAGAGCAACTCAATTACCTATAGTTTTACTATTCACCTAAATGTCCAAGGGCAAATATTAATGATATTATATATGTATTTTTGCCAACCCTAACCTAACGTAATCGTAGGATAATAAGCGCGGTAAAAAACAAAAATGCTCGTAACCCGATACCGGGATCCCGGGATCGCCCTTGTTATTTAACCAGTTTAACTTTAACCAATGTGGTTTAATCTTTTGTTGAGCTATGGTTTAATTGTGTAAGAAAACTAACTCCGACTTACCATTAATGGGCGACTAGGCGTGTGAACTAAGTATTTTTTTCTTCTATCAGGTAGATTATTAAAATTTAAACGTATTGGACATGTAATTTTTCATTTTTCACGTGTTCAAAAAATTACGGAGATATACTGAGTTGAAATGTCACATGACGTCACGCCTTGGTAAAATTTATTCCGAGTCATGACGTAGTGATCCCCCACTCCCCAACTTTAATGCGTTTCAACTAAGTCATTATTTGTTAATTTGATAAAACAAAAAAATATGGTTGTAATATTTTTTAATTACTTATCTGACGGACTAAATAGAATTACCTTTTCTTTACCTAGTCAACATAAACAAAACAACAGCTCTCGCCAAACTTTATAGCCGCTCCGAACCTAGCCGCATTACGCTGCGCAGAACACAAAATCAGGTATCAGCGGGACGTACGCGGGGCGGGGAGGCAGGGCACGCCCGCGCGCGCTGTCTTCCACCCGCAAGCGTCCTCGCCTCCCGCGCGGTAGTGCCAGTGTATGAGTAGTGTGTAAGAGAGTATGTAGTAGTATGAGTTTACCATACGCAAGTTCGTACCGACGGCTAAATTCAGAGTGGCCATAAAGATTGGCGAGCGCTGTAGGTACTAAATAACTTAAATAAAATAAGTAAGATGATGTAAAGAAACTCTTTAATATTTTTAACTGCAAACTTTTTAACTTAAAATATGGCTTCACAATAAACCAACAATTAAAAATTCAAACTCTATTAAGGAAACACTTGAAAACAAGGAGTTGGAAACAATAGCTCGATCAACTTCCGTAGGTACTGTCTCCAAAACTCTTGAGATTAACATGCGACGGATGACATCTTGATGTTAAGGGCAACTCAACGTCAAAATTCACCCTTAAACACAGGAAAGGAAAACAAAGCGAAATAAAAAGGGGCCCCTCAAGAAATTTGAGCGGCGACACGCGCGCGCCACGCGGCGAGTAGCGGAACTAAGCTCTCAACAATGAATGAAGTTTATTATTTTGAATGGACGGATTACGTTTTGATTTTGCAAATTGTCTGGTTGTTGTGTTTTGTTATTTTTGGTGTAATTGCGTTGATTAAACGTTTGGGATGGGATGTTAGGGTGTATTGACTTTTTGACTAAGTGTTTAAGGGATTGATTGCTGGTTTCTGTAAAGTAGATATTGTCATGAAAAAAAAATGTTTTTATTTATTCCTAACGATATCCTTACGGACCAAAATCCAGACGTAATCGTAATAGTAATATATTTTTATTGATACAACAAGGATACAAATACATAGAAATACATTTTATGTAGTAAAACATGTAAAGATGTAAAGGTAATTTTAGCTGCAATCTTACGTAAGTAAGTAGAAATTTTCCTTTTCGGTTCAGTTCCCGCCTTTTCAGAATGAACTTTAAAAAAAGGTGCCAAAATAAAACGTTAATTTTCTAATGAATGTTGGTTTTTTAAATAGGTAGGTACTTAATCCAAATAATGTACACCGGTATAGACACTGAAATATGCGTGCTTTCCTACTTTTTCGCTGGTCTGTATTTCTTATAATATAACAAACTAAATAACAATCTTTATACAGGGAGTTACCGAAAGGCTTACATCTAGGAATTGGTTTGAAGACTACATCTGGTATAGAAACGGTTTACAATATTTCAGCTTCAAATAGTAATTATTAATTAATATTGCATTTATGTATCTTTATATGTGAGTATCTTAACAATTAGCGAGTGCGGTAATAAGATATTGATTGGAATATTTGCGGTCATCAACACGTTTGTTATTATAATTATGGGGTCGAATAAAAAAATGTGAAAAATCGGATAGAAATTACTTATTTGAAGTTTTATTCAGCTACTTATATTGTAAAGTTTTTGTTTAGTATAGTTTTCATTTTTAATTATAACTATGTATTTAAAATAAGAAATAAATAACTTTGAAAAATAATTTTATTACCTGATTTTGAGGCGACATTTTGTATACCGACTCTGTTTTCTTCACACACTTGGCATAGCTTACCCTTGCGACAGAACACTGTATAATTAAAGAGCACAATATACCAAAAAAAAAGTTTTTATTCAGTAGTAGTCAAACAAATTGCTGTAAATAACATTATCCCATCCCTTCAAAAGTTAGAAGCGAACAATTTTAGACGCGTGCTACCAATGATTCATTCTCCCGCCAAATATATTTTGACAGGTGTAATTCAATTAGATCCGCCATTTTAATTCAAGGGGAACACAACGTTTAGTTGTATAATTAAGTTTTATTAACCTTTTATACTGATATTATTTATTTCGATAGAGTAACTTACTTAGTTGTTATTGTGATTTTCGTGTGATGTTTTGAAAGGGTGGGAAATTTTAGATTGTTCGCGTGTTTCTTTGATGTTGTTAACTTAATATAAGATGGGACTTGATTCAATAAACTTTTAGTTAAGTAATTTAGTTTTGAATGCGCCTACTACATAGATGTATAGTGTGGTACTAAAAATTCTCATTTTTGTATGTTTTTCTTTCTGCGTATGAAATGTATGCGTATATAATGGCATAGAAAGGTACATATTGTAACGTACCTATCTGATTGTAAATAGAAAAACATGACAAAGTACTTAATTATATATTTAACTTTAAAAGTCGTATCTGACGACCTCCGTGGTCGAGCGGCGTAACCACCGGTTTTCAAGGTTTCGCTAGTTTGAGGTCCCGGGTTCGATCCCCGGACGGGTCAATGTAAAAAAAACACTTACCTGTCTACATTGTCTCGGGTCTGGGTGTTTGTGGTACCTTCGTTGTCTCTGATTCCTTAACACAAGTGCTTTAGCTACTTACCTACTTTGGATTCGGAACAATTTATGTCATGTCGTCCACATATATATTTTTTTAATATCTTGTACGTCGTGTAGTGTACCTACCTATCTATTTTTACCTTTTAAACTACATATTTTGATTACCTAGAATGACCTAGATGAAGCAGAGTATTGAATATTCTACCTAACAAAACACTAGGTACTTAATATATTTTCCCAAACAACTACAGTCGTACGTGATTTATCATCCATCTCATAAGTACCACTTTGACACTTAATTGGCAGCGCGATGTTGTGGGGGCACTGAAGTACCACTCAACTTATCAACATCATCTGTTAGTGAAAAATTGCAGATTCTTCATGTTCTTTATCTAGATTTGATAGCAGGATAGCAAGTCGATAAAATAATGATAAAGTAGACAGCGATTCTAAGAAAAAATTGACCTATTCAGTTGATGTTGCCCGGGTTGAATAAGAGAGTGGAATCTGAATATATTATGCAATTTTAAGATTAAAAATTATAATGCAATAAATCCTGTATTTTTCCGTTTAATATTATTTTTATTTTTTGTATCATATTCAAATCACTTTACTTTTTACTTTGGTCTTAATTCACTATATTTAAGTACCGAAAATCGGTCTGTTTAAATCAGGCAAATAAATACTTAGAATAATAATATTGAAAACAGTTATATAACAAATAAAACTACAATTAAAAGGCAACATTAACAATTATTGGCGAGTACAAAACTTATTTTATTTTTTCTGTTTATGTAGTATATTATAATTTAACCGACATATAACTGTCATCAAACTGCTAGCCAAAGCCTCTTTACGTATAGAGAAGGAAAGAGCACTGATCACCACGCTTGTTCATTGCGGGTCTAGTGGTTAGTGACCCCGGGTTCGATTCCCACCCAGGACAAATCTTTGTGTGATGAGCACGATCATTTGTTCTGTGTCTGGGTGTTATTTATCTATAATATGTATGTATTTAGAAATATATAAGTATGTTTATCAGTTGTCTGGTTGCCATAGTACAGGCTCTGCCTAGTTTGGGATCAGATGGTCGTGTGTGAGCTGTCCCAAAATAATTATTAAAAAAAAAGGTTTCCTCACGATGTTTTTCTTTTCGTGTTATAAGTAAGTACTTAAAACTCATTTTTTTTCAAGTATTTGTTATAAATGTGTAACAAAATATGAATCAGACCACTTTTCACATTTCTAAACCTACCCTTAGCCACCCTTAGCAGTGTGTACTCCGCCGTCCTCGCTAATGAGCGCATGGCTTATCTCGCCACTTTAGGTACCAACCCGTACCTTTGTTGTCACTATAGTGCCACTTGTGGCACTTAACACAAAACGTGAATGCTTCACTTTTTTTTTGTTATCTGATAATTTCTTGTAGGCGTTGTGTTTTAATTACTGGTTTTTACTTAAATTAGGGGTGTGTATGGACGGCTATAAGACCTATATTGATGTATGGTTCAGAATGCTGGGCAGTGAAAGGGACTGATGAAAGACGATTGCTTGCAGCGGAAATGAGAATGTTTCGATGGATGACTGGAGTGACGAGATTGGATAAGGAATGAGTATATTAGAGGAAGCTTGAAAGAAGCGCCTGTGAATGAAAAGGTGAGAGGTAAGCGTTTGTCGTGGTATGGACATGATATGAGGAGGGATGAAAGTCACATACCTAACTGAACTGTTATTAGTATGACTCTGGATGTGGATGGGTATAAAAGCAGAGGGAGACCGAAAAAGAGTTGGATGGATTGTGTGAAAGATGATATGAGAAAGACAGGAGTGGATGCCGCGATGACGAGTAATAGAGATGAATGGAAGGAAAATACGCATTGCGCCGACCCCATATGAATAATGAAAGTAGACTTAAATTAGGGATATGTTTCGTTAGCTGGTTACGAGATAAGCGCGTTCAACTAAAGAAACAGAAATCTAAACAAAGACTTCATAATATATTATAATATTAGTTCATAAATGCCATGGTGGCCTAGCGGTTCAAACTGTTCAAAGAACGGATTTTCGTGCACAATGTTGCAGGTTCGAACCTATTACAGGCAAATACCAATGTGACTTCTTCAAGAATATAATTATATGCATTCTTAATCATTCTAAGACATTATTGACAAACGGTGAAAACATCGTGAGGAAACCTGGATTCTTAATATTGGAATCTGGAATCGATAACTCGCAGTGAGCCAGCGTGGTGATAAATGCTCGTTCCTTCTCTATATGAGAAGAGGACTGTGCCCAGCAGTGGGACATTTATAGGCCGGTATTATATTATATTATTTTAATAATAATAAATTGGTGAACAATTATATTACCTACTCGTACCACGAGGTGCTCGTGGCTAAGCGGAAGCCGTACAGTTTGACCGATAAAAAAGGTTAAGCCGCGCGCGCCGAGGTTGGTACGCGGATGGGTGATCTGTAAACATATGGCGACCCCTCCGTGTCTCGGAAAGCACGTTAAGCCGTTGGTCCCGACTGTCATACAGTGATCTTTGACAGGTCTAGTCGTACTATGGAATACTGTATTACCTAGCAATAGGTTGTGGATGTGGAGGTCAGATAGGCAGTCGCTCCATGTAAAATGCGGTATTCGGCTAAATCCGGTAAGACTGGAAGCCGACCTCAACATAGCTGGGGAAAAGGCTCGGCAGAAGAATTAATATTACCTACCGTATATTATTATATCCACTCTATTTCTCTACCGCAGATGATAGCGAATACCGCTTAGGATTGAATAAGCCAGTAAGGTACCACAGCTTCTATTTTTTCATCGATCAACCGTATTTAATGACAGAAACCGCTACAGTCATTTATAACCGGAACAAACAGCTTAAAACCCGGTTATAACCCGGTTAAAACCACTAGTTACAACTATAAATAGAGTAAGATCCCAGTGCCGTAAGACACAACTTATTTTCTAAAGCATATAACCTTCGGTTCTCAGTAGTCTCTTGTGTACTTTTTAATACCTGACTGTTTGTAAAGCTTGCCCGGTGACACGTGCGCAGGTACCAGGTGAGAAAGGTTACTAAAAATCAGGGTTACTTAACTTATTTTTATATGACTGTTTTTTATATATGTTTTGTAGAATATTACTCTGAAGTCATATAAGAAAAATCAGACACTTTCCATGGGCCAAAACTTTTATCAGACACTTTAAAGCTCTAAGAAAAATAAATGAACTTAATTTATTTTTAAATGTCTGATATTTTGATATGTCATTAAGATAACTATTAAAATGTTATATTTAATCAGTCAGACAAATTGCATTGACCAAACATGCCCTAATCACAAAAATTACTCAACCATAAGTATGAGCGCGAGAGCACTATACATGCGTTAATAATGTAACTAAATATTATTAATGTTATTTATTGTACATCCACTAGTCATGACGAATTGACAGGTGCCAGGATTTCACGCATTGACTGGATGTGATTTTAATCCCGCCTTTTTTAAAAGAGGTAAACTAAGACCATTTAATATAATGAGGAAGAAACATGAATATCAGCGAGCTTTTATGCGATTCGCAGATCTAGAGTCTTCTACCGATGAAAACATACTACAAGATATTTTCAATCAATTACAATTTTTTTTTTGTTTAAAAAAGATTACTACATAGGATGTGGGTCGCACATTATTAGTAATCTCGTTAACCCCTCGTGCTAAGCTAAGATGCTTGTGTTACGAGTGGGTTCACGTCGGTAGTGTAATGGATGGGATTCGAACCCGCAACCACATGATCGCAAGGACGACGCCCTAGACATTAGGGTACCGCCGCTTGCGATATTTGCGATATTTATAATGTTTCTAATGTGTGCGACGTTGATGCCGCCCGGCTTCAGCTATTTTTAAATAAAGATACTGTGTCTGATATTAATGAAGTATTCAATTCAAAAAATCTAAAAAATTACGATGCACGCAATTTACCACCATGCAAAACTGAATTATTTCAACAATATCTCCGAGCTAATTATATTACCAGCATTTGGAATAATGCAAATGAAAAACGACCAACTACTTTAACTCCTGAAAACAATGAATGGACGTTAGAAGATAACTAGTATCTTTTTTATTGGTTTGAGGGTGACCAATTACCCGGATTCGTTAGTGAATCACTTCAAGAACCAGGTACCGTACTTAGATTTCTGGTTTACAATTTAGTATATCGGTCGTTCCGTTAATCGTTTATCTTTTTGTTTTTACAGAACATGTTGCTAGCAACATGATGATGGTGAGGATTGATTACTATGATGATGATGAAGATGATTAAAAAACCATAAAAAAACAATATATTTAAAATAAAATAAATATTAATTTCTTTAAAACACAACTGCTCCGTAAAAAAATATTTTTCCTATACAACATGTAACAAAAACCCTGTCCGATCCCTGAGAGTATTATTCGGTATCGTACTTCGAGCACATACGTAGTCATTAAATGGATTGGAGATGATTATTTTCCCCAGTGAAAATAATTAAATCAAAATAAAAACTGATCCAAGGCAACAGCAACACTGACCGCTCCTCAAAGTTCACGTCACTACCTACAGCTTTGTGTCAAAGATGCCGCATATGCGAGACGGTTCATGAACCCACGAATACACTTTTATTGGATCTGACAGGGGTTTTGTTACATGTTGTAGGGTCATTTCGCCTGTTCGCGTCCACTTAGTGCAGTTGGCAAGTTTGAAGGAGAAAATAAAAATGTTCCAGCAGTAATTTCAATGAAAAGTTTATGTCATGTGTTCATCAAAATAGTCTATTTTAAGTTTACGTTTAGTTTTGTTCGAAACACCTTGTGGTTTTTTTAAAAAAAAGGAAATCATCAGGATTAGGCGATTTACCCAGTTTGCGTCCATAAAATCCAATTTGCGTCCACCCGTTGGACCACTTTGCGTCCACCTTAGAAAAGGAATAAAGGGGTGATATTTTTATGATAATGTAAAGAGAGATTGGATTTTAATAATTTATTTATTAAAGAATTATAGTTATTTAAAAATTATCATATTAACATTAACAAATCACTATAAAGAAAATAAAAACACCTATTTATTCTTCTAAACATTGATAGAACTATAAATTTGTTATTTTTAAAGTAGTTACGCCGTCGCCTTGGGTTAAAATCCTTTAATGATAGCTGTGAGTGAATTTATATAAATAAATAAATTTTAAAACAAATTAGGTACCTACTTATGTAGTAAGTAAATAGTAATTTTAATCTGTTCTGTAAACTAACAATCAGCCTTGATTAATAATAAGTCTTTGGCTATATCGTATAGACAAAACAATACAATAATTTTGTCCTACTAGTTACTAAAAAAAATTTAAATCTTAATAATTATGTGACAAGGTATGTTATTATAGCCCTAGAATTTTAATTAATGACACGTAAGTCATATTCAAAAGACTTATCTTTGGCCTCTAAATAACTTAATCCTACTAAACGAGTGCATTTCTGATGATACCATCTAATACACTTGTCACAGCCAATGTTTTTCTCTTCGTCGTCTTCTACATCTGAAATTAGTGTATCGTCACATTCAGGACATTTCACACGTTCCACGGCTGGTAAATTTTCTTTCTCAATTTCTTTGTAACTTCTTGAAGAGGATGTATTTCCTTTTTTTGTTTTGGAGCAGTTTTACCAACCGTTTGAGGGTGTTTTAAAGTTTTTTTTCTGTTCTTGTTACAAACAATACAAACAAATCAATTGAAAGAATGAATAAAAATAGTGGACGCGATTTGGTTTATTGTTATTCCCTGCAGGTATAATTTGCGTCCATTGCGGACGCAAAGTGGAAATTTTATAAATTCGGTGTAGTAATTCGCGTCCACCTTATTTTAACTGTTCACTATAAAAAATATAAGCACATCCATAATTAATATAATTATTTTGATCATTATCAACTCATAGAAACCGCTACGTATCCAAAATACACATAAAACAATAAAATACTTACCTTCAAACGCACCGCTGCCTACAACTTTTGTCTTAGAATTCCGCGCATCCGCGCTCTCTTGTTGAACAGCCGTCACAAACTTATTTTTTTACACAGGATTGATTGGGGGCAGGGAACTTTTGTCTATATGTGCGTGCCTCTTATACAGTGAGGTATTGGCGGTAATGACTTTTTGGCTGATTGGTGTGTTAGTATACTTAATTTCGAGAGTTTTCAAACGGAGATCCGTAAAATGGACGCGAATTGGGGGGTGGACGCGAACAGGCGAACTGACCCTATATGCATTGTTCTCTCGCGCTCATACTTATGGTTGAGTAATTTTTGTGATTAGGGCATGTTTGGTCATTGCAATTTGTCTGACTGATTAAATATAACATTTTAATAGTTATCTTAATGACATATCAAAATATCAGACATTTAAAAATAAATTAAGTTCATTTATTTTTCTTAGAGCTTTAAAGTGTCTGATAAAAGTTTTGGCCCATGGAAAGTGTCTGATTTTTCTTATATGACTTCAGATTAATATTCTACAAAACATATATAAAAATCAGTCATATAAAAATAAGTTAAGTAACCCTGATTTTTAGTAACCTTTCTCACCTGGTACCTGCGCACGTGTCACCGGGCAAGCTTTACAAACAGTCAGGTATTAAAAAGTACACAAGAGACTACTGAGAACCGAAGGTTATATGCTTTAGAAAATAAGTTGTGTCTTACGGCACTGGGATCTTGGACTAAAACGGTTATAGACCGCGAAAGCATTATACAAGTTAAAAGGTAATTAAGCTTTGTATCATATTATAAGTGAGTACTGAATAATACCTATTGTATTTATTTAAATGAGTTAAAACTAGAAAAATAAAAAACAACGCATCAAAAGGTTTTCAATAGCAAAACGATTTAAAACAGCCGCTAATTCTAACGCGTCCTAGGCAATTGACGACAACCGACCTCCGTGGTCGAGTGGCGTACACACCGGTTTTCAAGGTGTCGTCAGCTCTGAGGTCCCGGGTTTGATCCCGGACGGGTCAATATAGAAAAACACTTTTCTACATTGCCTCGGGTCTGGGTGTTTGTGGTACTTTCTTTGTCTCTGGATTCCATAACACAAGTGCTTTAGCTACCTACTTACTTTGGATTCGGAGCAATGTATGTGATGTTGTCCACATTTATTAAATTGGGACTATAGAAATATTGAAGTATGACTGATTAAAAACAACTCGTATATTTAAGAAAAACTTCGAAGAAATATTATATTAAGTCTGTGCATTTAACTTCAATTTAAGGCGAGGCCTATGCCCAGTAGTGGGGCATTTTTAGGCCGGTATTTTACCTCAAAAAGTCACCGAATTTGTATTGAGTTTATACCTTTTGGAGTCAAAACTGATCTCGAATAGGTATATGACAACAGCTGTACTAGTAGTAAATATTTGGTATAATTTACAATCACATACTTTTAAATCACTTCGACTCCACACAGTTCTGACGCGAACTCCGTTCATTAGTATTGAATTCCTGATTTTGATCATCTACTTTTGCTGTTGACTGTACATGATGCGAAATGTAGAAGAAATTTTCCTAATTTCAGCTACCTAGTATCTCTTTTTTATAATAATAATATCTTGGGACAGCTCACACACGGCCATCTGATAAACCAAACTTAGCGGAGCCTATTCTATGGCAACCAGATAACTGTTCGACATACTTATATACATATTTCTGAATACATACATATTTTAGATAAATAACACCCAGACTCAGAACAAATGTTCGTGCTCATCACACAAACATTTATCCTGGGTGGAAATCGAACGGCTTAGCAGTCAGGGTCACAAACCACTAGACCAACGGGCCAATCAATCTTTTGACTTAAGTTTATTAAGCTTAAAAACATTTGTATTTAGCACCCTCATTTTGGCTTCACTATGAGTTGTTTAATTAATTACTAGCTGTTTCCCGCTGCTCCGCCCGCGGTGTCAATTTGTTTTTATATTTGTGATGCACACGGTGTGCAAATTTGATTAAAATCGGTTCAGTAGTTTCGGAGTTCATCCCGGACAAACATCGTGACACTGAAATTTAGAATTTGAATACTAGATTTCTAAACGTAAAGATATACAAACTGTTTTGTTTGTATATTAACTGTGGGGTACTAAATATTCTGTGAATTTGGTGATATCAAAGCAATGTTTGCATGAAAATGGTTCCTAGAATTAAGTACCTAATTAGTTTCTGTGTACATTTTCATTTATAACCGTGAGCGTTTAGTTCAAATTCTAGTCTAGGCAAAACTATATTTATTCTACTAATAAATTTGTTAGTATTATAAACCGACTTGAAAAAGAGAGGTTATGTAATCTGAATGTCGTGGTCGCCTGGCGGTTCAATGAACGGATTTGCATGCACATGGTTGCAGGTTCGAACCCAGGCAAAAACCAATGTAACTTTTTTAAAAGTTATATGTACTTTCTTAATCATTCTAAGACATCATTGACAAACGGTGAAGGAAAACATCGTGAGGAAAAATGTATTAAAAATAAAATCATTAAATTCGCAGGCAAACCCGCGACAACAACCCTTAGTCCTTCATAACTGACATCAATAAAGCGGCAAACGATGAAACGCAACCCCAAATCGGCAAGCTTTTGATCCGTAATTGGCGGCCTCTGATTGGTCGAGAAAGGTGACTGGCGCGCTCGGAGCGTTCTGATTGGTGGGCGGAAGGAAGCCGCGCCCCCTTTAGTAGGATTAGGGGGACAGGTGGGGGGGTGTAGTGGCTTAACTCAGGAATATTCTTGATCGTTGAGATTAAGATTTTTGTATTTTTTTTTTATATTTGTTTTACATTTTTATGTACAGTTTGAGTGACGAATGATTTCTTTGGATTTTTAAAGGTTAAAAGAAGACTTATAAGGGTTTTAGCAGCTGTGCTGTTTAATCTAATAATAATAATAATTTTATTTTCTCATCGTCACAAGTAAATACAGATTAAAATGACACAGTACAATAACAGTAAATGTCGACCTCCGTGGTCAAGTGGCGTACACACCGGTTTTCAAGGTGTCGCTTGCTCTGAGGTCCCGGGTTATAGAAAAAAAAAATTGTTTGCGTATATACAGACTGGTGTCTGAATAGGTCAAACCTGCCATATCAAACCAATCATCAGATGATACAAAAAAAAATTGTTAGGTATCTTATATCTTTTTAACGTGCCAATGTAGAAAAACACTTTTTTACATTGTCTCGGGTGTTTGTGGTATCTTCGTTGTCTCTGATTCCATAACACAAGTGCTTTCTATAATTACTTACTTTGGATTCGAAGCAATGTATGTGATGTTGTCCACATTTATTTATTATTATAATTCCATCTAAATCGAAAAAATGTTACCATTACTTACTTTGGTTCATTTAAATTCAGTTTTTTTACCTTCATGTCTAATAAAATTAAAGAAAAAAATAAAAATATTTTAATTCAAGTATCAAAACTGTTCAAGCGTAGTACCACGTTTTGCATTCTAGGGATGATCCGTCGAGTGGGTTACACCATCTTACAGCAATTTAGGTGCCTATCTGTATACATATACATTTATACATATACAATAAGGCAGGTATACAAGGGTGAGCTGGTATTCAAACAGAAAGATTTTTTTTTTAAGATTTTTCAAGTACTGGGTGTTGCCCGCAGTTTTGTCCTTGTGGGTGTCGATGATCGAAACAATGATTAGCTTCAGTCTTTGCTTGGAATTTAATTAAGATAGCATTTATGGTTTAGCCACGTAAGCATTATACTTATACATACGTGTAGAAGATGTTTTTTGCATTTATACAGGATTATTTTAAAAGGAGTGCGTATATTCTACGAGGTAGTCAGGTTCATAAAACTGAACAACTTTCCCCGAGAAACATAGGTCGAAATCTTAAAATGAAAAATGAAATTTTCATACTAAGTAACAGGTCACGTGACTTATGTTTGTATGAAAAGTTGAATTTTAATTTCAAGATTTCGACCTATGTTTCATGGGAAAAGTTATTCAGTTTTATGTAATTGATGACCTAGTAGAAGATACGCTCTCCTTTTAAAATAATTCTGTATAATAGCTGCAGAATGGAACTGACCACATGATCGCAAGTTCGATGCCCTGGCCATTAGGCTACCGCCCTTCAAATTGATTTCTAGCTTCTGCCCGTGACTTCGTCTGCGTGGTCTTCAGAATTGGGTCAAAAAGAAATGAAAAATGTGAAAGTAATGAAAAATGGAATAAAACTTACACCCGCGCTGTAATAGAGAAAAATACCAATTTTCTAAGCTGTCTGCCCACGGCTTAGCTCGTAAACAATTTTCAATTTTCCCTCGGGAACTACTTAAGGAATCGGGATAAAAGGTAGCCTATGTTCTTTTCCATGTCAAAGGCTACATGCAAGCCAAATTTCATCCAAATCCGTTCAGCCGTTTTTGCGTGATTGAGTAACAAACATCCAAACATCCACACTTTCACATTTATAATATTAGTTGGATATATCATCCTGCTACAATACAACGTAACTTACTACAGCGTAGCTCAAATTACCGCTACGCTAGCTACGATCTCGTAGCCTGTTACCAATCTGAAATATTTTTAAAACCTATTCTTTTACTATGGTAACATACTTAATTGTTTCTGTGTAACAGTTCAGAAGCCTGTAGAATTTATTTACGAAGCTTTTTTCCTAAACTATATTTGGTTAAGTTTATAATATCTTTGGTTGAAACTTAAAACTAATATTTTACATTGAGCACATGGCAAGATTTAAAGCGATAATGTGTGGTGGCCTAGCGGTTCAATGACCGGATTTCCATGCCCATGATTGCAGGTTCGAACCCAGGCAAATGTTTTTATAACTATACTGCTTTAACTAACACTTAAATTGACCAGCCTGTTGGTCTAGTGGTTAGACTAACTGCTAAGCCAGAGGTTCGATTCCCACCAAGGACAAATATTTGTGTGATGAGCACGATCATTTGTTCTGTGTCTGGGTGTTATTTATCTAAAATATGTATGTATTTAGAAATATATAAGTATGTTTATCAGTTTTCTGGTCACCATAGTACAGGCTCTGCCTAGTTTGGGATCAGATGACCGTGTGTGAATTATCCTAAGATATTATTGTTATTTGTTATAACTAAGTAGGTATCTTATATTACAGCTGTTATGTACACATCCTTAGTTAAAATACTTTTATCAATATCTGCCGGAATCTTGAGTTGATTTAGAATTATCTCCGATTCTACGAATCACAAGCGTAACACCGTCTTAAACTACTTACTATAAGGTATAAGCTGATATGACGATTTATATCTTGGTGGCCTAGCGGTGCAATGACTTGAATCGTATGCACGTGATTGCAGGTTCAAACCCTTTCTAGTACATGTGACTTTACAAAAGGTTTATGTTACTTTCTAACTACTTATTAAATACTAATTTTAAAAGTAGTGTACAAAATGAAATAAGTTAACGTTTAGAGGACTTTGGTTAAGCCATTGTTAAACTAATTGAATTCTTTATTAACAGTTAAGTATAGTTATCTAATTATTATTTAAAATGCAAAAACAAACTTATTAGGTACCTACTTAGAGAGGAAGATTATTTATGATTTTTTATTAAAACACTTACCTACGAATATTTAATTATCTTCAATTTCTATATTTCTTCATTGTATATTTCATCTCAAACACATTCAACAACAGAAAAATTTCATAACAATTCCGAAAAATCCAAATATATACAAATTTTAAAAAAATCACAACGAAAAATAACAAGAAAAATCGTTTCTAAGCCGGCCAATAACGACGCAGACCTTATTAAAAATATACAGTCACGGGGGATCACCCCCACCACTAGAGTTCATCCCCTTTTCACCCCACCCACCCCTATTCCGGCAGTTTATACCAACGGCTCGCCCCAATCGGGCAGTTTGCGCGTGAGCGACAAATACAACGATAAACGTTTAATCGATGTAATAATCGTAATCGAAAAAAACAAAATCGGTAAATTATCGAGAACGGATATTTCTGATGTTTTTGAAACGTAAAAAAAAAACAATTGTTGTTTATTTGAGTGAATTTTAAATAGTTTCCGATTTTCAATTTTGTTTTATTTTGGTGAATAATTCTGTGATTAAGTGATACATTATATAAAATTTATCGATAAATATTATTTCGTTGAACGATTTTATTTGTCTGGATGTCCAAAAAGTGAATGTTTAGTAAAAAAACATCTACAAGGCAGTAGATAATATAACTTATCAAAGTGAATCTATTTTTTTTTTATCGTCACCATTTTATCTGAACCGACACTAAATTGTCAAAGTCTTCAGTGACTCACAATTAACCATGAATTTTAATAAACCAGCCAAGTAACAAAATATAAACTTAACTATATAATCAAATACTGAGAAGAACAAATTAAAAGTGTGATAGAACTTCATTATATTATCTACTTATAATAACAAGTTACAGTGAAAACCAAAATGATTTAATAACCGAACCACAAAAAAAACTAAACAAAAATTACATCAAATAACAAAAAAATGGATCCCGAAACTCGAAGTGATTCCCCAACGGACTCAAACCGTCAGGAGCATACTTCAAAAACATCATTCCTGATCGAAGATATCCTTTACAGAGGTCATGAGAACCGTAATTTTAAGACCCCCGACCAAAGAAGGTTCGATTACGATCGAGACCCCAAGCCCTTCTTCCCTATACCTAATGATATAAGGCCCCATGTTCCAGGAAGAGAAGGGTCTTATTTACAAGTGGCTATGGGAGCCTTAGGGGCCTATTTACATACCCCTAACACCTACAAGGCCGTCGAAACACCTTATTTCCTATCTCAAGGTAAGATTAATAAACCTAAGATATAATAAGAATAATTATAATCTATATATATAAAAATGAAACCCGTTTTCCGTTGTCACGACATAGCATGAAAACGGCTGGACCGATTTGGCTGATTTTGATCTTGAAATGTTTGTGGAAGTCCAGGAAAGGTTTAAAAGGTGTAAAACATAAATAATAAGTAAAAAAAAAAACTGTTCCTAAACTCGGGAATTACCTTAATTAATTTACTTTTGACAGTACGAAGTCTGTCCGGGCAGCTAGTTATGAAATAAATAATCAAAATAATAATAAAAAACTCCAAACAACTTAACTAATAATAATAATACATAGAATATATTATCACATTAAACACTCAGTTCTCTTCCTCCTCTCTCTTACTATATTTATATGCTGTGCCCGACAGGGTCCATAATTGTGACTAACTATCAACCCTACATACATTATGGTACGCAATAAAGAATTGAGAATTGATTTTCTTAAATTTTCACTAAAAGAAGGTAGTCTAAAATAAAGACCACAATTAGATAAGTTTACTAGCAATGTGGTCCGCACATTGCTAGTAATCTCGTTAAACCCTCGTGCTAAGCTAAGATGCTTGTGTTACGAGTGGGTTCACGTCGGTAGTGTAATGGGTGGGATTCGAATCCGCAACCATAATTATGATTGTATGTCCGACGCCTTTATCCATTAGGCCGCTTTTCTAATGAATATGTATACTTACCATTTAAAATGATAGCTTGAATTTGAAAAAAAAAACATGATAAAGAAAAACAGACTGCAGAGTTTATTTATAAAAAAAACTGGACTGAAAAAGTTTGCATTAAAATTGGTTGAAATTTTCGAATAAACAAAGTAAAACAGAAAAAAAATACATTTATATCAGCTGATCCTTATGTCTACAAATATACGCATAGAACACAAAAATTCATACGGATGGGTCAAGATTCTAATTCAGTAATTATTAACACTTACTTAAATGTATTAAAACTAGCTGTGCCCCGCGGTTTCACCCACTTTAGTTATCCCTGTTCCCGTAAACGTAAAATAAATATATTTTTTTTAAATAAAATAGGCTAAATTATTCCTTATTACATCAGCTATCTGACTGTGGAAGTCCTGTCGAAATCGTCCAGCCGTTTCAGAGATTAGCAGGGACGAATAATAAATATTGAAACCTGGCTTCTGCCCGCGACTTCGTCTGCGTGGACTTCAGAATTGGATCTAAAGCTTCGCTCGTTAACAATTTTTAATCTTTCCACGGGAACTAAAGTACATGGCCTTTTCCATAGCATAGGTGAAATGCATACCAAATGTCAAAGCTGTCTGCAAACAATTTTTAATTTTCCCTCGGGAACTACTGAAGGAATCGGGATAAAAGGTAGCCTATGTTCTTTTTCATGTAAAAAGCTACATGCATGCCAAATTTCATCTAAATCCGTTCAGCCGTTTTTGCGTGATTATATATGTTTGTTACTCAAACATATCTATACTTTCACATTTATATGATTAATAAGATATTATTATGTAACTGTTAAAATTTTAAATGTAGACTTTGTTATATAATTTTGTAGGTAATAATTTGAGTTCCTCTCACAAAGTAGATTTATTAATATTCATGTTAGAAATATATAGTAGAGTTTGTTTTTATATTGTATGTATTAATTTGTAAGCCCTTTCTTCATTATTCATTTTCCGTGCCCGACAGGGTGCATAATGATCTCATTATTCTTATTTATTTATAAATAAATGGAACATGATAAATGTATGACCAACAAAACTATACACATAGTGGTAACTTGAGAACAACATTATGTTGTTCTTAAGCTAACAACATTATTATGAACAGGTAACTAATAAAAATTGAATTGAATTGAACAAACAGACAGGAAATAAAATAAAAACATGTATTATTTATACATACATTTGGTATATGTACCGTGTAGCGGTAATTTTAATATTACAAACCGACACTCCATTTTTTTATCTGTATTGATAATTTCCAGTTAAGTAGTATAAAAAGAAGAATTTCAGTGACATTCTTGGTAATTATTTCAATTGTTTTGATTTAAAAATTAAAATCCAGATTATGGAATGCATTTTTGACATTTCTATGGGACCACCTCTGATATATATTATGTAGCCTATCAATTACAATCAAACTTATTGAAATAGTGCCAGTAGTGCCGGAGATAGATATTGCATAACAAACGGACCTGTTGGTCTCGTGGTTAGTGCCCCTGACTGCTAAGCCGGAGGTCGTGGGTTCGATTCCCACCCAGGACAAATCTTTGTGTGATGAGCACGTTCATTTGTTCTGTGTCTGGGTGTTATTTATCTATAATATGTATGTATTTAGAAATATATAAGTATGTTTATCAGTTTTCTGGTTGCCATAGTACAGGCTCTGCCTAGTTTGGGATCAGATGGCCGTGTGTGAGATTGTCCCAAGATATTTATTTATTTATTTAAACATACTGAAAAGTACAGACGCATTCAGAACATTCCCGTTGGTTCTAACAAATATTTTGTTGGTATTTTCTGGTCTTTAACCAACTTGCAAAAGCAGTCATATCCATCTCCAATCAGACTTCGCGGCTTGCAGCGTCCAGCTCCTGAAGCATGGCTGAGTTCTACAGCTGAGGACAAGAATAAGATAATGTTGTCAGCAAAACGAAGATTCGTAATTTTTCGCCGAAGACATCTCTGCCCTCTTGATAAAGCTGGCCGCATTTGGAATACTACTTGTAGGACTGCTGTGAAAAGTTTTGAAGACAGCAGATCTCCTTGTTTGACTCCTTTTCTGATAATGAAAGACGGTCCAGTGGATTTTATTTTTACGGCGGCTGTACTTTGGAAGTCGGTTAAATAATTAATATTTTTATGTTCTGAAGCTGAGAGTTTTGAAGCGATCAGGTAATTTGATAGACAGAAATAGCAATAATAGGATTACTTATTCTTACTCGTCTCATGACTGAGGCTCGCGACTACCTGGAGTTGTTGCATCTTCTACCAGCGGTTTCCATGAAGATTTTCGGTCATCCGTACAGATGTTTGAAGATTCTCTCCACAGCTTTCTTTCAACACATCAGTCCATCGGTTTGGTGATCTTACGCGATCCCTTTTTCTTACCATGTGAGCCACCATAATATTAACCCTTTCACTGTCTCGTGAGTCACATATGAACATTTCCATTGTTTATATATAACTATGTGTCTTCAGACGGGACAGGGAAGGTGTTAAGTTTCTATAAACTAATGGGTTTTTTTCGCTACATGTCCGAAGTACTATAGGATTAATCTCATACAAATATTTGAGAGGCAAGACTTGAATTTACCTCGATTAAAATCAAGGCTTTTGTGCAAAGAGTCGTCCAGGGAAAACGCAAATTTTTGCTACGAATGCGCGCTTGTTTTGTTTTATTAATGACTAGCTGTTCCCCATGACTCTGCCCGCAGGACCTCATTTCTTAGTAAAAGGAAGCCTGTGTTACTCTGGGTGTATGTAGCTTTATAATGGTGAAATAAGGTTTGAAATCGGCACAGTAGTTTTTGAGTTTATTCATAACAAACATACCACAAAAATACAAATCATTCCTCTTTATAATATTAGTGTAGATTTTTGAGGTTCATGCAAATATTAGACATAGAAATAATTTTTTTTTTTAATAAATTACATGTATATCAACAGATAAAATACTTATGTAAGTAGAACGAGCAACATTAACCGCCAAGGATATCACCTGAGTCTTCCCGTCACCATTTGTTTAAAAATACCTTTTGTATGTTTCAAAAGAAGCAGGTTGTCAGTGCAACCTTTTTTCTTTTTGTTTATTCCGCGATATCTCCGGTAATTGTGGGTTTGACTCCTAAAATTATTTTTACTTAGTTAGGATAAAGAAGTATAGATGGTATAAAGATAGATGTAAAGATAGATAGATGGTATCAAACGGCGGTAGCCTAATGGCTAGGGCGTCGGACTGGATCATTGCCTGCCGGTTCGAATCCCACCCATTGCACTACCGACGTGAACCCACTCGTAACACAAGCATCTTAGCTTAGCACGAGGGGTTAACGAGATTACTAGTAATGTGCGGCCCATCTTGCTAGTCTCTTAAATCAATCTTTTCTATACTTATAATAAATCTGTAGAAGTGAAAATTCTGTACATTGAAAATATCAAAAAAATTAATGGCGGGGTGTGTTACTAGACAGACACCGAACCCAAAAATGTGATTAAAAAAATTTTTGTCTGTCTGTCTGTCTGTCTGTTTGTTCAGGCATCACGCAAAAACTACCGGTTCGATTTCGATGAAACTTGGTATAAAAGTTCTTTAATATCCTGGGCACCACACTGGGTAGTTTTTATCCCGGAAAAGTATATACAAAAAAAAACAAACTTAATTTTGCGGTTCGATCCCTAGACCCGAATACTGTACCAACCGCAAATAATAAGTTTGTCGTAGGTTACGTCACCCGCAGTGGAGTTCAATAAGGGGCGCTGCACACGGCTAAGATACTATAATTATTTATCTATACTTTATATATATTATCTATACTAATATTATATTATTATATTATATTATATTATAAAGCTGAAGAGTTTGTTTGTTTGAACGCGCTAAACTCAGGAAGTACTGTTCCGATTTGAAAAAATCTTTCACTGTTAGATAGTCCACTTATTGAGGAAGGCTATAGGCTACTTTTCTTTTGGAAATCTATCCCCTAAGGGGGTGAAATAGGGGTTGAAAGTTTGTATGGGAAGTTGGTATTTTCAATGATAGACACATGAAATATCGTATACGGGTTTCTGAATAGAAATAAATAAAGATGTATTTCAGCGATTTTAAAAATCATCCCCCTAAGAGGGTGAAAAAGGGGTTGGAAGTTTGTAGGCATATGAATCGTGTCGTTTTCAAAGATAGACACATTCAATTTCATACAAGGGTTATTAGTTAGAAATAAATAAGATGTATTTCCGAGATTTTAGAAATCTACCCCCTGAGGGGGTGAAATAGGGGTTGAAAGTTTTTATGGGAAGTTCGGTATTTTCAATGATAGACGCATGAAATTTCGTATACGGGTTTCTGGATAGAAATAAATAAACACGATTTCAGCGATTTTAAAAATCATCCCCCTAAGAGGGTGAAAAAGGGGTTGGAAGTTTGTAGGCATATGAATTGTGTCGTTTTCAAAGATAGACACATTCAATTTCATACAAGGGTTATTAGTTAGAAATAAATAAGATGTATTTCCGAGATTTTAAAAATCTACCCTCTAAGGGGGTGAAATAAGGGCTGAAATAGTTGGTATGTGAAGTTCAGTATTCTCAAAGATGAAAAGATAAATAGATAAGATAATGACCATCTAAGACATATCTATAATGACGACTCCCGTGGTCGAGTGGCGTTCACTCCGGTTTTTAAGGTGTCGCCAGCTCTAAAGTTCCAGGTTCGATCCCCGGACGGGTCCATGTAGAAAATCACTTTTATACATAGTCTGGAGTCTGGGTGTTTATGGTACCTTTTTTGTCTCCGATTCCATAACACAAATGCTTTTGCTACTTACTTTACTTTTATTATTATTTTAACGCCATAATATTAGATGAAAAATTTTATACATTCTCCTTACTTTGAAAATCACAGAATACATCTACCTTTAATACTACTCTTTACTTTACGCGCGAGCGAAGCCGCGGGCAACAGCTAGTAAAATAATAAAATTAAAAAGTTAACTACTAGAACTAACGGCATCCCGCGATTTCACCCACGTAAGTCGTCTTCGTTCCCGTAAAAACCTATTTTTGGTCATTGTTCCCGTATACTTCATATTTTTAGTCCTTTTTCCACTGCTTTTAATTTTTATTCTTTATGTGACGGAATCGCTGTAATTCACCCGTTCTCGAATTACATCGAGTTTATAACAAACGTAACTTTGCTTTAAACAATAGACTAGGGGTTTTCCGTGGTTTCACCCATTCTGCTATTCGGGACAGAGACGAATGCCCGCCATATCTCCATGTCGCGCCCTCGGCGTGGGTCAAAAGCTTTTCACACTGAAAAAAAAAGGGCTCATTTTGGTAGTGCAATGGGTGCGATTCGAACCCGTAACGCCCCAGCCATGAGGCTACCGCCGCTTCAAAGTAGTAGTAGTATAACGTAAGTAACATAACCTATTGTTCCAGGGGTCCCATACCATGCACTGTTCACGCCTTCGGAGTTGTCTCTGTCAGCCCTCAAGCACTGCCGAAGACGGAAAGCCAGGACAGTCTTCTCCGACCCACAGTTAACTGGTAAATATGACTCTGTTATTTTATTTTTATATAGAATTGCTGACTGACAAACGTCGGCTTCCAGTCTGACTAGACTCAGCTGAATACCGTAATAATGAAGGCTGACTAAATAGATTTTTAGATCAAATTCAAAATCATTTATTCAAATTAGGCTACCATGTAGCAGTTTTTGAATGTCATCAACACAGACAGCACCCTGATTCGCCCACACCACCGCTTCCTAGTGCTCTAGCCGGGGAGAAGAAACGGCGCAACAAACTCCCCAGCAGCAAGCTGTCTTTACAATATAAAAAATATAAATAATTTAGGGAACATGCCAAGTAAACAACTGCTTGAGGTTCATGAGTTCTCTGCTATTCATCTATACTTATCTATACTTTTCATATAAAGTAAATATCTTCATTTATCTATACTTACTGACCCCGGGAAACGTAATTCTACTAAATTTCAAAAATCTGGTGAGTGTAACCCCCTGTCACTTAGAAGTATGAATAGATGGTCGATTCTCAGACCTACCTGATATGCACACAAAATTTCATACAAATCGGTACAGCCGTTTCGGAGGAGTTTGTTGCGACATGAGAATTTTAAGTATTAGAAGTCTTGACCTGTTTTACTTTCATTAATAATAAATACTTAAAAACTTAACTGAATACACAGCTAAAACTAAACTAAAAATAATAAAAGAGCAAAGAAAAAATTGCATACAAAAATTCCACATCGCTGTCGACTGTGATTATGCCCATAAGGCTGGCAGCATTGCCACGTTGAAATGGCAATGGTTAACCGCTGACCAAGGTAAAAACCAGCTCTTGGGTCACATGAGGTGTCAACAATACGTTACTTAAATACTGACAAAAAATATCTAATTGAAACTAATTCACAATAATTTTCTACAGGTCTTGAAAAGCGTTTTGAATCGCAGCGGTACCTCTCAACTCCTGAACGAGTGGAGCTGGCTGGCGCCCTGAACCTCTCGGAGACGCAGGTCAAGACCTGGTTCCAGAACAGAAGGATGAAGCACAAGAAGCAGATGAGGAAACAGCAGCAACAGAGAGGTAAGAACCGATGTCTATTTTAAATGTTTGTAAGTTGGTAATGTTGGTATTGGTAATGGTTGGTTCGGAGTGTTGCCATATAAAATTCGTTTCGGGTTTTTTTTTTTTTAATTGTTATGTTTTTAGTCTTAAGTTTAATTATTTATTTTGTTGTTTTTTAGTTCATAAGTTTAATTCGTTATTTTGTTGTTTTTTTAAATTATTTTTTGTGCGTCTCCAATACGGGGCAATAAATGCTTTTTCTTTCTTTCTTTCTTTCTTCTGGTGGTCTAGCGGTTTGGACTAATGGATTCCTGTGCATGAGGTTGCAGGTTCGAACCGATGCAGGCAACCAATGTATATTTTTCAAAGATACATGAACCTTCTGGACTATTCTAAGACATCATAGACAATAATAAGAAACAAATAATTAGAAGCGGCGGCGGTAGCCTAATGGCGGGTTCGAATCCCACCCATTACACTACCGACGTGAACCCACTCGTAACACAAGGATCTTAGCTTAGCACGAGGGGTTAACAAGATTACTAGTAATGCGTGACCCACATTGCTAGTAGGTAATCTTTTTAAAAACAAAAAAAAATCGGTGACGGAAAACTGGACCAAACGTCAATTTTATTCCACGAATAAAAGTTACTAAAATAAAAGTAACTGTTGATTATTACTTAATTAATAAAAATTATTTCCCATATATCACTGGGATACAACTTTAATATCCAATAATTCCCCACCGCTTCATACCAGGAAGCGAGGCGTACATATTGAAGTTCTCAACGGCTTTGAAATTCCTAAAGTTAGGTAACTTTGTCGGTAATACAGGGGTATAGTTCAAATTCAAAGTTACATGTAAGTTACGAAAGATGTTTTAATTGATTTAAAGTTTAGTTAGATCTTGCAAACTTGTAGTAGAAACTCCTTCAAAATAAACTGGGTACCAGTAATAATATTTTTAAAGATGGTTGGGTAGTGATAATATTTATTAAAGGGGGGTTTTACTCTCTAAGGACCAGTTATTTGATCCCGAGTTAAATCAACCAATGGTTAAATATGCTAACTAATGGTTTTGAACTTCGGTATAGCGCGTTTATTCATCAATTTTATTCTAACTGGTTAATTAATTGATTAACCATTTGTTACAGTAAAAATTGATGAATAAACGCATTCTACCGAAATTTGAAAGCATTAGTTTTATATTTAACCATTGTTTGAGTTATCTCGGGATCAAAAAACTGGGCATTAAACGTTTATTTTCAATGCAGAAATTATAGCCTTATAATATACTAGCTGCCCGGACAGACTTCGTTCTGTCAAAAGTAAATTAATTAAGGTAATTCCCAAGTTTAGGAACAGATTTTTTTTACATATTTTTTATGTTTTTCACCTTTTAAACCTTCCCTGGACCTCCATGAACATTTCAAGATCAAAATCAGCTAAATCGGTTCAGCCGTTCTCGAGTTTTAGCGAGACTCACGAACAGCAATTGATTTTTATATATATAGATAGATTAAAAAAAAACCATTTCAAATTGTACCGAATTGTGAATCTAAACCATCCTCGAATCCCCTTGAACTCTCACAATAAATTTCATCAAAATCGGTCCAACCGTCTAGGAGGAGTTCAGTGACATACACACTCACAGAAGAATTATATATATAAAGATGTACCTATCTTTAATAGCGATCTGTAACCTCAAGAGTCAAGACTCTCTACTTACTGAACTACGACGCCACAAGACGTTGTCAAATTAAGTTAAGGGCAATATGGCCGCCGTTGCTAAGCAACCAACGTCTTGGAACCATTGACAGGCAATTTCGAAACTTAACTCACCAGCATTTAGGTTGAAAATGACTTGTTAATGGACATTATGGGAGGGGAATGTTGGTTTTACGCGAAAATGGGTCTAATTGTGTACTGTTAAAGGTTAAAAATTGTATGTTAACATTAATTTAATTGGTTTTCTTTTGAGTACGACGTCTTGGTAGTTTAATGGTATTTGTTAGTGCGTATTGTCGCCAATTTTCGTGGGTAGGGACGGGGAATGGTAGGGGGTTCATTCTCAATCAAATATGTAGGTGTGCTTTTATGGAAAGAAATAAATAATAATATAATCTACCTTATTTATTAAACTTCTGTGTTAAAGGATAGTAAATATTCAATTAAATAAAAAAAAACATATTTGATAACTAATTTCGTGTCGTCATAGCATACGCGACATTGTTTAAAAAAGGATATAGGTATATAGCCACATACCTATTATATATAATAAATTATACTACTAGATATAATAAATTGAAATCAATGTATTTTAGATTTTTTATCCAAGTTTTGTAGAAAATTGTTTAAAATAATGTATGAGCCTAATAATCTCTAATATATGTATAATACCGGCCTATACCTAACCGTCCCACTGCTGAGCACAGGCCTCTTCCTATATAGAGAAAGAATGAGCATTGATCACCATTCTGGCTCGCTGCGGGTTGGCAATTTAAGATTCCAATTTTTGGAATCCAGGTTTCCTCACGATGTTTTCCTTCACCGATTGTCAATGATGTCTTAGAATAATAATGAAGAAAGTGTTACTTTTAAAAAGCCAGTGCCGCGTTCTGTTATCAGCAAAGCCTTCTCCGATAAATCGGCTATCTAACACTGAAAGGATTTTACAAATCGGATCAGAAGTTCCTTAGATTAGCGCGTTCAACCAAACTACAGAACAAATGCAGTTTTCAGTAATACAAGCGAAAGGTTTTTTGCACATTCATAGGCATTTATTTCTGTGCTACCTGTGGAAAGCCGAGATGGGTCTGATAGAAGATAATATTAAAAAGAGGAAAGATTTGTATTTTGTGTGTATGTTTATAATGAATAAACTCAAAAAATACTGTGCCGATTTCAAATTCTTTGACCATTAGAAAGCAACATTCACCTCAGTAACATAGGTTATATTTTTTACTAAAAAAATAGGTACCGCGGGCGGCGTCGCAGGGAACAAGGTACTGCAGCTAGTAATATATAATACTAGTCGACCTAAAGGACGTTGTCATGTCAAACAACGAACAGTTATGTCAAAGGTTAAGGTTACTTTAGCAAAGTTACCATGGTCGTTAAGTTTTCTTAAGTTTTTTTTAATATTGTGCGCAACTTTTTTATTTTTTTTCTCCTGATAATAACAAACACTTTAATTCTCTACCTCTTTTCAAGAAGGCTCTATCTCTCCCTATAATTGAGTTTTATCTACTGTATACTTTTAAGTTATCTGTTATGTTAAGTATATTCATTATATATATACGTATTGTATGTACCTTTATGTATATATTGCACGCCTCATAAGCGAAGCGTTGAGGTGGGTATTACTGTCAGTTTACGCACACCGAGTGATTCTCCAACTTAAAATGTCACTTTTTTTATTCTTTATTGCTTTTATTAGTGAATATATATATATATATATATATATAAATAGACAAATGTTGAGAAAAAACACTATTCTTAACACTCATGATATTTTTAAATCTCTTTTTATTATTAAAACTAATTAAAAAATTGTTTAAAAAAAATCTGTCTTGGACGTCCGTGTGTCTGTATGTACAGATCCCGTATCTTGTAGTCACGATAACGAGCGAAATACTTCACTTATCGAGTTGGATTTTTTTTTATAGGCTTCAGTATTTTGAGGAATAGAAGCCTATTACTTTTCACGATATAATTCGATGTAGTTTAATTATTATTTACAAATAATCGCAATTTTAAAATGAGGTTTTTTTTTGACATGACAGAATGACATTTTAAAAATGAGATGAAAACCTCCTTATTTTAGTATGGAGGTTTTCATTGTTTTTTTCAAGTTTTTCGTGTAGAGTATTATAAATATACCTATTTTTTGTTTTTTATGGAATGGTATTGCCGCTCAGCGACAAAGTTCTGATAAAATAAATATAAATAAAAAAAAAAATAGATTATGAGGCGTGCACTTTTGGATTTTCCAACTATATTTATAGTATTTTGTTTTTCTCTACATAAGTTGCACACTGTTGACTGCCATTATTAACTACCTCTCCTCTTGCGGAACTGCTGGCAGAGATTTCTTTAGAAATAAGCAGGACCTTTTACATTTTGTTCTATTATATTGTTTCTATGCTTTTTGTGGGTACATAAATTATTATATACACACAAAAATATACACACATATATGAATAAATTAATAAAATACACCAGCCATTCTCAAGTTATAGCGTGACCAGGAAAATAGGGGTTCATTTGTATGTATAGATGATAATATTTGTATAATAATTATTGTTAATTGTTAACAGGAACATCGGCAGTAGACTTCACTACGAAACATCCGGCCACGCATTCGGAATGTCGAAAGGTAACATCACCATTGTTTAGCTGGCGCTTAAATATGTACCTATCACAATTAAAAATATTATACTTTAAAAGGAAATTAATTGATATATCGAGACAGATTCCGGTTAAAAAAAAAATTATGGTCTTCGAACAGTGTCCAAATAAAAACAATAAAAACCACCTTACATTTTTCATGAAGTTCTGATTTTTTTACAGACGGAAAACTCAAGAATGTCGACAACTCAAACCTCAGATTCGGATACGGAACACAGTGACAGCGACATCGATATAGTCGGAGAGTCGAACTACGCACAACACTATTCATCTAACAACACGTAAAAAACAATTGAACGTCTATAGCTGCGTTTACAATAGGTACGCGCGTAAGGCCGATATCACGGATACATAATGAACGCGATCAGTTAAAATTTAGTTCTCCTACTTAACCGAGTTCAACGCATCATTTAAAACCAAGAAAATGGAGCAAAACGTCCAGCTTGTAGCAAATTGCGCCATTCAACGTTCGCATTCTCGCAATTATTTTAGGCAGACAATACAATAACAGAATTACCTTACTGAATGCCACTTCATACGTCATCTCATACTTTATCTGTTTAAATCTCACGGTTAATTTAGTTCAACTCGCTGACACGCTCGCAAGGGTAGCGGTAGTGTGTATCAACAGTTTTTAGAATGCCAATCAAGAAACTCACAGCGGATTCAGATTCGAAGTTTAGAACGAGGTCTTACAGAATCAACAGGAAGCAATCAAAGTATTACTGCTGATGCCTGAGTTATGAGAACTCTATGTTCCAGTACTTCTAGTGCTCATACTTTTACCACTATATGGCATACTTCTGCCTTCTTCCTCGTAGGCTTCTACAAAGCTATGTCGGGTCTACCAGTCCCACCAAATCCTGACTGAATACACATTTCATCAATAAATAACTTTGCATTAGTATATTAATAGCACGCCTCATAAGCGAAGCGTTGAGGTGGGTATTACTGTCGGTTTACGCACACCGAGTGATTTCTTGCTTTTATAAGTGAATATAAATAGACAATTAATGTTGAGAAAAAACACTATTTTTAACACTCATGATATTTTTAAATCTCTTTTTATTATTTAAACCTATTACTTTTCACGGTATAATTCGATGTAGTTTAATTATTTATTTACAAACACTCAATTTTATTGTAATGAATGAGATTATGAGGCGTGCACTTTTTGATTTTCCAAGTATTTATAAGACTTATGCCCGGTTTCTGAGGTCAAAGTTGTTGGTACCATAAAGTTATCCATAAGATAAATGTCGGTTATCTATCACTGAGTTTCTTAATACGCAAGGAGCATATACATAATTATGAAACCGATAAGTAGTCCCTCTATCTGCCACTAGATGGGTCTCTTTATAAGATCAGGCTTAAAGAAATACATAATTTTAATTTTTCATTCATATTTTTTTATACAAATATTTTATGTTAAAAGATTTAACAGTGCTTTAGTTATAGAATAAAAGGAGGCGTATTTTTATTTAAGAAATGGTTAATTAGTATTTTTTATCTAGTTTTTTTAAAGATAAATTCGTAAAATTAAAAGAACACTAGTCAACATAGTAGTTTAATTATGTGCAATAATAGTGTTATTTTGTATAAAATATAATAAGGTCAAATAAAACGTGTGTTTAATAAGTAAAGTCGTAAAATAATAATATAAAATAATAATTTATTTAAAAGTATTTCTTGTAAAAAACGTAAGTTCAAGTAATAAAATTGAAGTAGATACCTAAATTTATTTTTAATTGATCTCATTCGTGTAAAAATAATTTAAAATGGGGGTGCCAAATTACAGGTAGTCTAATATTTTATTTCTTTTCTTTATTTATTTTTAAAGCTAATTCGTTTAACCTTTTTTTGCACTCTCTATCAATTTTTATAGGGCCATGTTACAAAAAAGATTATTTAAAAAAATCTCATTAAATTAAACAGATTGTAAAAAATTGAAATTTCTCCCTTTCCAAGTCTACGTTTGTGTGTATTTATCATAAGTTTGTATAAAGGAAAGCTCAAATACTAAGGTTATTATAAGGAAACTAGGCTGTTTTTAGACATAGTAATAACAAGAAATCCGTACATCAAAAGAATACTGCCAGATTGGTAACTTCGTGGAATCATTTATAATATCAAATTAAAAAAAGACATTTATTTTTTAGAATAGTAAATGAAACTTGGTTTTAAAGCTACCTCACAAATTATAAAGCCGTCGAAACTAAATATAGTCCAAGAGGTAGTGAATAATTTTTAATTTTTTTTGTTAACATAATTCTGCGATACACTATTTCCTATTTTTATTGTGGAAGGTTAAAGATTTTCGCAAAAACATTTGTCTGTGAATAAAATAGAATAATAAGGTTCCCGATATAGTTGAAATACTGAATTACCTACCCATTGTTAATTAATAATAATGTACAATTGTTTGTGACGAAGTAAGTTATAAATAAAAAAATAAATGAAAAAATATCTGTTTTATTTTTTGTGTTTGTGACCAGTTTATTAATTTTAAATTTTTAGGTTATTCGAATCGAAGAGAGTAATTCAAGTATTTTTATTTAAATTTTTGTGAAGATTTAGTTTTAAATTTATATTGTTTTTATTTTCGACGATATAACAAGATACTGGTTCTTTTCGTGTCGCTTGCTCTTTTTTTATTTAATAGGTTTACGATAATTATTGGTACTCATTACTAGAATTCTTCCTAATCCCTTGTGCTAATCTAAATGCTTGTGTTACGAGTGGGCCCACGGCGGCGGTCACATTGCGGAACCGGCGACCTCATGATAGCAAGTCAGACATCCTAGCCATTAACCTAGCGATGCTTCTACTTTAATTAGAAGTCTTCTTAGAAGATCTGGGCATCAGAGGCAAAAGAGCAGTTGGTCTTTTCTTCAGGTGACAACACTACGAATAAAAATACAAAATGGCTGGTGTCTCTCTAGAATTAATTACACATTACCAGATTTAATAATATATTGACAGGCCTGTTGGTCTAGGGTTCGATTTCTACCTAGAACTAATTTGTGTGTAATGAGCCCGATCATTTGTTCTGTGTCTGGGTGTAATTTATCTAATCTTTATGTATCAGTTGTCTGGTATCATAGTACAGGCTTTGCCTAATTTGGGATCAGATGACCGTGTGTGAGTTGTCCCAAGATATTATTATCTATACTTCTTATTATATAGATATTATTAACCCAAATGTGAAAAGTGTCAATTTAAGACCGCGGAGGAAGGTATTGTATCGAAATCTTACGACCTTCAGCAAGATACTTTTTATATGATTTTTTTATTGGGGTTGCAAAGGAGTGATGTAAACTATTTTCATTTTTTTTTAAAGATTACTAACAATGTGGACCGCACATTACTAGTAATCTCGTTAACCCTCGTGCTAAGAGCTTGTGTTACGAGTGGGTTCACGTCGGTAGTGTAATGGTTGAGATTCGAACCCGCAACCACATGATCGCAAGTCCGACGCCCTAGCCATTAGGCTACCGCCGCTTTGAATATTAGCATTTGGCATATTAGTTTCGGAACAGTAAGTAGTAGGTATCCACATTTAAAGTTATAGTGCGAATGGAAATTTAAATAAAACGACTTTTAAACGGATTCTATCGCGGTTTTGACAATCGTTCTAATATTCTGAGGTTCCAATAGATTGAACCATGACACCTGCAAAGGCGTCGAAACGTCGGGAAATAAAATCAAAATAAACCGGGATAGAATCCGTTTAACAGTAGTTTTATTTCAATGTCTAACATTTGCGTAAACCTCAGAAAACAATAAGAATGGAATTTTTTGTTTTAGATATTGGAAACAACAAATTAGTACCTACTTATATGGCCACATGCAAAGAAAATAAATCAGCAACTGAATGAGCCCAATGCCCAGTACCACGGTGTTAAAAATTCAGACCCAATGCTGGGCACAGGCCTCTTCCCACATAGAGAAGAAATGAGCATTGATTAAGTACCAAGCTTGCTCGTTGCGGGTTGGCGATTTCAGATTCCAATTTTTTGGAATCCAGGTTTCCTCTCGCTCTTTTTCTTTACCGTTTGTCAATTATATCTTAGAATGATTAACAAAGTACAAATAACTTTGAAAAAGTCAAATTGGTATTTGCCTTAGTTCGAACCTTCCACCATGTGCATGCGAATCCGGTCATTGAACCGCTAGGCCGCGACACTTTATTCACGATATATTTAACACAAATCAGCGTGTGAATAAGACATGACAAGTGTATTAATATCCCCACAATCTATTTGCAGTCTCAATCAAATAAAATAACATTATGAAAACCAATCAGAGGTCCCCCATACAGAATAATAAACTTAAATGTTACTAGAAAGGGACAAAGCTATACAGATATCCACCATCTCTTTCACATCGGAATCCGGCCCTTGTGTTAAACAAATGACTTTGAAAGGGGGTGCAAACAATACGAAATTAGTGTGAAATTGTGCGCGTGATTCGTACGTTCTGACAATGTTAAGATATAACAATGTTAAATAGAATACCAGTGGTTTATTGTTATTTTTGCATTTATTATTATTTTTAGGAGGTTTAAACTAACTTCTATACTATATATAGGTAAACGCGGGCTTCTTTTCCGCAAATCGACGACTTTTCTCGCGCCTGTTTTGCGTTGAGAGGGGGTGCTTGCACAACGCTAGCCACCCCAACTCCTCCACGAAGCCTAGCAGACCCTTCACGTTGCCGACGGCTTCGGAGAGAGACCTCGGAGCACGAGGTGCAGTGCCCTGTAGTATGCCACCTCCGTACAGTCTAGGATGATGTGGGCGACTGTTTCCTCTGTTGCCATGCAGGCCCTGCACAGGGGGCTGTCCGTGACACCTAGAGTATATAAGTGTTTGTTTAATAGCGTGTGACCAGTTATCATCCCTATCGCAAGTCGGAGCTGGGGCCTATACCTACCTACTATATATAATAGAATTAGTTTTTGATCGCGGTTCCGCCCTCGTGGGCGTCGTATAGCCTATAGCCTTCCTTAATAAGTGGGCTATCTACCAGTAAAAGAAGCGGAGGAAGTCCATCAGGATTTTCCCCGGAATAAAAAAAAAACAAAAAAGAGTGGATTCACGTCGGTAGTGCAATGGTTGGGTTTTGAACCGAAAACCACATGATCGCAAGTCCGACTCCTTAACGTTAGGCTTGAGGTATGTATTATTAGCGTAATTTTTTAATTAAAAAATAATTTGAATATCTCATTTAAACCCATTTGTGATAAGAAAAGCATTAATTTTTAATTGTATAAACTATGCCTGTTCATAATACCTACCGCTTCTAAATAGGACCGTGTTATGTAACAGGTAACCAAATTGAAATAAAATTTCTAATTTATTTACTATACGAGATGATACAGAAATCTCTATCTATACAACATGTAACAAAACCCCTGTCCGATCCCTGAGAGTATTATTCGGTATCGTACTGCGAACACATATGTATACGTAGCCATTAAATTGATTGGAGATTTTTTTTCCCAATTGAAAATAATCGGATCATCGCCCAATTCGAGCAAAATTTTCAGTTAATGTTAAACTCTATCGCAAAAATCTATTTAAACGTACAATTAAAAGACACGATAAACAAACCCTACACCATCACAGCGATAAATTTAATATAGAATTAAAAAACCATTATCAAACTTTAGAAACTGATATTGACGACGTGGATATTCAATATAAACATCTAAAAACTGCAATAGATAAAGCCAGCAAATCCATTAAATCACAGAAGAAGAAAAGTAAAGCTAAGCTCTCTGATAAATCATTAGAATTAATTGCAGAACGAGAAAAGTTTCAAAAATGCTCACCATCTTATTATGAAAGCGATAGAAAAGTAAAACGTAGTATACGTAATGACATAAGAAAACTTAATTCATGTCTTGTTCAATCCGCTATAGAAAAGCACACTTCTCTTCGAGTAGCTAAAGAAGGCGTTTTTCGAGCAAAATCCTGGATTACTAGCCTTACCGATCAACATGGTATTAAACATAGAAATAGAGATAAAATCATAGATATCAGTACCAAATTTTACCAACATTTATACTCCGATACATCAAAAATTAAAGCAACAATACCGTATACTAGTCCAGATCCAAATAATATTCCACCAATAACGGGTTATGAAGTAAATAGCGTGCTAAAGACTATGAAAAACGACAAAAGCCCCGGAGATGACGGAATCACCACAGAAGCTCTCAAAACAGGAAGTATTACTCTACTTCCACACATAACTAATCTTTGCAATAACATCTTGTACAAGGGTGTGCTTCCTGACAAATTTTGCCACGCTAACATCATTCTACTGCATAAAAAAGGTGATAAGAGCGACATCGGCAACTATAGACCAATCAGCCTAATCTCTCATATTTATAAAATATTTATTAAAGTTATCGAGAACCGTATTGCCGATCAATTAGATTCACAACAACCCCCAGAACAAGCAGGCTTTCGCCCCGGCTTTTCCACTACGGACCATTTGCAAACTATAAATCAAGTCATTGAAAAATGCAATGAATATAACTTACCACTACATTTAGCATTTGTCGATTATTCCAAAGCCTTTGACAGTTTAAATCATTCCGCAATATTTGAATCACTTTGTAATCAAAGTATTGACAATGCATACATAAACCTTATTAAATTAATATACAATAGTAGTACCGCCAACATTAAATTAAATTCATCCGGGCCATCGTTTAACATAGAAAAAGGCGTAAAACAAGGCGATCCTCTCTCCCCAAAACTGTTTACTTCAACGCTCGAAGAAGTGTTCAAAACACTAAGAACATCCTGGGCAAACCGAGGCATTAAAGTCGGCGATAGAAGGCTTACAAATCTTCGCTTCGCTGACGATATTGTTTTGTTTGCTCATACCGCTGCAGAGCTTGAAGCAATGCTGAGGGAACTCAATGTTGCAAGCCTTAGGGTTGGTCTCTCTATGAATAGGTCAAAGACTCAGGTTATGACTAATGGACGAAAGCAAATTATCGAGGTGGATGGGCATATGATACAATATGTCGACGAATACATCTACTTGGGCCAGCTAGTGAGCTTCGAAAACAGGCAAGGCAAAGAAATCGATCGTCGCATCGAAAACGCCTGGAAGTGCTACTGGTCCATGAAAGATTTAATGAAGGGCGACCTCCCACTTTCTCTAAAGCGCAAACTTGTCGACATTTGTATCCTTCCTGTCCTTACCTACGGCTCCCAAACTTGGTCTTTGACCGAGCAGCAGAAGACCAAACTTAAGGTTTGCCAAAGAGCAATGGAACGCAGTATATTGGGGATTAAGAGAATGGATTGCGTGCGTAATACCATCTTGCGCTCAAAAACACGAATAATCGATGTAGGTATTCAAGCAGCCAAACTTAAATGGAACTGGGCTGGTCACGTTAGCCGCATGACTCTAGATAGGTGGGCTAAAATAGCTACAGAGTGGGTTCCTGATGTCGGAGCTCGCAAACGAGGCAGGCCGAGGAGACGGTGGCGGGATGACATCGATCGCTTCTTAAGCGATTGGCGTCAAGTGGCTCAAGACCGAAAGGTGTGGAGCCAAGCAGGGGAGACCTTTGCCCAGCAGTGGGACAATAATTAGGTTATGGAAAAAAAAAAAAAAAAAAAAAATTGAAAATAATAAAATCAAAATAAAAACTGATCCAAGGCAACAGCAACACTGACCGCTCCTCAAAGTTCACGTACTTACTACCTGCAGTTTTGTGTCAAACAAGCCGCCTATGCGAGACGGTTCATGAGCTGTACCACGAATACGCCTTTATTGAATCGGACAGGGGTTTTGTTACATGTTGTATATATAAAACAAAGTCGGGTTTGTTACATACAAAACTTATATAACTTAAAGTATTTCAAAATTACTGGAAATTTCAGTAGCGTTCTGTATAAAGTAAGTAAAATATAAACTGAAGTAAACATTATATTAAAAAACGGAATTTTGAAACATGTTTCTCTTTGTCAACCATGACAGTTTCTCTTGCCCTACTTGACAGTTTTGACAGTTTAGAAGGTAAGTATTGAATCACACTTTTAATATAGATGCAAAAGTTTGTGAGAGTGTTTGTGTGTATGTTTGTTAACTCGTCACGCTCAAACGGCTGGACCAAATTTGATAAAATTGCAGTAAGAGGTAGCTGAAACCCTGCATTAAAACCGCGGAGCGCAGCTAGACATAATATAAAAATAGGCACAAAGCAAACTTTAAATGAATTACTAAAATGCACTTATAATACTTACACACTATTATTTATATAGAAACATCCATAAAGTAACAGGCTGCACGGATAGCCGAGTGCCGCTGTGCGCGACGTGCTGCGGGTTCGATCCCCGCATGGGACAAGTATTTGTGTGATCTACAAATGCTTGTTACAAGTCTGGGTGTTCCTTGTGCATGTGATTTGAATGTTTGTGAAACCCCCGCGACACAAGGATTAAATTGCTTAGTGCAGGCGTAAAAAAAAACATTTTAGCGTGTACGACAAAAAAGATGTATAAGTACGTTATTTAGGTTTTTGAGTACCAAACTACCTATATGTACGGTGATATAAAGAGATTTAAGATATTCTTCGTGACTCATCCCGTTGATATCTATTTTGTTAATTAAAAAAGTATATAAGCCAAACGACATTGAGAAGATAAAAACATGCAAGTCGACTTATCAAGTTTTTCACTCCATTCACGGATATTAAAGAATGGTTCCCTACGGCATAACACCGTCCATAATATAATCAAATCACAATGATATTGAGCCTTCTGTTCCCAAATTAAAAGAGTTGTCGTCACCCTCGCACACCCGTTGTACAATATACAGTCGTTACAGTAAACCAAGTAAACATTATTATTCAAATAAGTTAATAGTAAGACTTTTTGTGTGAACTTGTATTAAATAACTAATAAATATCTTGGGACAATCTCACACACGGTCATCTGATCCCAAACTAGGCAGAGCCTGTACTATGGTAACCAGACAACTGATAAACATACTTATATATTTCTAAATACATACATATTATAGATAGCTGTTGCCCGCGGCTTCGCTCGCGCGTAAAGTTAAGAGTAGTAAGTAGGTAGTAAAGGATAGATGGATGTATTCTGTGATTTTCAAAGTAAGGCGCATAAATTATATTTTTCATAACATATTATGGCGTCAAGATAATAATAAGATAATGTGGAAAACATCACATACATTGAGTTTGGATAAACTTTAAAAAAGGTGGCAAATTTTTGGTCAGATAAAACTTGAGAATCATTAAAACGAAAAGACGAATAAGAGTCACATACATTGCTCCGAATTCAAAGTAAGTAGCAGGATTGTGTTATGGAATCAGAAGCAACGAAGGTACCATAAAAATAATACCTTGCAACCCCTATTTCACCATCATAAGGCGTAGATATCTAAAATCGCAAAAATATGTTTTCATTTATTTCTTACCAAAAACCCGAATACCAAATCTTATGTATATCTCTTTGAAAATGACGAATATCGTAAAAAAACTTCAAACTCCAATTGCACCCTTTTAGAGAGTAGATTTCTAAAATCTCGGAAATACGTCTTATTTATTTCTAACTCATAATCCTATGAAATTTAATGTGGCTATCTATGAAAACTACACAATAATTCATATACCTACAAACTTCCAACCCCTATTTTACCCTCTTAGGGGGTAGATTTTCAAAATTGCTGAAATACATCTTTATTTATTTCTATCGTGAAGCCCGTATATGTAATTTCCATACAAACTTTCATCCCCTATTTAACATCCTTAGGGGTTGAATTTCGAAAAATCCTTCCTTATTCCTTGTCTACATTAAATAGGAAACCTCTGTGCAAAATTTCAGCTATCCAGGTTCAAGGGTTTGGGCTGGGCGTTGATGAGTCAGTCAGTCAGTCAGTCAGGCCTTGTCTTTTTATTTATACAACAACATGTAACAAAAACCCTGTCCGATCCCTTAGACTCGGTATTATTCGGTATCGTACTGCGAACACATATACGTAGCTATTAAATGGATTGGAGATTATTTTTTTTCCTAATTGAAAATAATTAAATCAAAATAAAAACTGATCCAAGGCAACAGCAACACTGACCGCTCCTCAAAGTTCATGTACTTACTACCTGTAGCTTTGTGTCAAAGAAGCCGCCTATGCGAGACGGTTCATGAACTGTACCACGAATACGCCATTATTGGATCTGACAGGGGTTTTGTTACATGTTGTATATAGATATACCATTGTCATCGAAAATCAGTCCTAAACTGTTACCGCCTTCACCGCGTGAAGGTTATGCTATTTTATAATTATACAGTGTAATTAGTGATAGAGAGAGAAAAATGGAAGGAAGAAAGGGAGGCCTTTGCCCTGCAGTGGGACATTTCAGGCTCAAAATAAATAATAAAATAAATAAAATTAGTGATAGCTTTGATTTCCAGGTCAGATGTTTAAAATCTTCGATTTTTATAAGTGAACAGGAAATGCCCATCAGATTGAACAACTTTTGCTAAGACGTCATTCCTATATGTGTTATGGTGTAGCCGGGCTCTTGGAGTTCGACAACAGGTGTTCCAGATCTTGAATTTTTATACGTCAACAGAGAGTGCTCATCAGGCTGAACAACTCTTGCTAAGACGTCATTCCTATATGTGTTATACTGTAGCTGGGCTCTTGGAGTTCCACATCAGGTTTTCCAGATCTTCAAATTTATTCTCTCAGCAGAAAATGCTCATCATGTGGAACAATTTTTGCTATGGTACCATTTTTGTATCTCTTATAGTTTAGCTGGTCTGTTGCGGTTCTGCATCAGGTATATACTCTTCCGGGATAAAAACTACCCAGTGTGGTGCCCAGGATATTAAGGAACAATTATACCAAGTTTCATCGTAATCGAACCGGTAGTTTTTGCGTGATGCCTGAACAAACAGACAGACAGACAGACAGACAGACAGACAAAAATTTTTTTAATCACATTTTTGGGTTCGGTATCGGTCTAGTAACACCCCCCGCCATTTATTTTTTTAATACTTTAAATGTACAGAATTTTCACTTCTACAGATTTATTATAAGTATAGATAAATAACACCCAGACACAGAACAAATGATCGTGCTCATCACACAAAGATTTGTCCTGGGTGGGAATCGAACCCACGTCCTCCGGCTTAGCAGTCAGGGTCACTAACCACTAGACCAACAGGCCCGTCTAGTAAGTATGTATAACTAATTTGGAGTTTGATCACCGAATACTTCTTTTTCTACCGGCACTAAAGAGGTCTTCTTATATGACAAGGCCGAGTCTGGAGCACGACACAGTCAGCTTGGTATGCACCGACTCAACAACAGCTACGGGAGCGCAGACGACGATAGCGACGACAGCGGCACCTACCCCTGTGCGTAGGTACATCTGCGACGCTGGCGCCACCGCCGCTCACCGCGCGAGCGCGCCGCTACGCAGCACGGTGTGGTGCCACCGACATCAGTTCGACTCGCGACACCGCCGCGCGCTGCCGCCGCGTCAGCTCATGATTAAGGGCTCCTCTTGAATCTGAAACTAGTCGGGCAATCCCGAGCATGCGCGTGAGTAAGCCGCTGAATCTTTAAATAATTACTACTTTTTCTTTGTGTAATAAAACTCCTTCGTCGAACTATACTTGATTTATTATACAATAAACAATCCGTCTTCACACAATCACCAGAACTGTCTCAATATACAATTATATTATTATTTTCTTATATTATACAGTCTTTAAATACTGGGACAGTAGGTAATTGTGCGTCCAACGCCGACGAGCGCCAAGAGCCAAGAGGGCGAGCTCAACCTCGTATTCCCCACTGACATAACAATTTGACAGTTCTTGGATCGTCGGTGTTGCACGCACAACAAATAAATTGTCCACTTATAATAGGTAAACCAAATACATACTTAATTATAATACTTATTAATTAAACGTCTAAATAAATAATCTGTTATACTTACATATAATATTCAACCTAACACTCGCCCATCCTGACGAGGTGTATGTCCTCATACACATATCAAATCATAGCTGAAAACCTAACACTCACCAAATTTAATCATCTATCAGAGACCCCAAATATCCTCCAACTTTAGGAGTTTTCTAAACCTCTCCAACTTTTGGAGATTCTTATAGCTCTCCAACTTTTGGAGATTCCTAAAGCTCTCCAACTTTTGGAGATTCCTAAAGCTCTCCAACTTTTGGAGATTCCTATAGCTCTCCAACTTTTGGAGATTCCTAAAGCTCTCCAACTTTTGGAGATTCCTAAAGCTCTCCAACTTTTGGAGATTCCTAAAGCTCTCCAACTTTTGGAGATTCCTATAGCTCTCCAACTTTTGGAGATCCCTAATGCTCTCCAACTTTTGGAGGTACCCAAAACTCCATGAAAATCTCACTTCTACTTTTCCGGGGCACTTCTAAGCTTCTTTTCCTACAATCTAATTTATAATGCACAAGTAACTTTTATTAGATTCATAACAGCACTAGAACATCATTATATAAACCAAGTATGCAGTGATCAATCAAATTCTAACTAATTGCCTATTGCTTATATCACTAGGTATTACTTTAATCATTAATGTTACAATTACATTATTTGAACACCTTTTATTTACACAATTCATAGTACAAGTATTATTATAATAATTATTTTATTACATTCATGCATTTTCCTAGTTTAGTAATATAATTTTATAATCATCTTATAACTATTTTTTTTTTAAATTCATCAGTAACACAGTAATTCATTATTATTCATTTATTTCATCGCTATCACTAGCACTAGCACTAGTAGTACTATCTGTCTCGTTTAACTCTAAAGCAGCTACATGAACCCATGGTAACATTCTACTAGCAGCTACAACAGTTTTGCGTTTGTTTTTCGTGCTACTTAAACCGGGAATCGCGGCTAACTCATACCTATCATTTCCGAGCGAAGTAACCACACGATATGGACCAACGTAAGCCGGGCACAGCTTTTTACTTTTACCGTCATTGTCAAACGACGTCTTAGTTATTTTAACTAATTCGCCTACTGTATACGTACGAGCCGGGCGTCTATCTTTATCGTAACGACATTTTTGTTTCGCCTGTTCCTCAATTATTTTATCCTTCACCTGCTCCCGTATAGTCGTAACATCCGTGTTGTCCCTAGTTTCTTGGCGTACTTCATTTAAACGTGGGTCTATTTCGCTACCCATGTGGGTACCGAACAAAATTTCCGCTGGGGTCCTCCCCGTTGTCTTTTGCACGGTATTATTCAAACCCCATTGGACCCTACCAACCTTGGTATCCCAAACCCTCTCATCATCCCCGAGATTTTGTGTCGTCAAGGAATCGAGAATAGTGCGGTTATATCTTTCTACCTGCCCATTAGATTGTGGGCTAGCAACCGCGTTTAAAATGTGTTTGATTCCCTTTTCAGCACAAAATCTCTTAAAGGCATGCGAGGTAAAACATGTTCCACGGTCACTTATTATGCGATTGGGCACCCTAAAGATATCGAAAATGCCTTCAAGGATTGTTAACGCAGTTACCGTTTTAGTATTTTTCGCTGGCAAAGACAAATTTCGTGAAAGCATCAACTACAACTAGCAAATAGGAATTACCCTTCTTAGATTTTACAAAGGGGCCGAGATGATCTATATGGAGCGTGTGAAAGGGAACTTCTATCTTGGGTATAGGGTGCAATAAACCTTCCGATTTGCCCGACCTTTTCTTTGAAAATGCACACTCGAGACACGCGCCTACGTATTTTTTTACAAACTTAGACATGCGAGGGAACCAATAGGCTTTTTTAATGCGCTCTAATGTTTTTTCGATGCCCAGGTGACCTATATCATCGTGATTAAGTCGACAGACTTGCCATCTTGCTCCCTTTGGTACCACCCAACGAACATTGGTGGTGTCACCATTAATACATTTATAGAGGCCGTTATCTCGTATGACGTAGTTTTCTCTAATGTACTTAAGTCCATCAGGTTCTAACTTTGTTTGCAGAACTTCACGTATCCTACTTAACTCAGAATCGCCTAACTGGAGCGTAAGCAACCAATCTTCGCTATTGATTGACATAATCATGGGATATTGATCAACCTCAGCAGGTTCAATAGCAGTGGTGGGGTTTCTAGATAAGGCGTCAACATGCGACATGCTGACACCTGGACGGTATTCAATTGAACATTCGAACTCTTGCAGCATCAACCACCATCTAGCTATCCGAGGAATTAAATCACGCTTAGAAAACGTTGTTCGTAGCGCTGCACAGTCAGAGACGATTTTGAACTTTTGCCCCAATAAATATATCCTGAATTTCTTTAAGGAACAAACGACCGCTAGAGTTTCTAATTCATAAGAATGGAAGTTTTTCTCTTCCGGGGAAGTTTGGCGACTGTAAAAGGCTACGGCTCTAAAAGGCTCTAAACAAGAAGGACGCTGTAAAAGAATACCACCAATTCCAACCCTACTGGCATCGGTATGGAGTTCAGTTTCATATGAAGAATCGTAAATAGTTAGTACCGGCCTAGCGATCAGTTTTGCCTTTAGGATATTAAATGCCTCCTCTTGTTCGCCAGACCATACCCAAGTAACGTCCTTTTTCAACAGTTTGCTAAGTGGATGTGCGATCTGGGCGAATCCCTGAATAAATTTACGAAAGTAACTAGCTAATCCCATAAACTGACGCACCCCATGCTGGTTAGTAGGACGAGGAAAATCTATTACCGATTGTATCTTTTTACTCCCAGGTCTAACCCCAGCAGAACTGATTTCATAGCCTAAATAATCCAGCTTGTCTTTTAGAAACTCACATTTGCTCAGATTTAGTGTCAAGTTTGCCTCTCCGAGTAATTTAAGTATATGCTCTAACTTAACCAAACAGTCATCTACACTACTCCCGTAAATAAGTAGATCATCTAAGTAAGCTGTAGCTTCAGTAAATCGAGCAGAACCTAATACTTTATTCATCATTCGCTGAAAGACAGCTGGTGCATTAGCCAACCCAAAAGGCATCCGGTTAAACTCATATTGACCGTCAGGCGTTACGAAGGACGTAAAAGGCTTTGAACTTTCGGATATTGGCACCTGATAGTAACCGGATGCTAAGTCGAGGGAAACAAAGCAAGCTTGACCGGATAACCTAGCTATCTCGTCATCAATTATGGGCATAGGGTAACGCTCTTTCACAGTTATTGAATTGAGCATTCTGTAATCAACACATAATCGGAGGTTACCGTCTTTTTTTCGAACTAGTATGATTGGACTCGCATACTCCGATACCGATTCTCTGACAATTCCTGCGTCAATCATTTCATCTATCATTTCACGAACCTTTTCACGCTCGCTATGAGATAACCGGTACGGGCGATATACAACTGGGGCTTTACTGTTCAATTCAATGCTCATTTCAATAACTCCAGTGCAGCCCAGCTCCGTAAGTGAGGAGGCAAAACAACGTCGATACTTTTCTAAGAGTTTAAATAGTTTTAACTTGTCGGCCTCGCAAACTGCCTCCCCAACACGTATTTGGCTTACGTCGAGATCGTCTTGACAACTACGTGTTTGGATGTTTTGTTCAAGGATTCTATTGACAACATTGACCACGATTGCCCGGCCTACAGTAAATCCTACTGGTAACAACGAGAACGAGTGCAGTGGTAACACATCAACATATGTAAAACCTTGTTTTACCGAATATAATCCACCCGTGGCCATACAAAGCTGATGTGGTTTACCAATCAACTTACGATCTAACAGAATGCTACCTTCACTTAGGGACTCTACAGAAACCTTTAACGAGGCGGGACCGTACAACTTTACATTATCAGGTAAGGTAACTTTGACCACTTTTTCATTGCTAGTGTGTATCTGAGCAAACGGCATTTCGGCATCAATGGTTGAAAATTGTAAGTCTGTGGCAGTTTTATGGACGACCACATGAGGCTGCTCAGTGAAAGTCTGACCAACTAAAACTGGCACATCCAAGAATTTATCATCAACCACGCGACAGTAAACGTTAGCCAGTACGTCGTCTACCGACAATTCAACGTAAACTTCTCCTACCGAGCGCACCAATTCGTTCCCAAAGCCTTTCAGAACTGTCTCTACACCATTGTGCTGAAGCCCTAATTCTATTATAAGCGACTCTCTTATTAAGGAGACCTCGCTACCAAAGTCAATGAAAGATTTTACGGGTTGTTTATTAATTTTAATGATTTTAATAAATTTTAAATTTGGTTTGGAGGTTGAAATGAGCATAGTTGTTGATTCCTTTTGAGACTTACTATTCTCTAAGCTATAATTACAAGTTTCCGACGTATGACCTACTTTCTTACACTTCGTACATGTTTTGAGAGGCTTAGGGCACCTAGAAAATGGGTGTCCTCGTTCCTTACAGTTAAAACATTGGAATTGGTAATTATAGGAGCTAAAGGGTTTATTCGATGGTTTAACGTTAGACGTATTTGAATCATTCCCTGGTCTTAATCGCGGATTTGCTATACGTTCGGAGACCGAATAACTTTCTTTGTTGCTCATTAAATACTGAAGCAACTGATCCGGATGATTACATCGTAAGGCTAAAGCTGCAGATTTTGTAGTTTTATCGCTAATGCCGTAAATAATACAGTCAACTGCACGTTTATCATAAATGTCACATTGATTTAAAAGGGCAAGCTTCTCATAAAAGTAGTTTTCTATGGGTTCATTGTATCTACTTTTCCGTCTAAGCATCTCCTCCAGGGTTTGGCCATAATTTTGTTCATGTGGAAACGCACTTAATAATTTTTCTTGCCACTCAGTCCAAGTAAATAAAATTGTATTTAAACTCTCGTACCAAGTTTTAGCCAGACCCTGCAGTTTTTGCATAGCGTAATGAATCAATGTCCTTTCGTCCCACCCATAAACAGAAGCACACTCATTAACCTTCTTTATCCATAATATGTCAATGCGTTGGTTTTTTAATGAAGGGTTAAACTCCGGTAGTATGTTTCTCGAGTCACTATTACGGTTAATTAGAGGAGCTCCTGTTGATGGCTGAGACGCAAGCTGTTTTATTGTACTCAGTAAATTGACTGCATCCTTAGTATTAAAAGAAACACTGCTCGACCCTTCAATATGCCCCTTTTTATTAGGAACACTCAGAGGGCTACCCATTCGGTGGCGCCTGTCCGATACGGCAGAGTCTTCATGGGATATAATAGACTGATCGCGGGCACGCGGACTATACCGTCGCTTTGACGATAACCGACTGCGTGCCCTGCTCACCTCAATTTCCATGGCTTTGACACGCTTCCGCTCTCGTTCCAGCTCCTTTTCTTGCTCGCGCAGGCTTTGTGAGTTACTTTCCCGAGACCGTCTCCGGCGGCTCAGGTGGCGACTGCGACTCCGAAGGCGGCTTCGACTGCGACGACGACTTGGTCTAGAACTTCCTCCACTGCGCGCTCCCGATCTAACGTCTTCAAGTGCGTGGCGCGATTGCTCTCTCACAGGCGTAGTTAAACATCGTGAGCCAGGCATGTCGTCACGCGGCATGGTCGGAAATAAGAAAAACGAAATTAGTCATACAATAAATATAATTAGACGTATCTCTGAAACGGTGCATCTGAGCTCAAAAAGGGTAAAATTTTACCCCCTTTTATAAACCCCGCAAGGGGATCTGGCCAAATTTTAGTCGCTAAAATCTAAGTACCCACATGTTATTATTATTATTATTATTTGCGGGTAGTTGTAAATTCATTTTCAACAGTCTGTACTAACTAAATTGTTCTTAAAACATAAATTAATTTGCATATGGCGATAAAGAGAATCTAAGTGCGTAAAATAATTTAAACTAGTCGGGTACTTACCACTTCTGAAGTGTAATAAAACTCCTTCGTCGAACTATACTTGATTTATTATACAATAAACAATCCGTCTTCACACAATCACCAGAACTGTCTCAATATACAATTATATTATTATATTCTTATATTATACAGTCTTTAAATACTGGGACAGTAGGTAATTGTGCGTCCAACGCCGACGAGCGCCAAGAGCCAAGAGGGCGAGCTCAACCTCGTATTCCCCACTGACATAACAATTTGACAGTTCTTGGATCGTCGGTGTTGCACGCACAACAAATAAATTGTCCACTTATAATAGGTAAACCAAATACATACTTAATTATAATACTTATTAATTAAACGTCTAAATAAATAATCTGTTATACATATAATATTCAACCTAAAATTTGTTTCAATGATTCTCAAATTCTGTCTGACCAAAAAGTTAGAATAAATAAATAAATGTGGACAACATCACATACATTGCTCCGAATCCAAAGTAAGTAGCTAAAGCACTTGTGTTATGGAATCAGAGACAACGAAGGTACCACAAACACCCAGACCCGAGACAATGTAGAAAAGTGTTTTTCTATATTGACCCGTCCGGGTATCGAACCCGGGACCTCAGAGCTGGCGACACCTTGAAAACCGGTGGGTACGCCACTCGACCACGGAGGTCGTCCACAAGAAGAATTAACTTTGGACCTTCTGCAAATAATCTTTTATGCGACAACAATAAACGAAAACACGAATCGCTATCGAACCCATTTTTCCTTTCCAAATTACCATCCCACACAATATTCAACCTTAACCCACTATAACACAGTCCAATTTAGCATAGCACTGTAACTTTCCACAGAATCCAGTAATTTGCAGTTATTAGGAGTTGGAATGCGCTGCTTTGATCCAGTTAGGACCAGATTGGACCGGTTTTAGGGAAGGTGGTGATGTCAAAGGTAATTCTAAAGGGACAACATTATTAGATCATCTGTTTTATGAAAGATAAAGATCTAATAAAGGAATAAGGGCTATGGATGGTGAAATTAAGTTAATATAGGGCTCGGTGGTAAAAGGTTTATTTTTATTATGGTAGTAGTCGTCAGGTTACTCTTTTTTTTTTTAAAAACGACGCCCGCACTAAGGAATTTTTATCCTTGTGTCACGGGGGTTTCACATACATTCAAATCACATGCACAAAGAAATCCCAGACTTGGAACAAGTATCTGTGGATCACACAAATGCTTGTCCCATGCGGGGATCGAACCCGCAGCACGTCGCGCACAGTGGTAATTAGCGTGGTGACCTATACCAATAGGCCATCCGTGCAGTCATAGTGGCCTAGCGGTTCAATGAACGGAGTTATGTCAAGGATGCAGGTTCGAACCTACTATAGGCAAGTACCAATGTGACTTTTTGTGTGAAAATTTAATAAAACAAAATGTTGTTTAGCGTGAGCGAAACGGCGAGATATCGCTAGTCTAGTGTTCTATACAGGATTAATTTAAAAGGAGTCCGTATATTCAACGAGGTAATCAGGTGCATAAAACTGAACAACTTCTCCCAAGAAACATAGGTCGAAATCCTAAAATTTAAAATCATCTTTACGTACAAACATAAGTCACGTGACCTGTCACTTTGTATGAAAAGTTCATTTTCCATTTTAAGATTTCGACCTATGTTCCTCGCGGAAAGTGGTTCAGTTTTACGCACATGATTACCTCGTAGAATATTCGCACTCCTTTTAAATTTATCTTGTATGAAGTGACAAGCACAATTTCTATATTAACTAAATCCCTTAGGGGTGTTAAACGCCTGTAACAAAAAGGTAAACAATTAACTGTTTTATCATCCCCTAAATAAGGGGTGAGTGTCATTACAACTGATTTTATCAAAATGTCGGCTCCCGAGGCGCAGTTTAACCTTTTTTGCGACAGCTTGCTTAATAACTTGCTTATTTAAAGTACCTATACATACTCAACACATACAATGATATGACTGCATGGATAGCCGAGTGGTATAGGTCACCACGCTAATTACCACTGTGTGCGACGTGCTGCGGGCTCGATCCCCGCATGGGACAAGCATTTGTGTGATCCACCAATACTTGTTTGTTTGTTTCAAGTCTGGGTGTTCTTTGTGCATGTGATTTGAATATTTTTTTTGAGCGCGTTAATCTCAGAAACTTTGAAAAAAAAACATGCGTGCGTACAAAGTACACATGTCAGAAGTGAAACTTCTTTGGCGAACTAGGTAATTTATAAATCTTGTTTATATTTATACAAATCTAAAACTTTAAATTTCCAATATTAAGAGGAAGGGAAAAAGGAAGATAGGTTAGGAATTTAATTGTCATTAAAATAAAAAAAGTGTTGAAAATTAATGTAAATTATAAATTTATTTTTTTCAATTTATTTCTTCAATATTTACATTGTTTGACATAACGTTTATCTATACTTCTATACTAATATTATAAAGAGGAAACCTTTGTATTTTTGTATTTTTGTATTTTTGTATGTTTGTATTGAATAGGCTCAAAAACTACTGGACCGATTTCAAAATTTCTTTTACCATTACTTAGAGGGATTCTTCCGAATCCGTATAGGCTATATTTTATCCCGGAAAATAGATAGGATTTTTCGTGGTAGTGAAAATTGTGGAGTAAGTCGACGAAAAAACTGCCGTACGTTAACGATTCTCGCGAACGCTGCCTAAATGGTTAGAGATATATGGTTGACTTCTATAAAAAAGTTGTAGAGCTCAATAATGCCTACAAAAAAGTCCGCGATAGTATAAACCAAACATTTATATTTTAGCCATTATAACCACTTTTCCATAGAATCAAAGTAATTCAAATTATTAGCCTATGTTTATTGATCATATTATCGTCAAATACTAATCCTTATCCAAATAAACTATTTATTGAGCAAAATTGTTTCAATAGCTATAAATTACTTTTTATTTTATTTCAAAAGATATTATTACGAATTTAAAATTGTAATTGGTATTAAAAATGAATGATGTCCGCCGGCCGATATGTGTCGCACGACTCGCACGGCAAAACCGCAGGGGAGGGGGGTGCACATCTATGAAGCAGGTTGCTGCGCCGCTCACTCGCGCGGTCGGCTCTCTACGCAGCGGACGCGGCCAAATCGAGTAAATTTACTGAATTAATGCACTTATTAAAATTGATTTCGGAACTATTTAGGTACTCATTATCAAAACTTTTTTTCAAAAACACAATATTAAAGAAAAAAAAAATCGAATTATTTTCGAAAAACTGGTATTTATTTTCGTCTGACGGTTGACGACTGAGGGTTTTTTTAACATAAACCCAAGATAAACAATATGCCTAAAAAGAAACGATCGCAGCTATCTGAAAGTAGTTCCCAAGCGAGATTAGCAAAAATACGTCGCAATAGGGAATCTTCTTCAGAAAATTCTGAACGTCTCGCAAGTCAAAGAGAATACGTTTCACAGTCACGGGCAAGAGAATCTAGCGGTGAACGTTCGCAGCGCCTTGCTGAAAATAGAGATAGACTGTCACGAGCACGCACTAGAGAAACCAGCGATGAACGTTCACGTCGCCTTGCGGAGCAGAATGTAAGATCGTCGCAGGTACACCAACAACAATCTAGCGCCGAACGTTCACAGCGCCTTGCTGGAAATAGATTCAGACTGTCACGAGCACGCGCAAGGGAATCTAGCGATGAACGTTCACGTCGCCTTGCGGAGCAGAATGTAAGATCGTCGCAGGTACACCAACAACAATCTAGCGCCGAACGTTCACAGCGCCTTGCTGGAAATAGATTCAGACTGTCACGAGCACGCGCAAGGGAATCTAGCGATGAACGTTCACTTCGCCTGGCGGAGCAGACTGCGCGAACATCACAGGTACACCAACGCCAATCGAGTGCCGAACGCGCACAGCGACTTGCTGAAAATAGAGTTAGAACCTCGCGAACGCGTGCTCGAGAATCTAGCACCGAGCGCTCGCAGCGACTTATGGCACAGAGAGCTAGACAACAGTCCTTAGCGACTAGAACGCGCAATAGAATTTTAGCCCATAGTAATAGATCGGCGTTTAGCTATGATCCACAACTTGATTATGCTCTTCAGAACAGCATCCAAATCGGAGCAATGGATAAGATTTGTCCTAAATGCTTTGCTAAAAAATGGAAGGATGAAGTAAACGGTATGTGTTGCGCATCTGGCAAAGTTATTCTTCCCAATATTGAAGAGCCACCAGACCCAATAAAAAGCTTATTGACAAATAATCACTCTTTATCCGCGCATTTTTTGAATAACATACGTAGGTACAATAGCTTATTCCAGATGACTTCCTTTGGGGCAAAGGAAATTAGAGAGGGAAATTTTATGCCTACTTTTAAGGTAGAAGGACAAGTTTATCATCTCATAGGAGACTTGCTACCGGCATCAGGGCAGAGCCCACAATTTCTGCAAATCTATTTTATTTCAGATGCTGACCAATTATCATTACGATCAAACATGGCCCCCATGCTAAAACTAGATTTGATCAGTGAATTGCAGACTATGTTAAACAGCCATAACTTATACATACGAAGTTTTAAACATAGTATGGAACTCAATACCTCAGAGAATTTAAAATTGGTTATTCACTCTGATCGCGCACCTCAGACTGAACACCGAGGCAGACATAATGCTCCTTCCGTAAATGAAGTGGCCGTTCTTTTAGTCGATGAAGAAAAAGGACCAAGAGATATAGTACTGCACGGTAGAGACGGACAATTACAACGAGTGTCGGAATTACACCGCGCATATGATCCGTTACAATATCCGCTAATGTTTGTATCAGGAGATGACGGTTATTATTTGACGATTCCTCAGCATGATTCCGTTAGAAATAAGACTGTGTCATGCATGCAGTATTATGCATACCGTTTAATGATTAGGACAAACTGTTTTAACGCACTGCACTACTACAAAGATTTATTTAATCAATTTTGTGTGGATATGATGGCTAAGATGATTTCAGAACGGTTAAATTTTATTTCTCGAAACCAACAGAAGCTTAGAGCGGATAATTATATTCATTTGAGGGATGCTTTAAACCAAGATGCAAACGTAAATGCAGCTAATATCGGACAGCATGTGATCTTGCCGTCGTCATTCACTGGGTCGCCAAGGTACCTCCACGAAAAGACGCAAGATGCTATGACATATGTGCGCAATCATGGAAGGCCGGATCTTTTTATCACTTTCACCTGTAATCCGGAATGGGAAGAAATTAAACAGGAACTATTACCCGGTCAGCGTTCTTTCGACCGACATGACATCATTGCTCGAGTGTTTCACTTAAAAATGAAACAGATGATTAAAATATTAACGAAAGACGCGATTTTCGGATCGGTTAAATGTTATATGCTTTCTGTTGAGTGGCAAAAAAGGGGGTTACCGCATTGTCATATGTTATTTTGGCTCGACTCGAAAATACAACCCGACGAAATTGATGATATAATAGTTGCCGAACTGCCCAATAAGGACGAAGACCCAGTATTATTTGGAATAGTTACAAAAAATATGGTACATGGACCATGTGGGGAACAAAATTTGAATTCGCCGTGCATGAAAAATGGCATATGTTCGAAAAAATATCCACGACGCTTCGTAGCTGAAACTCAGACCGGTGAAGATGGTTATCCCGTTTATAGACGACGCGACATCAACAACGGAGGGCAGGTTGCTACCTTAAATGTCCGGGGGCAAACTATTAATATTGACAACAGATGGATTGTTCCATATTCACCAATACTATGTCGATCTTTTAATGCACACATTAACGTAGAGTATTGTCATTCTGTACAAGCAATAAAATACATTTGCAAATATATCAACAAAGGATCGGATCAAGCCACTTTCAGTGTCAAAAATGTACACGACGAGATTGAAAAATATTTGAACGGCCGGTACATCAGTACATCTGAAGCAGTATGGCGGTTATTAGAGTTTCCTATAAATGATAGACACCCTACCGTAGTGCATTTAGCGGTTCACTTAGAGAATGGACAACGAGTGTACTTCTCAGCGGAAAATATGCAAAATATAGTGGATAATCCTCCAAAAACGACACTCACCGCGTTTTTTGACCTGTGCAACAGTGATGAATTTGCTAAAACATTACTGTATCACGAAGTGCCTCATTATTACACTTGGGCTAACAATAAATTCTCTAGAAGGAAACGTGGCCAAGACGTAGTTGGTCATCCAGGTATTAAAAAAGACGCGGCGTTGGGACGAGTATACAGCATTCATCCTTCCCAGTCAGAGTGTTTTTACCTCAGGATACTACTTCACCATGTACGTGGCCCAACGTCGTTTCAGGACTTAAAAACCGTTGATGGAGCTATTAAAGAAACTTACCAAGCCGCTTGCCGGAGTAGAGGTTTGCTGGAAAACGACAACCAATGGGAAATTACTTTGCGAGAAGCTGCAATTTCCGAATGTCCGCTGAAGCTGAGAGAGTTGTTTGTGGTTATACTATTATTTTGTTTCCCCTCTGAACCTCTCAAATTATGGGACAATTTTAAGGACGATTTGTGTCAAGACATTGCAAATATAGACCAGCAACAACAAATGCAAGACTATGATGTGTATAACGAAGGCTTGATACAGATTGAGAACAAACTGTTAGAACTGAGCGACAAAAATTTCAGAGACTTTGGATTACCTTCTCCTAATCGCTTGCAAAATGAAATAGATGCCATACTGTACCGTACATATTATGATGTAAATGAGCTGTCAGTATTTGTCAACTCAAATATAACCAAGCTGGTGGCAGATCAAAAAATTGCGTTCGATGTCATAATTGAAAGTGTGGAAAATAACAATGGTCGGCTATTTTTCTTGGACGCGCCTGGCGGAACAGGTAAAACCTTTCTTGCCAATTTATTGTTGGCAAAAGTACGACAGTCTGGAAAAAAAGCACTGGCAGTTGCGTCTTCTGGAATTGCTGCAACATTATTGAGTGATGGGAAAACTGCTCATTCCACCTTTAAATTACCATTGGCTGTGTCTCTAGAGCAACAATCCGTATGCTCTATCCGCAAAAATGGACCACTAGGGAAACTGTTACAGGATACGTCACTAATTATTTGGGATGAGTGCACCATGAGCCATAGAGCTCATGTAGAAGCAGTAGACCGCACATTACAAGACATTAGGAGCTGTGGTAACATTATGGGAGGTGTAACTTTTGTTTTAGCTGGAGATTTTCGACAAACTCTTCCGGTTATAACAAAAGGTACACGTGCCGACGTTATTAAAGCGTGCCTTAAATCATCTCCTTTGTGGCTATCTATTGAAACACTCAGTTTGCGCACGAATATGAGAGCACACTTAAATAATAACCGTGATAGCAATTTTCCCCAAAAAATACTTCAACTTGGTGACGGAAAATTACCAACTCCAGTCCCAAACAGCTCCCAAGTATTATTAAACAATGAATTGGCTCAAACTGTTCACAGTCTACAAATACTGGTAGACACAATCTATCCCGACATCGAAAATCTAACAGAACGAAATTCCAATTGGCTCTGTTCGAGAGCAATAGTGGCACCGAGAAACGATGCAGTAAATGAAATTAACAAAATGATTATTGAAAAAGTACCCGGTAATTTTAAATGTTTTAAATCCATCGACACCGTGTGTAACACCGAAGATACAGTACACTATCCACGAGAATTTTTAAACTCACTCAATCCTGCCGGCTTGCCACCCCACGAACTGAAATTAAAAGTAGGTACGCCCATTATGCTATTAAGAAATTTAAGCCCTCCTAATATGTGCAATGGGACAAGACTTTTGATAAAAGAATTGCGAGCCAATGTGATTGTAGCGACCATCATCACCGGCCCGGCGGCTGGACAGCTCGCTCACATTCCGCGGATCCCGATGATACCGACAGATTTGCCTATTTCCTTTAAAAGATTACAGTTTCCCGTCAAGGTATCGTTTGCCCTTACAATAAATAAATCCCAGGGTCAAACTTTTTCAATGGTAGGCATCGATCTCAGAAAAGAGTGCTTTTCTCATGGCCAATTATATGTTGCACTTTCTCGAGTAGGATCTCCTGAAAACCAATATGTTTTAATGCCATCTACAAATACTACTGCGAACATAGTGTATAGTGAAGCATTAAGGTAAAGAGTCGTTAAAATTAAAAATTAAAAACAAAAATAAAAGAGTTAAGCAGCTACGAAACAAAGAAATGTAACACGAATAAAAAACTGCACTGATCGAGAATATTCAAAACGCAGAAAAAATGCCGAGACTTTATTTTTTATTAAGAGCTTTTATATATGTTACCTATGTTTAAACAAATAAATTTATTCTGATTCTGATTCTGAAAACCTATAAAAACATACATACAAAACATTTTTTTTTTTCAGAGAGCTTAAAAAATAAATGTCCACCCGTGCGAAGCCGGGGCGGGTCGCTAGTCTAAAATAAATAAAAATAAGTATTGTTACAATAATTAACAATAGCGAGATACACAATTTGTAAAACAGTAACTATTATGCAAATGCGCTTCGTCTATGGTCTCACATGCAAAAATTCTAGATTGAGATTGAGACGAATACATGTAATTTCATATAGAGAAATGTCCTCCATCTTGGATCAGGAACTTTTGCGCGATAGACATTTCCGCGAAAGCTTGACCTCATTTTTATTTTTAGTGACCTCGCAAATCTTAAAAATGACTTATCACAAAAAAATGCATATTTTTCTCGGCGCCATCTTGGATTCTAATTTCGACCCCATAATCGTTTTTAGCGACCTCGGGTACCATGAAAATGACACCCATGATGAAAAAAATGCATATTTTTCTCGGCGCCATCTTGGATTCTAATTTCGACCCCATAATCGTTTTTAGCGACCTCGGGTACCATGAAAATGACACCCATGATGAAAAAAATGCATATTTTTCTCGGCGCCATCTTGGATTCTAATTTCGACCCCATAATCGTTTTTAGCGACTTCGGGTACCATGAAAATGACACACATGATGAAAAATTTACAAATTGTCGTCGGCGCCATCTTGGGTTTTAATTTCGAACCCATAATCGTTTTTAGCGACCTTGGGAACCATGAAAATGACACCGATGACGACAAATTTGCAAAATTTCCTCGGCGCCATCTTGGGTTTTAATTTCGACCCCATAATCGTTTAAGCGACCTCGGGAATCATGAAAATGACACCCATGACGAAAAATTTGCAAATTGTCGTCGACGCCATCTTGGTTTCTTGGCACCCATTTTAATAAAATTATTATATTTATTAAAACTAATAGAACTAAACTAACACCAGATAGCCCTGAAAGTTAGCTCCCGAGCTACTAACATGGTAATGTATGCAGCTCGGGAGCGCCCTTCCCCCGTCTCGCCCCTCGCACCCCGCACGATTGCCCTGTCTAGACGTCTTCGTCGAACGACTGTATGATGTTAAGACATTGATAGCACTATGCGTGATACGACGTTCGCTCTGTCTCACTTTTTCTCTCAATCTTTCTCACTCGCTTGCTATACTCTCACTCCACGGCTAGTTGCTCATGCTACGTTCGCCCTGTCTTACTCTCTCTCAATCGGTCTCGATCATGAAGGTATAGATGAAAACCTTCATGGTCTCGATCACTCTCTCTCTTTTCTGACACTTCCGTTCAAAGACATTGTAATGTATTCTACTACTTCCGTTGCATACCGGCGTGACGTTTCATCTGTAAAAATTTTACCCTCATGCGCCAAAAGAAGTTTCACTTCAAAATCTTTTAATTTTTATTTTATACTTAGTTGTAGATATGTCAAATCTCGATTTATCGAAGCAAGCTACTTTTGACCGACGCCATGCATTTGTTCGAATCCGTTAAAATAATTTTTTTTCAATGTCTGACATTCGCGTAAGGCGGAGAAAACATAAACCCCTCATTAAAAACAAATATTAAACTAATTCCAAGTAATTTGCCGACATTTTGTGTCCAAACGTACTTAATGTCAATTATCAAGTGATTACGCTATTCGTCACTAGATGGCGCGCATCGGATTACGGCCCGTTGGGACTTGTTAGAGCAAAACCAACCAAAATACCCTGATCCCTATTCTGTATACAAAATAATAGTTTCGTGTGTCTTTTTAAAATGGAGTTTATCAAATTATTTGCAAGAGAATTTGAGCCGTTTTGCTAATAGATACGGTTTAAGTTTGTATGTAGGTATGTTGCTAATTAGATTTGATAAGTTGAAGTCGATCTCTTCTGTTATCTACTTATCTCGAGATAAAATTGTATTGATTTAGGGCGTGGACTGAATAGTTACGAGCCATATTAAGGTTTTCAGTGAATACAATTGCGCTTTGACGACATGGGATAAACAGAATCAAATTTAAGTAGGTAGGTAGGTACATTCACAAAAAAAAAAATTAGAGGTTTCAAGGGACACCCGGATGGAACGAAGGTCCTTTCGATTAATTAGTGAAGGAATTGTAATAAAATTTTATTTTTTTTAAGTTATAAATAATATTAAAATTTTTAGGTAATAAGACAGACAGACAGACAGAGAAACATGCGCACGCCGCACAGCTTATAATAGCTTACTATAGCAAAAAGTGTCGTGACAACTTTTCGTAAGAACAAAAAGTGTCGTGACAACTTTTCGTAAGAATTTTTTCCGTCTAGCCCCCTTTCACAACGCGCGATAAGGAACTTCGTTCCAAAATATCCATTGCAAGACAAACGAGGAACGCTTAGCATGAGGGATTACCAAGAATACTAGTAATGTGGGACACACATTGCTAGATTTATCTTTTTGAAATAGCTTCCCATGCATGTAATATATTTATACCTTAATTAACTACGATTGTGAAGATTCGTTTATTTCTAAAAGAAATAAATACGGCATTTTCTCAAAAACATACGTATCTACCGAATTCCTCGTGATTTCCAAGATAAAACACTGGACAAAGGTTTGACTCAACAATACTTCTCGGAAATATATTGGTTGAATTTATTGAATTCACATGAATAACAATAGGTACCTGGATTTGATAATGACTTTCTCTGAAGTATTACACGTAATGCAAACTCGATATCTGTTAAATAATAATAATAAATCATCACAGACATTGCTCCGAACCCAAAGTGAGTAGCTGCACTTGTGTTATGGAATCAGAGACAACGAAGGTACCACAAACATCTAGACCCGAGATAATGTAGAAAAGTGGTTATTTTTTACATTAAGACCGGGGATCGAACCCGGGACCTCAGAGCTAGCGACAACTTGAAAACCGGTGTGTACGCCACTCGACCACGGAGGTCGGCTAATCTCTGACAAGGTCTATCGTAGCCTGAGCGTTGGTTTTCACTGCTTCGAAACTAAAGGCCCCGACCCAGAGCAAAGGAAAAACTAACCACGTTAGCGATGTTCTCTAAAGGCACCCCCTGCGGGGTTCGGACTTCGATTTAGGGCGTAGCAACAAGCTTAATAAGGCACTCGGCAAGAGAGGAGGTCTAAGTTATTATTATTTAGGGACTTATTTCTATCGCTAGTTCGGCTCGGGCCAGCTTGATCTAAGGACTGGGGCTCTAGGAAGTTAAAAAGCCATACTTAACTTATATTACTTATTATTTGTATCTCTATTTAAATCACGGGCTATCCTCATTAATGAAAATACCCGGTCCTTTGAAATGCTTGCATGGGGACACAGGTCCAACACGCAGAGGCCTTGTTGAGAACTTTACTCTAAAAAGCGATGGGGCACCTACCAGGGGCCACGCAGCCCTGCTCTATGAAAGAACAGGTATGAGCGGCCCAAGGTAGTTACAAAACTATTGTGAATATTATGGTGTTAAAACTAATTTGGCCTATTGATATGTATGGGTTACGTGGATTGGATTCTTATATAAAATCGGAAAACTATGTCACCTGCCTTTCTACACATGAAAATGTAAACTAATAGGCAGGTGGTGACTCGCCACTCACTAGATGGGCCCCCCAAACAACCGCCACTGCAGGCAACGGGGGCAACACCAGTTACTTATTAGATATTATTATTATAAATGCGAAGGTAACACTCAGTCTGTGTGTCGCAACAATCGCGCCTAAATTACTTACTGAATCGATTTAAATGAAATTTGGTAATATATTCTAGACTATTCTAGAGCCTTGGAAAGGACATACTTAGTCTATTTTGTGCCGCGATAACTGACACTCACGTGGGAGGAGTCGCGGAATACAGCTAGTTATATAGGGTTAAGTATGTGCCTTGAGCGAAAGTCAGGGAGAGTGACACCGCGGTGCATAATAAGTACATCTACCTATATAGATAAAAATGAATCGCCAAATGTGTTGCTAAGCGCTTAATTAGGTACTGCTGAACGATTGCAACAAATTGGATAATTATTATTATATTGTATTTAGCGTTTGCTCGCGTCGCCGCCCGCGTGGGCGTTTGTTATCGCGGCAAGTTATATAGCATAGCTTTCTTCATTAAATGGGCTATTTAACAGTTAAAATAATTATTCAAATCGGAGCTGTATTTCCTGAGATTAGCGCGTTCAACCAAACATACAAGCTCTTCAGCTTTATAATATTAGTATACTTAGATTCGTTATAGTCATAAAGATTTAAAATACAGTGTTCAATGTTAAATCTTTTGAAATATGGAAACTTACTAACGCAGGTGAAAACGCAGGTCACAACTAGTCACTATATATTATAAAAACAAAGTCCTCTACCTCGTCTGTCTATTCGAACTCAAAAACTACTGCACCGATTTTCATGCTGTTTTTACGAATATAATATAGTGGTTCTCGAAGAAGGTTTTAGTGCATGTACAACTTGTCAAGTTTTTGTATACATTGGCTAACCGCTATCAAAGCGGGCGAAGCCGCAGGTATCAGCTAGTAAGTAATACTTATAGCAACAAATCATTCATTGCAAGGTTGCTTACTGAAAAGACAAACCATTTGACAATAAAACAGTACACATGTTTCCTCACAAATATTTACTGCACTGTGACTCATATCTTCAGCAAATAGATAAGTGTTATCTGTGATAAGATAATGTGTGGCCGACATTTTGTTTTCAGTTTTCCACAAGACCATATAACGTGTTACTGTGTCTTCAAAACAAATTTTTAATGTGTATCTAATCTGTGGTTTGCAAAAAGGTGACATATTTTTTAATACTTAATTTAGTTTTTTTTATTTGTTTTTGTGCATTTTTTTTTATACAAATGTGTATTCATTCTTTAAAGTTGTTAACAAAGGACTGCGTGTGGAATAAGTGGTTGTTAAGAGTTTATCTTAAGTGGTTAAATCATTAATTAATAGTTTCATATTCTACAATTTGGTAATTTTAAGTGTTGGAATAGTTAAGTGTAAGGTTATGTCACGAAAAAGTGTTGCTATCAAGCCAGTTACCAGTAAATAATCAGGATTTGACGATTTTATGAGTAAGGTGATAATAATTTTATCGTCAATCACGTTTGAAAACCATGGTTTTCTTGTGATACAGAAATGGAATTTCAGACGCAGTTAACACCATAATTTTCTTATATAACAGGTTATCACTTTATTATATACTTACCTATATTATGGTACAGTTTTAACCGTTATTATAAAGCTGAAGAGTTTTTTTGTTTGAACGCGCTAATCTCAGGAATTACTGGCTCAATTTGAACGACTTTACTAGAAGGAGTGTTTTGTTTTGGTGTGTCTGCTGTATGTATGTATGTATATCGCTCTGTAGCCTAAACGGCATTATGGATTTTAGATTGTGAGGTGGCGTTAGATTCATCTGAATTGTGAGAGCCACATTGCATACATCAAAATTAAAACAAGTATGCAGATTATTGGCGGCAGGTATATTAAATACCTACCCGTTAAAATGTTTTTCTTTTTTTTACGAGTTTATACCTACCTAAATATTAATTTGTTTTTTTTTAAAGATGAGTTCTGTGATAAGATGATAAGAGAGAATTGGTTAAGATGTGTGTTCATAAAAAAAATGTTAACAAAATCTTGACTTACTGTTTTGCGTTCGCAAATGTTAATATTAGGGTTAATAGTATAGTTATAGGCCAGTTAAGCGACTACGAGAGGGAAGTTAAAAAAGAGTGATAAACAGATAAAAGTTGTGTCGTATGACTTTTCGTGACATAAACAGTTAAGGAAAAAAAACATTGTAATCCAAAAATTTAATTATTATAAATCATGCATAACATTCTTTAACGGTACCTACTAACAATAAGTACTTATAATTATAACTTTCAAAATATCGAAAGAAAAATATAGATGTAAAATTTTTTTTTTTACAAATTCTATTATATTTCGCTGGGAAAATATCAAACAACGTGTTGTTAATGATGTCATTTTCAATCTACCATAACAAAGTTGAAATGACAAACAACTGTAGGACAAGGCTTTTTTACCTTATTTCAATAAACTAGTGCTAATACCAAATACACGACTGTAGCTGTCTCATTTAATACTCAACACGTGAACATATCTAAGGCGCGCCGCAAACGTGTACACTTTTTGTTGCTGGCACACAGACACAGGCCACCGTAGATGCACACAAAAGCCGGTTAAAGGTACAAGTTGGTAGAGGACGACATGAGGCAGCAGCGGACGACGTGTCGCAGCGACACTACTGGTTTCAATATATTTCTATGAAATTACCTCGCTAGCTTCGTGTCGCTAACTACGGAGGTAATTTCATAGAAATACATAGAAACCAGTAGTGTCGCTGCGACACGTCGTCCGCTGCTGCCTCACGTCGTCAGCTACCAACTTGTACCTTAACTGTTACCGAAACAACACACAAGAACATACCGAAAGGTGTCGAAGGACACCGACTGGAACATATGTAAGGAAATTTGTTAATGTTGCTTTTGTCTTCAACTGAACTTTACCGATATCGAACACATTTAAATGACCCTCGCACTAAGGAATGTAATCCGTGTCGCGGGGATTTCACAAACATTCAAATCACATGCACAAAGAACACCCAGACTTGAAACAAGTATTAATGAATCACACAAATGCTTGTCCCATGCGGGGATCAAACCCGCAGCATGTCGCGCTGAGTGGTAATTAGCATGGTGACCTTTACCACTCGGCTATCCGTGCAGTCAAGACTTTTGAAGTGATAACTTGTTATGGGAGAGTAAACGGCTTCGTAACATACGCCTCTCTGTCTGGCTTCCCTTTCCCTCACTCATACGGCAGCAGTAGGCAGGTTCCTCCTCGCCTGCCTACTGAGTACAGAGTGCGAGTTTATTTTACATTTACGCGATCGACACGTTTCTGACGTTTGGCGCTCCGATTGGGCCCGCTACAAGCTCATGACCAATCAGAAAGCCAAACGCGGTAAACGCCTCGATCGAGTTATACGTAAAAAATCTCACACTAGGCACTCCGCTGCCGTATATTTTAACTTCTTCTGTCGGACGTCCCGAGACGCACTCTTTTTTTTTATCGCTATGACATTAAGTATGTGTTAAGTGGAAGCAACTGAACACTAAAATTGTTTACGTATGCGCAGGAACCGGATGGTTCTATAGAAATGAACTATTCATCGATAGCTTATATACAAGACACAAAAGTGTCCACGTTTGCGCCCTGCCTTATATACAACATAACTATAAGACATACTTCGCAGTTATTTACGCGGACCATTTAATATTTCGTCGGTAATATGAATAGAAGGTAACTCAGTTCATCAAGACGCTGACATTATCATGAACATGACTTCCAACCAATAAAGTTACTAATAGTTTCGTTTACTAATCGTAAAAATTTGAATGTTTTCATATTAGTGATTATTTTTTATGGAGTGCGTATATTCAACGAGGTAATCAGGTACCTACATAAAACTGAATCACTTTCCCCGCGGAACTAACTTTATTACTAATAATACTGTCTTCATCCTGTTTCGTACTTGATTTATTCTCTGCTCGACAGGGTCCATTATTGTCCAATATAATTATTTCCTTACCAACTGTGTAAACATTTCTTTTGAACTACGATTTAGTACAGTTTTGTGCGAATATTTCTTATCTATAAGATTATGTTAAGATAGTATACGGTGGTAAAAGAGTTAGTCATGTTTCATGTTGTTTTTCGCAGGAAAATGGGTGGGCGAGCGATATCGTGTTTTGTTTTCGCCGTTCTCGCAATCGGCGTCCATTCACAAGATAGTAAGTAACGCCATCTGTTGGCAAATATATAAAAACATTAAAGCAGAAATATTCACGAATTAAATAACTACTTACGTATTTGAAAAGCAACATAGAACAAATAAAATTAGTATATTGTATTAGAACAAATCGAACGTAACAAGAAATGTATATGTTCGATAATCAATTGAAAACAGCGCCATCTGTTGTCCAGTAGCGTAATAAGCCTTTGAATTTTCAGCAGCGTCAAATTCTTCAAGCGTTGATCCAAAAGATTCAAATATCTGTAAATTATGTGATTGCAAGGATAATAAAGTAAACTGCTTTGACCAGAGCATAACTACGTTCTTCAGTAAGCAAGAATGGAATGGTAAGCTACCAATTAACTATAATTATTGTTATGATCTCTACTTTAACACAACTGTTTAAGAGTCCCAAGAGGACTTAAATTTGACTACAAAAGGTTTAGGTTTCACTGTTTGACTTCTTGTTTTTTAACGTAAGCATAATCATGTTCATTTGAAACTTATTTCACAGTCCAACAAACAAGAAAAATCTTCCCAAAAAAATCAAATTCTGTATTTTTCGCTTTCAGATATCGTTGCCTTCAAACCAAAAGAAGTCGACTTGAGCGAGAATCTGTTCGTAAACATAACCATGATCGCTGACTTACCTATTGAAATCCTGAATCTTTCCCGCTGCAGGATAGAAAAAATTGAGAATGCTAGCTTCAGGGATTTGCAGGAGATGAGGGTTTTGGACTTGAGTAACAATAAGCTGACGACGGCGAAACTGAGTCCGCATGCTTTTGAGGTGATTTTACGAAATATTTGTTTTTAGAATTAGCCTTCCTAGGCTTGATGGAAGAATGCAAGCCAAAATTTCACTCGGCTATGGCATGGCGACGCTGCACGGCTATGGTATCGCAACGTTGCTTGGCTTTGGCGTCGACTAGCGACGCTGCTGCGTGAAGAGGCGTGCCATAGTCGAAACTATGGCATCGCGACACTGCTTAGCTATGACGTCGCGACGCTTCTCGGCTATGGCGTCGCAACGAATCTCGGTTTTGGTGTCGTGACGCCCATTGAAGGTCTCGAATTGCTGCTCGGCTTTGCCGTCGTGACTCCTCTTGGCTATGGCATCGCGATGCTGACGATATTAGTAAATTTTATGAAAAAAGACTACTGATTCTGATAAAAAATTACAATTTCAGGGTCGTTACTCCGCAGAGGAATATAAACCTCTGGCTTCAATGAGGATCCTAAATCTTGCCAACAACGACCTACACTCCTTAAGCCAGGACCTGTTCGAGCATCTTCCGGAGTTAGAAGAGCTGGACGTTAGTGGAAACCCTCTCGCGACCTTCGATCAGGTTACCATTATCGCGATCTCCAGTTTGCCCATGTTGAAGGTGAGTGACATCTGGTGTTGAGTAGCAAGAGCTATCGTAAGGGAAAAAAACGACTTTATTGTTTAGTTATAAAATATATCATAGTGTCCAGAAAGTTTTAACAATGGAAAGAACAATAATATAATAATAATAATAATATGTGGTTGCGGGTTCGAATCCCACCCATTACACTACCGACGTGAACCCACTCGTAACACAAGCATCTTAGCTTAGCACGAGGGGTTAACGAGATTACTAGTAATGTGCGACCTACATTGCTAGAAATCTTAAAAAAAAAAAAGAAAAAAAAACTAATTTGCTTTTGTTATCATAAGTAGGTAGATTAATAAACAAGAAACACATTAATAAAAAACACTGAATTTACGTGGTTATAGTGTGTAAAAATATTACTTAATTAGTATACAATTTTTTGACGAATTAATTATAGTAAACCAGGCCTTTGAATTCCTCCAAAATTTATTTAACTCATGTACAAAGGTTCATCTACTCCACAATAGATGGCGCTCTTACAAATATAAAACAACATTTTCAGGTTCTGCGAATGAGGTCTTGCGAACTCACCAAAATCCCAGAGAAGTTTCTACATACACCTAGATATCTAGAACACCTGGATCTAAGTGACAACCGTCTGACAGCTGTCCCGCAAGAGATTGAAGAGACCAAGAATTTGATATACTTGAACCTCAACCAAAATCCTATTGAGGAATTGGACATGAAATCTGAAGAATTCCCGTAAGTTATTTTATAATTTAGTATTAATTTATACCTTTGAATGGGCTAGTCTAGTGGTTAGTGACCCCTGACTGCTAAACCAGTGGTTTTGAGTTCGATTCTCACCTAGGACCAAGCTTTGAACGATGAGCATGATCATTTATTCTGTATATGTATAAGTAGATTTGTTTTTTAAAAGGAACAAATTTTTCCCAATCTTTGTTGGATTAGCTTCCAGTCTCATCGGATTCAGCTGAATAGCGCATTTTATGGAGCGCCTATCTGACCTCCACAACCCATTTTACCAAGAGACACAGAATTCCATACCGTATCACCAAAGGTACTCATCATCTTCCTAGACTTTTCCGAAACTATGTCTGGGTTCGGCTTCCAGTTTTATCGGATTTCGTTTATTTGAATTTTATGGACGTACTACTTATCTGATCTCCAATAGCCATTTTTCTGGGAGGCGCAGAATCCCACACCCTTTCACCGAAGGTTTACAAAAATATTTCTAATTGGACTTAGAATATTTCTAGACTGGCCTGTTGGTCTAGTGGTTAGTGACCCTGACTGCTAAGCCGGAGGTCGTGGGTTTGATTCCCACCCAGGACAAATCTCTGGGTCTGGGTGTTATTTATCTATACTATAATATGTATATATTTAGAAATAGTTGTCTGGTACCATAGTACAGGCTCTGCCTAGTTTGGAATCAGATGGCCGTGTGTGAGCTGTCCCAAGATATTACTATTATAATTATTCTTTATCATTCTCAGAGGCTTCCCCCGCCTTCGCAAATTGCAAGAACTTCATATGTGCAACATGCCAGCGTTGAAGCGCATTGGACCTGGTTCTCTAGCTGGCCTTGAACAGATCACCAAAATACACATCAGTTTTAACCCATCTCTCAGTGAGATAGACCCTAAGGCGCTGGCCAGGCCTGATGATATCGGAGAGACTTACGATTGGCCACCAGTTAAGGAGGTAAGTTAATCTTTTCTCGGTATAAATAAATGAAACTACACATAATTAGAATTGCTCCGAATTCAAAGAAGTTTTTCTTTCTCTTAAAAAAAACGACACCCGCACTAAGGCCTTTAATCCTTGTATCGCGGGGGTTTCACAAACATTCAAATCACATGCACAAAGAACACCCAGACTTGGAACAAGCATTTGTGTGATCCACAAATGCTTGTTCCAAGTCTGGGTGCGAAGGGATCATGCGGGGATCGAACCCGCAGCACTTCGCGCACAGTGGTAATTAGCGTGGTGACCTATACCACTCGGCTAACCGTGCAGTCAAAGTAGCTAAAGCACATGTGTTATGGAATCAGAGACAACGAAGGTACCACAAACACCCAGACCCGAGACAATGCAAAAAAATGTTTTTCTACATTGACCCCTTCGGGGATCGACCCCGGTATCTCAGAGCTGGCGCCACCTTGAAAACCGGTGTGTAAGCTACTCGACCACGGAGGCCGTCAAAACTAATATTCTCAACAGCATATTCTTCCATCAGACGCTGAAAAGTAACCCTGTCTAAATTTCAAAACACATAATTAATTTCACCTCCAACCATCCTCTTCACAGCTGTACCTTCAATCAAATAATCTATCGGAAGTGGACTCCCGCCTGATCTCCCGCTGGGACCTGCTGGACAAAGTGGATGTGTCAGACAACCCCTACCTCTGCGACTGTTCTACCCAATGGATGGTGGATATCCTCACGCCAGTCGTCGAACTAAAAGGGGTTAACTCTTCGTTGATGGTGTAAGTTTCCTCACGACTACATTGTTGGTCTAGTGGTGGCAAGCGTGACTTGTGTATAAAGGTCTCAGGTTCAAATGTAGGGAGGTAAGAAACGCACTGGTGCCACTCGGAGTCAGTGCGTTCTTTACCCGCCCCCTCACCCCGTGCCTCAAAAATCACGTAAAGCCGTTGGTCCAGCTAATGTTCGCTCTCCGGTCGTGTCGATCTGTTGTTTCATCGGACAGAATGGGAGTGAATGGTCACGGCTCTTCCCACGTACCAAAATGAACATAAATATACGCGTAGTTTTTTTTCTTTTTCCTCGTAATTTTTATTTATTTTTTTATTGTTCTATACCATCCAACTCTTATGTCTCTGCATGTTTTTTAGGGTAAAACAGGACCCTATTATTATTATCCAGGCTGTATCTGAGGATATCTGTGATACTTAGACAGTTGAAATTTTCACGATTGAAAATTCAAAATTTCTTAATTCAAATTAGGCTACTGAGTAGCACTTTCTGAACGTCGGCAAACTAGGCACCCTGAGACGCCCACCCTTCACCGCTTCCTAAGTGCTCTAGCTGTGGAGAAGAAACGACGCAACAAACTCCAGCAGCACGCTGCCTCTCATTTGACAAAAGTATAAAGAGTACTTAGGGACCGCGCAAATTAAACAAAAATTTAAGGTCGATAGGTACGAATATAAATTTACAATTATGAACTAAATAGATCAAGGCCAGCTGGACGACCAGTCACCGAATTTACAAAATTCGAGAAGAATCTAAGATTCCTCTGTGCCCTATCTCTCCATAAATAAGAGTTTCTTCTTCCCCACCACATTAATGATATGTTCTATATTAACAGATGCAAAGAACCCATTGAAATGCGAGGTTACACCATGAAACACCTCCACGACATCCATCGCACCATGAGGTGTGTCGACAAATACGGAAATAGGCCAGAGAAGGACGGAGCTATTCTCTTGGGCACCCTTATTGGTAAGAAAATAAATTATTTTTAGTCCATTAACTTTGCGACAATAGCATGTTAGGTAGTAGGTAGGTAGACTAAAATTATGTTTAAAAATTATGCGAACACACCTAAGGCCGTATAAAGAAAGGAAGCTGGCAGTCGGTGGTGATCTAACACGCCTATTGGAAGCGTCGCTTGTCCTAGCAAACCCACCAAATTGAGAAGTCGTAAAATCACCTTCTTTAGTACCCGCGCCAGCCGGTTTTGATAGGCGCTGTTATATCGGCGCAGGCTGAAATTTCTTTCTGTATACGGCCTAAGGCTTATCGGCCGTGGTTGTAAGATGACTTGCAGCAGATGCAACCCGCGGAAAACGTCAGTGCATGTGGTCAAGTTAAAATTTTAGTATCTCAAGTCATATATGATAAGACAATATGTACCTCGTGTGACAATGTTTGCTATCGAAATAGTCCAAAACGGCTTCACCGATTTTTACGATTTTTTGTGTCTATTATTTTATCTAAAATAGAATTATAATAAAATGGGGTGAATAGTAAATCAGGGAGTAAATAGAGACGGTTTATTACATTTTTCAGGTCAGCGCATAACCATTTCGGCTTATTTATTTTTTTGCATGTTCCCTAAGTTTCCCGGAAGGTTTTAAAACTATAAAAAAACAAAAATGACGTGATCCCTCAAAAAACGTTACATTTATTAATTAATTTTTACTATTAATATTTGACAGAACGAAGTCTGTTCGGGCAATTAATTTAACATAAATCGCGGGAACGGCGACAACTTACGCGGGGCTTACTTATACTTAACTGAAGGGCACAGCTGCTAGTACAGTAATTAATACTTTCAATTGATTTCCAGGTGTTCTCCTAGCTGTTCCCATAATGCTTGGCTTAATGCTGCTCTGGCGTCGAGGATACTTCGCCTGCATCGGCCTCCGGGCCCCCGAAGATGTGTCCAGGGCCTTCTACAAGAGAGCACCAGCTGAAGACAATTATTTCTAATTATTTTAAGTTTTAATTTCATAGTTGAATGACGAATTTGAACTATAATTTTATTTACACTCTTATTACAACCAACTTAAAGGTTATAATTACCAACTTGATAATCTTTCACTAACAGTATTTGTTACTATTGAGCTGCTAAATAAACACCCAGACACAGTTCAAAAGATTAGCACTTCACACAAAGATTTGTTCTGGGTGGGAATCAAACTCTCAACCTCTAGTTTAGCAGTCAAGGTCACTGATTACATCACAAACAGGCCAATCTGTCATCATCTGCCTAGCCTTTTCCCAAGCTATGTTAGGGTCGGCTTCTAAGTAGTCTAATGGAGAGTCATCCAAATTTATTTATTATTTTTCGATGACTACGGCGGACGAGTCTTGGTGAGTCTAAACAAGATAGAAGACAGTTTGTGTACATAATCGGTGGATGAGAAGGAGACAACAATATCTTGTATCACTTTTTATGCTCCAATATACAGCGGCAGAAGAGTACATACTTTGAATTAATTTCCAAATAGCAAATAAAAATGTGGGACGAATTAATTAATCAATAAGTTAATTGTACTCTCTGACTATTTGTATAGTCGGAGACTTCATAGATTAATTTCTTTTATTGTTAAGTTTTAGATATATAAATAAAGTACTTAATTATTTTTATTTCTTTGTATTTTCTTTTATACCAAATTATTTCAATCAATACTATTATTAATCATGGTTAGCGTAATGACTAGGGCGTCGGACTTGCGATCGTGTGGCTGCTGGTTCGAACCCCATCCATTACACTACCTACCGACGTGAACCCACTCGTAACACAAGCATTAAGATTAGTACGACGGGGTTTACATGAATACCCATTAGCAACATGTGACCCATATAACACATTGCTAGTAGTTAAACGTTAAAAAAAAATATGATGTAATGATGAAAATGATGATCCTACTAATATTATTAGTGTGAAAGTGTGGATGTTTGGATTTTTGTTACTCAATCAAGCAAAAACGGCTGAATTGGATGAAATTTGGCATGCATGTAGCCTTTGACATGGAAAAGAAAATAGGCTAACTTTTATCCCAATTCCTTAAGTAGTTCCCGAGGGAACTCAAGCAACACACGGGTAAAAATTTTATTAAATTTTTCATTATTTTCACATTTTTTATTTCTTATTGGACCGAATTCTGAAGTCCACGCAGACAAAGTCGCAGCCCGCAGGCAGAAGCTAGTACCTAATAAATAAGTATTAAACAGTTTTAAAAAATCTAACCCCTAAGTGGTTGAAATAGAGGTTGAAAGTCAATATGGGAAGTTCGTCATTTTTAAAGATAAGATGTACATGAATTAATTTAATTGAAATCTTTAAAGCCGTTTCGGAGGCGATCGATAACAAATAAACAAGAGAATTTAATATTTGTATGATTATAGATAATTGAAACTATGACATCATTTATAATGACATATATTTTAATTAAAGGGCAAATGAATGAGGATGTAGGTACAGCTCTATTACTTTAAGAATGAAAATAGCTTTGGCATTTAATCTAAGAAAGATTAGATTAACGAAACAAAATGACGACACATTACACAATATATATTTTTAGATTCTATAGATTAACGACTTTTTATCGAGACATTTATCTGTACTTCATGTAATATGAAGGTAAACAGTTTTTTTTAACGCCCTAATCTCCAAAACTACCTGTCAGATTTGAAGAAATCTTTATGAATGGGGTATTATACTATTTTTTACGTCCGGTTTTTAGATATTGAGAGAATATTGGATACGTATGTTTCCTGAAACATTCGCGTGACCTTACACTGTCCTACAATTTTTGGTAACGTAGTGACGTCACGAGGTTACCCCACTCCAAAAAATACGTGTAAAATATTTTTTTATTGTTTAAAAACCGGATATTAAAAAAAACCCTATTTGATAGCCCAATTTTCAAGGAATCGCATTAGCCTTGGGAGAAAAATTAGGGGAAAAAACCGCGGGGCATGGGCTAGCAGATAGATAAATCAAGTCAAACGATTACCGTTTGAAGCGTTATAGATTTCCATTTTTTTTAATCTTACTTATTAGCGAATAGTAGTAGTAATCTTGGCTAGATCCTCTTTCTCACTTTTTCCCATACTATGTTGGTGAGCCCCCGTACCTATATTAAAACTGGCCCGAGCTGGTCAAACTAACTAGTAATAAAAATATGTTCCTAAATAATAAAAAATTTGATCCAGCCGTCTGTTGCTAATTTCTTATTAAGATTGTTAGCAACGCACTTCTTCTTAGTGTGTCGATCAATGGCAATATGATGTTTATATATTGTCAGACCAGTACTCGGCCACGCGGACAGCATTGTCGGTGGCGTTGTAAAGATCTTCGCGTGTGCAGGTGTTGGGACACGCTGGGCAGTTCAATAAGTGGGCCATGGTTTGAGGGAAAATGCCGCACTCACATGGCTCAGGTGTGCTATAACCACACCGGCACATATTTTCTTTGCACCGGCAAACTTGGGTCTGGAGTCTATTAATAGACTTCAACATTGGCCATGGTAAGCTATTGCCGGGAGGGCGTTTTTCGCCTATTGTACAGGGGAAAGTGAATGGATAACCCTCTTTCCATGTTTGCAACCCACTATGTCGAGGTCTGAACCCCGCAGGGGGTCCCCTTAGTGAACGTTGCTGAAATAGTTTTTCTATTGCTCTGGTAAGAGGATCTTATGGTTTCGACAAAAGTCCGGTGAAGCAGTTAAAACCTTAGCTCAAGCTAATTGGAGTACACCTCAACCAAAAAAAAAACTGTGCTAAGTAGTGTCGACTTCTCACCGGATTCAGCCGAATACCGTATTTTACAAGGAGCTGTCTAGCCATAACCAATTTTGCTTTTGGTCATAACATACATATATTATTTCAAGGACTTTTCCGGACATGGAATTTGATTTGATCAGAACTAATATATACATGCTTACGATAGATACCTTATCTATACCAAAGATTAAGTTTTGATGCAGAAGTCATGTGTAAAGGTATTTTACCTAAAGGTATAATAATATCTAATATATAAAATTCTCATGTCTTGTGTTTGTAACAAAACTCCTCCGAATCGGCTTGTCCGATTCTTATGAAATGCTTGTGTATATTAAGTAGGTCTGAGAATAGAAAGTATACTACTTTTTCACACCCCTAATTGATAGGGGTGGTTCTCTCCAGATTATATATGGCAGAACAACGTTTACCGGGTCAACTAGTAGTAATATAAAAAAATAAGTAAATATCTTGGGACAATCTCACACACGGCCATCTGATCCCAAACTAGGCAGAGCCTGTGCTATGGTAGCCAGACAACTGATAAACATACTTATATATCTCTAAATACATACATATTATAGATAAATAACACCCAGACACAGAACAAATGATCGTGCTCATCACACAAAGATTTGTCCTGGGTGGGAATCGAACCCTCTGGCTTAGCAGTCAGGGTCACTAACCACTAGATCAACAGGCCCGTCAAAGAATAAAAAGTGAACTTTTTGTGTTAGAGTGTCTTAAAGACCTAATTATAATGTATAATAATATCTTGGGACGGCTCACACACGGCCATCTGATCCCAAACTAGGTAGAGCCTGGCGACTAAGGATTATAAGAAACAAGGAGAATACGCAGTAACATTTTGCTAAAGAAAACATACAAAACTGCGGTCACCAGCCCGCTTGCCCAGCGTGGTGACTTGGGCAACAAGCACCCCATGATTGCGTACCATAGCACACGACCTCCAAAGACTTAGGACCCCCCAGTCACAAATCAAATCAAAATCATTAATTCAAACTAAGCTGCTAACTAGCACTTTTTGAACGTCAAACATTTCATATTGACAGCACCCTGCCCCCTAGACAAGGCACATTCCCACAAGCCCAACGCCGACAGAAATCGCCCAAATGACATTAAATGTATGGAAATGACATTCCCCTTCAATAAGTCACGCGACTTACCGAAGGGATACGCCACGCGACCCACTTGCCACCTCCATACATTCGAGCGACTCCATCAGCGACAACGATTGCAGGAATTTACCCGGTCCAAAGGGGCTGATTCGCCCACCCTTCTTGGACCCATGACGGTCTATGTGAAATATAATATGTATCTGAAAAGGTAGCTGGGTCAGACTGGCTGCGGAAGGCTGAGGACCGGGTGTTATAGTGCATTGGGAGAGGCCTGTATCCAGCAGTGGACCGCTATAGGTTGAGTTGATTGAATCCAATATAAAAGAAATCTATCTGCTAAATTTCGGCCAAAACCGTTAAGTAGTTTTTGCGTTAAATAATCTACTTATCTTTATAACAATTTAGATTTTGTAGGTCAGATCTACGATATGAAAGAAAAAAAAACATACAGGATTATTTTTTATGGAGTTCGAATATTCAAGGAGGTAATCAGGTGCATAAAACTGAACAACTTTTCCAAAGGAACACGATAGGTCGAAATCTTTTAATTAAAAATAAATTTTTCATACAAACATAAGTCACGTGACCTGTCACTTTGTATGAATATTTCATTTTCAATTTTACGATTTTGACCTATGTTCCTTGGGGAAAGTTGTTCAGTTTTATGCACCTGATCACTTCGTAGAATATACGCACTCCATAAAAATTAAACCTGTATAAATCGGTGAAGCCGTTTGGGAGGAATTTTTAGGTAGGTATATGACGCATAGATTTCTGCCTAAAAAGATATCTTTTAAATCAAAACTTAATCTTTATCAAAGATATCTTTAAGAAATAATATTTTTACAACATATTTCCGTGAGTATCAGTTAACATTCGTTAGAATAACATATAGTACACTAAGTATTACGGATTTTAAGGAAGTGTAAACATGTTTAAGTTCAAGTTTAGTGCTGTTTTGGTACTTTTAGTGACATTGAAGTGTTGTTTTACGCAAATAGATGAAGGTTTGTGAATATTTTATTAATTAAAGACGTTAATATTCATGTGAATCGGTTTATCTGCCCGGAAATCGTAGCTCCAAAGTGGGTGAAACGGTTTTGATATATTTTCTTTCGTTGGTATGTTTTGGATGTGGAAATTCGGATTTGGGTATGAATATGGGTGTATGGTAAGGTATGGGGTGCAGTATAAATAAGTAGTCGGCTCACTTTCTTCAGCATATATTGTCCACAAGTCCTTACGCAGTAAACACAGGTTCAGAAGGCACAATAGGGACGTGTTCACAAGCACAAACAATATTAATTCTATTTCCTATCACGCGAAGTTGGGATCGTGAGTTCGTGACAGTTCACATCCCGACGCCGCGCCGCCGCGCGCCGCGTCGTACCCTCGGCGTGGAGAATTCGATATGTCGGACTTCAACCGACTAAAAACTCCCCTGTCTCATCATTGCCTTAGCCAGAGCCGTGAGATCACTTGTGCATTCCCAACGCAGTTCCGGCAGGCCTTGTGCCTCCAAGTACCCCTTTCAGGGTGGGTGTAAAATGTCCACCACTCATTTCTTTCGAAGACGACTTTGTGTTCGCAAACTCCGTGGCCGTGACGGGTTGCTCTGAGACCCACCTGCCCAACCTCGAGGTGGTTTAAGATCGTAACATAATTAAAGGCATCCTAAGGGAACAAGTTGCGCGGGTGAAACAGCGGGGGGTGCAAAATGAAAAGCATGATAGGACTTTTGTGTGTAAATTATTATATCTACCCAGAGTATATATAGTATTGCTTCAAAGTCTACTTATCAGACTAGCTGTGCCAGCGACTTCGTTCTCGTGGAGTTCCAGTTGAGGCATAATTTTTTTTTTTTAATAATTTTCTCACACGAACAAAGTGACATAGAACACGAATGAAGTGATATAGAACCCGTATTATTCCAATGACCGTTACTTTTCTGTTTGTTAACCGATTTTAATGGAACAACTTCTAAATGTTATGAGAAGCTTGCCACATTTATGTCAGTGAAAAGCGCGTTCAAATCGCTGTATTCGTTTCTGAGATTAGCGCGCACAAACGCAAAGACAAATAAACTGAAGCCCTAGTATTTTATTATATGTATAGTTTATTATATGTATAGATAGATATAGATATAGACTAGGCTTTAAAAAGTAGAACCAATAAAAGCTGAAATTTTATAATAATGCAAGTTCAAGTTCGAGTATAATACGAAATGTTCCTACAACATAATGAAAATTTAAGCAAAGCGAACTAGAAGTTCCACATTATAATACCGGCCTATAAACGTTCCACTGCTGGGCACAGGCCTCTTCCCATATAGAGAAGGAATGAGCATTGATCACCACGCTAGCTCATTGCGGGTTGGCCATTTCAGATTCCTTTTTTTGGAATCCAGGTTTCCTCACGATGTTTTCCTTCACCGTTTGTCAATGCTTTCTTAAGAATAATTAAGAAAGTATATACATATAACTTTAGAAAAGTCACATTGGTACTTGGCTGGGTTCGAACCTGCAACCGTGTGCATACGACACCGGTCATTTTTTTTTAGAAAGATTAGGTCATTGAACCGCTAGAACCACGACTACAGCGACAGACATTTAAGATCCTCTTATAGTCAACTTACGTTTGAGTCGACGGGTATGTGAAGGGCACATTGTGGTACCATCTGCTTATCGGGCATTACCATATATCTTTTCTCGTGTATTTATCGACGGATAGATATTAAATGCAAACATTAACATTTGCAACTTTAAACGTTTTTAATATTAACCTTGATTATACTACAAGTTACAGTCACGGGCATAAATATGTATACACATAGCGAAATTGTAAAACTTATTTAGCGAGATGTTTTTGTTGAAACTCAAAAATATATACATGAACACACAGAACTGTTATAATTTTATGTTGTTAAATGATTAAAAGTTGAATTGATGGTGAGTTCCTGTTAAATTATTGTTTTAAAATTTTGCTATGTGTATACATATTTATGCTTGTGACTGTACATCTACACTAATATGATAAAGAGGAAAGATTTTTATTTTTGAGTGTATGTTTGTAATGAATATACTCAAAAACTACTGTGCCGATTTCAAAAATTCTTTCACCATTAAAAAGCTACGCTCACCCTGAGTAACATAGTGAGTCGGGGGAATAGCTAGTATAAAATAAGAATAAAAAATAAGAATAATACACACCTTCTGAATAGCCTATGCCTAAGTTATGCTGAATACTGTATTGTACATAAAGCGACTGCCTATCTGACCTCCACAACCCATTGCTGGGTAATACTGTATCCCATATTAAGACTGTTTGTCAAAATTGTAATGACAAAACGACTGTCACAGATCGAAGTAAGACGTCGAAGTCCCCCGACTTCGGCTTACCAACGGCTTAAAATGCTTTACGAAGCAAGAAATGGTCTCGGTATGTTTATAAATGGTCACCCATCCACTGACCAACCGCTGACACCGGATGACAACTAACACTCTCGCAAGCGCCCTGCGCCGCGTCTTACTTCTTAGGTATTTTCGATCAGTCACGTGACACTTAACGCGAGTTTAACATTTTTTAGCCATCCCAAAAAGTGTAAAGCGCCGCTAAAGAAGTTTTCACTTCAAGAAAATTATGTTGTAGTTGTATATTAAATCAAATTATTAATTATTTTTCAGAAGTAGATACGTCTACCTTGGGAGTTGTGCCAGACGTCATATGTGCTCAATGCACATGCGCAGACAGTCTTGTTAACTGTTCCGATCATAATATAACAACATTCTTCACACAGAGTGATTGGGATGGTAAGTAATACAATAAGCTCCTCAACAGATAATGATACTGATTTCTTTGTACGCAAACTAAACTTAATTTAAACTGCTGCTATCTCTTGCTATCATATAGCGTGAGAACAGGATAGCAACAGATAAAAACTAACTTGAACCGTCAAACTAGTTTAAATCGCTATGAACATCACTGTGTTGCAGCTCTAATTTTCGTCTGTCCTTTTCTAATTATGTAGGTACACAGGCCCGGATCTAGGGGAAGGCAACCGGGGCTACAGTCCCGGGCCTCCACAAAAGAGGGGCCCCCACAATAGACTTTAAAAAAAAAACTTACTTAACTTAAAGTAAAACAACTTTTCCTGTGATATTTTTTTTTTTCGCTTTCTCACTTTTACCATTTCATCACCTTTGTACAAACATGATTATAATATTTTGTTCTTACATATTTCTTTCTTATATTCACTCCAATCAGGCAATAGTAAAAATCTCTCATCTCTCAAATGGCTCTGATGTCCACTTGCAATTTACTCCGCATCTTGAGACGATTTTCCGGCGAAAAAAGCTCGGAAGGTTCCGTACGTTAACGCTAAAATTTAATTTTAGAATCCCGCGTCACAAAGATTAAATTCCTTAGAGCGGGCATCGTTTATTTAAAAAAGAAAAAAGTTCTTTTACAAGAATTATTCTGTGCTGACGTAATACAAAAAATATTCAAAAATGATCCTAAAGATAGAGCTAGTGTGCCAGCAGACATCTGGAAGTCAGATCATGTAACGAGTGATCATGTTCTACACTTAAAGCCCTTAAAATCAATTCAATTTCATGACGACCTCCTTGGTCGCGTGGCGTACACACCGGTTTTCAAGGTGTCGCCAGCTCTGAGGTCCCGGGTTCGATCCCCGGACGGGTCAAGGTAGAAAAACACTTTTCTATATTGTCTCGGGTCTGGGTGTTTGTGGTTCCTTCGTTGTCTCTGATTCCATAACCCAAGTGCTTTCTAAGCTACTTACTTTGGATACGGAGTAATGTATGTGATGTTGTCCATATTTATTTATAACTAGCTGCCCGGACAGACTTCGTTCTGTCAAAAGTAAATTAATTAAGGTAATTCCCGAACCGAAGGAATAGTTTTTTTTACTTATTATTTATGTTTTACAACTTTTAAACCTTCCCTGGACTTCCACAAACATTTTAAGATCAAAATCACCTAAATCGGTTCAGCCGTTCTTGAGTTTTAGGAAGACTAACGAACAGCAATTGATTTTTATATATATAGATTATAAATTTTTATTACAGCTCTTCAAGACATCATTCCAACAACAGTTGACCTAAGTTTCAACAAAATAATAGAAATAAATCGGTTTCCTGTCTTGCCGATACAAATCTTAAACATTTCGAACTGTGAGATATCTTCTATTGAAGATGCTAGTTTTCTGAATCTTCAAAATTTAAGAGTTTTGGATTTAACAAGAAATAAAATTTCCACTTCGGCACTTACAAAGAAGACATTTTATGTAAGTATGTTAAACTTTTTTATTTAATAAAAAAACGTCATGGGAATTCAAATTAACGCGAACTCATGCATTTACCTTTTAAGGCTTGACGTTTCGGCCGGGTTACACTGGCCGTGGTTTCAAGCAGACTGGTGATGCGGTGTTATTTTTTTTACCTGTTTTTTATGACCTATTGACAGTCCGAGTGCTGGACGTCTGACGTCTGACGTCTGACGTCTGACGCTGGTATCCCCCGTATAACTCCAACAACGCTATGTCTTAACTTGATACTAATCACTTGAGAAGCGATTGATATTATCCCAGCACTGCTCCTCTATTTCAATTGATATAACTACTCTGCCTAGTTTGTGACCAGATGACCGTTCAAGTAGTCCTAAAAAATATTATTAAAATATATTGTTTTAAAAATTCTGTCCACAACCACGGTTTTAAAAGTAAAAATCATGTGTCTGTACCATGATATCTTAAAGCAAAACTATTGTGGAAGCAAGACACCGCTATGTGTAATGTATGGCTCCATTTCGCTCTCACAACGCAAGAGTCTTACTTTGAGAGCTCATATTATAGGTGCTCCGGTTCTGATACTACTAACGTTCGGCGCTCCGATGATCCAGTTCCAAGATTTTAACGCATCATAGAGTCAAACAAATATAACTATTTAAATAATATTACTTGCTTCTGCCCGCGACTTCTTCTGCGTGAACTTCCGAATTGGGTCCAAAAAGAAATGAAAAATGTGAAAATACCTAATAAAAAGCGAAAAATACCAAATTTCAAAGCTGTCTGCCCGTGGCTTAGCTCGTTAACAATTTTCAATTTTCCCTCGGGCACTAATTAAGGAATCAGGATAAAAAGTAGCCTATGTTCTTTTCCATGTCAAAGGCTACATGCGTGCCAAATTCCATCCAAACATCCACACTTTCACATTTATAATACGTCCCATTAGTAGAATATTGTTTTATCATCACATAAAACAAAAATGATATTATGGTAAATTCGTTATCATAATGACGTAAGCTATCCAATGATATATTTTTTTTTAATTTTTATTCAATATTTTAAAAGTTATTAAGTTCGAATAAAGTTTTTGCCGCGCGGCATACCTAAAATAACGTCTCACGAACACATAACACGATTATCTTTATCCCGCTCTGGCGCTCCCGGCTCCGTGCGTCGCGTTCCTTCATTACAACGCGCATTGTTCAACGTAGTTGCCGAGAATGAGGTGTTGTGACAATAGATACCGACAGTGGCGATCAAAATGGTAAGAAATCAATTAAATTATTGTTATTTTGTTTACATACACAACGTTGTGTTGTTGTTGTCATTACTGTTGAGAATTAAACGTTTAAATTAGTGATAAGAAAATTATTTACGGAATAGAATATACGTAAAATACAATATTTCTTGGATTATTCTAAAATTTATACAACAACCATAAATTTACATGAAATTTAATGGAAAATAAACATTTTTATTATGTTAATTACATTGTTTTGGATCTATTGCACAAAATTATTAACATTACCACAGAGACAGTATTTAAGATCACATGAAACATTTTTCTACCAAGTTGCCGCGTCTTTTTAAACTTAAGTGTAATCCGCTACAATACTTTACTGATAAGTTTCTTAACATGTTAATATACAATAAAGCTTGTCTTATTTGTTTCTCTAATTTTGTAGTTTCTTATGCACATATTATATTTTACTACGCATAATTGTATCTTCTTTTCGTCGGGATGTACACATAAAACATTATTTGACCAAATTATTTTTTAAAGTGTGCTTCGTAAGCGCTTGTGCTACTTTTTTCTGTTAATTAGTTTTTCGTAAAACATTATTCGAAATCTAAAAGGGTTATAAAATTGTTAAATACAGTTTTAATTGTACACAGCTATTCTTAATAACTAATTTTCAACTAAATGTACATAAATTACAAAAAAAAAATACAATTCTAATGTCGTTTAAAAAAAACCTAGGTCTAACTTCATAGTACACACAGCCGTGTGTACTACACATAATCAGTCTAAGCTGGCCGCGCGATGGTTTCATAATACAAACAAACGCGAGACCAGCTTACACTGGTTCTGTATAGGTTGAACGGTAGCCGTGTGTACATTTTAAACGCAAAAAATATATATTTACAGGTGCTAAGAAAAGCAACGTACTACCCTTTTGGGATGATTCATCAAGTGATGTTCCTGACGTTTCTACTTGTCGTGATGGATCAGCGGATCAAACGACTCTTACTGAACTGCGTCCAGTAACTCCGTTCCAAATTCAATCTGCATCCAGTTATGAAGCATCACCTGCTATCAGTACAGCAACAATTTCCAGAATAGTATCTAAGATTTGTATACCTACGCCTATGCCATCACCACCCCCATATCACACAAACTGTTATAGTGATTTTTGTCCGATACATTCAGATCAGTCAATTAAATCTGACACGAGTTATGATGAAATTATATTCGCCAGCAGTCGGCTAAAAAAGCGCCACCTGCCAGTCAAAAATTCAAGACAAGCGTATTTAAATAGTATTGACAAAAAGTATTGGATGAAACTGCAAGCTATTGAAGAATATTCTTCAGAAGAAGATCATGATCCATCCAATTCAGTGACGCAACAGAATGCACCCATCGTTGAATCTTGCTCAAGTCAGTTCAACACTGAGAGTACTGTGATGGCATTACGCGCTCTTTCTGATCAAAGTCCATCGCTTCATGGTATAGATCGCTCTGTTTCTAATACTGTCATACCACTCCAATCACAAGTGCAAGCTATTGAAGAACGTTCTTCAGAAGGTCCTAATCCGTCTAATTCTGTGAAGCAACAAGATGCTCCCATATCCCCCATTGCTCAATCTTGCCCAACTCGGTCCAACACTGAGAGTACTGTGATGGCATCTCCCGCTCCATCAGCTCAAATTCAATCATTTTATTGTACAGATAGCTCTGTTTCTGAACTTGCGATACCACGCCAATCCAAAAAACGCTCAAAATGTCGCGATAATTGGGCAGATACAAGAAACGACAAAAGAACCTTGGACAGGAGTACTCTACTAAAACTGGCAAAGTATTTAATGCAAAACAAATGGGTAGAATTAGTTACGTACAGCGGTTAGATATATTTAAAAAGTTTTGGGAGTTGGGAGACAGAAAAAAGCAATCGGAGTATATTGTATTAAAGTACCTACACTACCAAGGAGAAAAAGAAGAGATGTTTATATCAGAATACAACCAATAAACGAACTTTTACATATAAGTATTATCTTCCTTTATCTTTAGATAAAAGTAAGGAGCAAGCGTCTTTCATAAATGTTTGCAAGAAAATGTTATTATATAAAGATATGATGTATAAAGATTATTTTATGTCTTTACCTCGTCTAGGCAACCATAATACTCGGGACAATTGTGACATTTCTCCTTGGTAGTGTACTTTAATACAATATACTCCGATTGCTTTTTTCTGTCTCCCAACTCCCAAAACTTTTTAAATATATCTAACCGCTGTACGTAACTAATTCTACCCATTTGTTTTGCATTAAATACTTTGCCAGTTTTAGTAGAGTACTCCTGTCCAAGGTTCTTTTGTCGTTTCCTTCTTGTATCTGCCCAATTATCGCGACATTGTCTGCGTGGCCGAGTACTGGTCTGACAATATATATAAACCTCACATTGCCATTGATCGACACGCTAAGAAGAAGAAGATTGTGACATTACCGAGAGTGAACATTCTGACTGACTAGTGGTAGACTTTAGATAGGAAAGCATATTTTTATGATGGAGACTAATGAGTGGTTGTGATTTAAAACAAAATTATTTTATGTTCAGCATCGAAGTATAAACATTGTTTAGCAATCTAAATACCGAAAAATAACTACTTATTCTTGATAATTATTTTTAATATTTACATTAACAGGGTTGCAAATTGTTATTGTTGTCATCATTTAGTTTCTATTTAGTTTATAAAAGACGGATCTCAGATTTAATTAGCACAACATATGATCAATAATTATTATAATTACGTGTACCTACCTTCTTATCGTCGTAATTATTAAAATTTTATATTTTATTTATTTATTTATTTATTTATTTATTTAACAATTAATGTACACAAGTTACAGTAAGACACAACATTCAGATAGAGATGTACAAAGGTACTGCTTATTTCTATAGAAATCTCTTCCAGCAGACCTGCGAAAGGAGAAATTTATAAGATAAGTAGACAATAGTGTACAGAAAACAGGTAGAAACACAAAATAACTACTAAAATTAACAAACATATGATACATAATATATAGAAGCTAAGAATACAAAGCGAAAGGATAGATTACGATGACAAGACGTAGGTAATGCTCTCGAACTCTTCTCTTGAACAATGAGATGGAAGGAGAGTTGCGAATGTTAGGCGGCAGCGAATTCCACAGCCTAACTGCGTGCACAGAAAACGAATAAGAGTAAAAGTCCGTGCTATGAGGTTGGAATTTAAGGAGAGTTTTCAGGTGGGATCTACAAGGAGTCATAGGGGGTTTGACAAAGGAGAAACGGTCTCGTAGATATTTTAATTTTTGACGTAGCTTTATATTTTAACAACTAAACTAAACTACAATTAAAAATAATAGTGATAATAAATAATAATATTACGTTATGGAAAATAAATGTGATATTATGAGTACGAAACTTTTTAGGCTGTGAAACACCTAAAGCTAGATTTTATTGAGATTTTATAATTGTTCACATTTGTACCTACATTCCTCAATGTTTACTTTTTAAGTTACAGCTTAATTTGTTAGATTTTATACTGATTATATTAAAGATATAACTTGCCAACTTGTTGTTTTTATTTGTTTTAAGATACCTGTACAAATAAATAGGTAAGTACGACTAAACAAGACAAGTGTGTAGAGCATTCAATACTTGTAAAATTCACGTCATTACTTACGTTAATACACAACACGGGCGGAGCCGCGCCGAGAAGCTAGTATTATATAAAACATCTTCACGAAAGACATTGACATAATTTTAGGATTCCGTAAAATATTGTTTCACATGCAGATATAACGTGATTAATTTGGTCAAATAACGATCCATGTGTTCAAGAAACAGCTCTGGAACTGTTTTTGTTGGCAGTACAATGTTATGTATGCACATGCGACACACTATCTACGCACAGGAATAGTTTTTAGAATAAATAATTATAACAATAAAAGCTGTATTTATGTCTATGTACATTGTAAAAATATTAAATGGCTAAAGTCTTCAATAAAAGAGTTATAAGCAAAATAATGCACGCGCAAACTTCAAATCACTCTACCGAAAAGTAGACATTTCGTAGATAAAACATTGTTCTACTAATGGGACGAATATTAGTAGGATAAATATAAATGCAAAAGTAAATCTATGTGTTACGCAATCACAACTAAACTACTGGACCGATTTCAATAAAATTTGGTACAGAGATGGTCTAGAGCCTGAGAAAGGACATGTACTACTTTTTGCCGCGATAAACGATACTGTGCGAAGTGCTGCGGGTTCGATCCCCGCATGAGACAAGCATTTGTGTGATCCACAAAAGCGCTCTTCCAAGTCTCGGTGTTCTTTGTGCATTTGATTTGAATGTTTGTGAAGCCTCCGCGACACAAGGATTACTTAATGAGGGCGTCGTTTTTAAAAAAACGACTTTGACTTAGGATCTAGATCTTAATCCAAGTTCTGTCTACATTTCCAGGGAACTTCAAATCCTATCAATGGTCCACCAGAGTTTAAAATGATGCGGCATTTAAGTCTAGCCTTCAATGATCTTCACTCTCTACCCCAGGATATCTTCATGTTTATGACTGAACTTACATACCTGGATCTAAGTGGGAATCCATTAGCATATATTGATCAAGTGACAATGGGAGCTATTTCTGATTTGAAAAATATACAGGTAATATTTTACTCGATTTGTCCAACTTGAAGGGTGAACCGCTTCTTAAGTGCTGTGGAGAAGAAATGGCGCAACCGACTTCACAGAAGTATCATACTTATAATTTCAGACTGGCCTGTTGGTCTAGTGGTTAGTGACCCTGACTGCTAAGCCGGAGGTCGTGGGTTCGATTCCCTCCCAGGAAATGTTTGTGTTATGAGCACGATGATTTGTTGCGTGTCTGGGTGTTATTTATCTATGATGTATAATTTTTAATTGCAAAAATCTAACATGTTGCAAGGTTCAATATTTTTATAATGAAAAAGAAATGCCATTTACATAAAAGGAACGAAATTATTTCAGGAGTTAAGATTAAGTGGATGTGAGCTTGAGAGCCTACCTGAGGGTTTCCTCAGAAGACACCGGAGGCTCAGGCGACTGGACCTGAGTGACAACCGGTTCTCCATCATACCCTCAGTCCTGGTTGAAGCACCCAGTCTGATATACTTAAACTTTGATAAGAATGCTCTGACAACCATTGAAGCTAATAAGTAAGTAATAATAACCGGCTACAAAAAAGTTTAAACGGCTACAGTAAGACTGGAAGCCAACCCCAACATAGCTTTGGAAAAGGCTAGGCAGAAAAAGAAGAAGACAAAAGAAGAAGGTTATCTTTTCGACTGTATGTTAAAAGTCTGTTATGCGATATTTTGAACAATTGCAGGAGATAAAAAATATTTTTGCGAACCGATTCGATTCCCAATGTTTTTAGGGTTCCGTACCTCAAAAGGTAAAAACGGAACCCTTATAGGATCACTTTGTTGTCCGTCTGTCTGTCTGTCTGTCTGTCTGTCAAGACCTTTTTTCTCAGGAACGCGTGGAGTTATCAAGCTGAAATTCATATCAAATACTCAAGTCTATGGTCTCTTGGAGCTGTGAAAAAATCAAACTTCTAAGTCAACGCGATCAAAAGATACTCCCGTTTATGCCGCAAATTTTCGACACTCGCAAGGGAATCAAAACCTACAGGGTACTTCCCGTGAACTCAGAATCTTGAAATTTGGTATGAAGCAACGTCTTATAGCAGAGATATAGGAAAAATTGCGAAAAGTATACATTTTTAGTTATATCTATAATAAAAATATTTTTAATAATTTTAAACTTACTACCCCTTTCCTCATGAACGCGTAGTGGTATTATATTGAAATTCATATCAAATACTCAAATCTATAATACCTTTAAGCTGTAACAAAATCAAACTTCTATGTCAACGCAATCAAAAGAAACAGGAATTAAAACCGCATATTCTGAAACTCGCCACTACTCGCAAGGGAATCAAAACCTACAGGGTACTTCCCGTGAACTCAGAATCTTGAAATTTGGTACGAAGCAACGTCTTATAACACAGATAAAGGAAAAATTGCGAAAAGCATAAATTTTTAGTTACATCATATAATAAAAATAATTTTAATAATTTTAAACTTATTACCCCTTTACTCATGAACGCGTAGTGGTATTATATTGAAATTCTTAACAAATACTCAAGTCTATAAATATTATACAGGTTTGTACGGAACCCTCGGTGCGCGAGTCTGACTCGCACTTGGCCGGTTTTTTTTTTTCATTGATAAGAAATACTTCAAAAGGTGGTCGTATAATATCATCAATATCGATTCAGTAGTTTGGTTTTTAAATTCGATTGGAAAATTTTACCACGAAAGTTGAAACGAAAATGTATGTTCTGTACTTTTCTACACTTTTTTTTTTTTACTAGCCTATGTTGTCCCACTTCTGGGCAAAGGCCTCCCCCAAGTCCTTCCATTTAACCTTATCCCGCGCCATCTCGAACCAGCCCTCACAGTATGCGTCTAGATCATCGCGCCACCTCTTCCTGGGCCGGCCTTGGCGGAGCCGTCCATCTGTTGGCTCTCATTGCGTAGAGACCTTTGCCCAACGCTTAAAGCTTTTTTTTAAATGACTTCCGCTTTCAGAAATTTACACCTTATTTTGCGAGGGGTTTCACAAACATTAAAATCATATGCACAAAGAACACCGTCTTAGAACAAGCATTTGCGGATCACACAAATGCTTGTCCCATGCGGGGATCGAACCCGCAGCACGTCGCGCACAGTGGTAATTAGCGTGGTGACCTATACCACTCGGCTATCCGTGCAGTCGAAATAAATGTTTGTCTGTATATCCTCTATGGAATCGTTAACTATGAATTTGATTATGTGATGATCTTTAGCAAAGTTGTTGTGCATGAGCCCACAAAGGTTTCTGAGTTAGTACGACCAATTTTCGACAGATGGCGTAGCAACGCGCTCAGGATACAATTGGAAAGGAATAAATATTTAAGTGGCGGTAGCCTAATGGCTGGGGCATCAGACTTGCGATCATATGTCGTGGGTTCCAATTCCAACCCCGAGGGAATAACAAGAATACTAGTGCCCCACATTGCTTGTAAGCTTTTTTTTAATAAATACTTACTTAACCCCATATTATATAATTTCAGTCCTATATCAAACCTAACCAAGTTACAAGAACTCAGCATGAGTAGGAACAGTCGTCTCCAGAATATAACAGCTGGTGGACTCGGGGGTCTAACTAGTCTGGTCGTGTTACGACTCAACAATAACCCGAGGCTGACCAACTTGGATCCTGGGTTTTTAGTTTGGAAGGATGAAGAGGGAGAAGAAATGTGGCCGATGGTGCGAGAGGTCAGTGGATGAACATTGTTTTTTGACTGCTCGGATAGCCGAGTGGTATAGGTCACCACGCTAACTACCACTGTGCGCGACGTGCTGCGGGCTCGATCCCCGCATGGGACAAGCATTTGTGTGATCCACCAATGTTTGTTTCAAGTCTGGGTGTTATTTGTGCAAGTGATTTGAAAGTTTGTGAAACCCCCGCGACACAAGGATTAAATTCCTTAGTGCGAGCGTCGTTTTTAAAAGAAAAAAAATGTTTAGGCGGCCCTAAGTTTAGGCGCATCTGTCAAATAATAAAAATTAAGTTATACTTATAAGTTATGATTCTTATTTTATTTTAAACGCTTGCTGGATAGGAAAAATTTAAAACTCCGGCAGTACTTAAACCCAAGACTCTTGGTTCAAAGCACCAGTTACTTTGCCAACTAAGCTACAGATGTCACGACCCGAGTCTTATATAATGATAATTCCGGCTTATATATTATGTACCACTATTGGGCACTGGCCTCTTACCATATAGAGAAGGAACGAGCATTGATCACCACACTTGCTCATTGTGGGTTGGCGATTTCAGATCATTTTTTTTGAACCCAGATTTCCTCACGATGTTTTCCTTCACAGTTTGTCAACGGTGTCTTAGAATTGTTAAGAAAGTACATATAACTTTGAAAAATGTGCAAACGAATCCGGTCATTGAACCGCTAGGCCACATTTAAGATTCAATGAATTTTTTTTGATAACTATTTTTTTTATTGTAATCAATCGACTTTCTTCCAGCTGTACCTAAACAACAACAATCTATCCGGCATCGATTCTGGTATCTTGGACTGCTGGAGCGACTTGGTGACTGGAGACTTCTCTGGCAACATGTACTCCTGTGACTGTAACCAGTGGATGGTGGATGTCCTGGTTCCGCTGTTGAAGACTACTCCAGCTAATGCAACTGCCAGTAATATGGTGTAAGTGAAGCAGACTTAGAGTCAATATTTTTATAATAGCTTTTTATAAAAATATTGGCTCTAAGCTAATATACGCCAGAACAACGTTTGCCGGGTCAGCTAGTTTTATTATACAGGATTAATTTAAAAAGAGTGCGTTTAACCAACGAGGAAATCAGGTTCATAAAACTAAACAACTTTTCCAAATAAACGTAGGTCGAAATCTTAGAATGGAAAATGAAATTTTCATAAAAAGTGAAAAAAATATTTACAATTTTAAGATTTCGACTTGTGTTTTTTTGGAAAAGTTGTTCAGTTTTATGCACCTGATTACCTCGTTGAATAAACGCATTCCATTTAAATTAATCCTGTATAAATTTCAATAGCCCTTTTTAAGGTAAACTTCAAGTAATAAATCAAACTCCTATTCCTCCATCTAAAGTCAATAAACTACAGCAACAACAGCATATTATTTACCTAATCTTTATATTTCCAGGTGTAAAAAGCCATCAGATATGCGAGGTCTAACTTTCACACAGCTGTATGAGTCCTCAAGAGTTCTGATCTGCCCAGAATCTGAGAGCTTCTCAGAGTTACCTGTACCCAACCTAGCAATAATATTGGGAATTATGATTGGTAAGTTACAGCATGGTGTTAGATGCCTGCTTGCTCACTGCTTAAACTTAGTTAATAAGGTCCAAGGACTCCTATTGACTCTGAAACAAGTCGGGCGATCCCAAGAATGCGCGTGTAAACCGTTGAATCTTTAAAATAATACCTAATTATGAATTCGTCTCACAGAAGTACTTAATCCTACTAATATTATAAATGTGAAAGTGTGGATGTTTGGATGTTTGTTACTCAATCACGCAAAAACAGCTGAACGGATTTGGATGAAATTTGGCATGCATGTCGCCTTTGACATAGAAAAGAACATAGGCTACTTTATCCCGATTCCTTGAGTAGTTCTCGGGGGAAAATTGAAAATTGTTTACGAGCTAAGCCGACTAGCTAACTAAGCTAAGACAGCTAAGCAGACAGATGAAAATTTTATTCCATTTTTCATTATTTTCACATTTTTCATTTATTTTTGGACCCAATTCTGAAGTCTACGCAGACGAAGTCACGGGCAGAAGCTAAATAAAATTGTTATTGTTTTCAGGTATAATGGTGACGTTTCCAATTGTGCTGATCCTGGTCCTACTATGGAGGAAGGGATACTTCTCCAGATATAGATCACGGAAGAACTACCCAAGAGATGACGAAGAAGAAGATATGTAGAAACTGTAGAATAAGAATAATTTAGATTTTAAGTTTATAGAGGTAAGGGCTGGTGGTGATGAATGGAAGGAAATATTCCTTTGATGGAATAATAATAATAAATATTTATTTTATCATCACAAATAACAACAATTTACACAGGACACAGTTCACAAGAAAAAATACTAGAAATTATTTTTTTATTGATACAGGATTATTTTTTATCGAGTGCGTATATTCAACGAGGTAATCAGGTGCATAAATCTGGGCAACTTTTCCCAAGAAACATAGGTCGAAATCTTAAAATTGAAAATGAAATTTTCATGCAAAGTGACAGGTCACGTGACTTATGTTTGTATGAAAAGTTGATTTTCAATTTTCAGGGGAAAGTGATTCAGTTTTATGCGCCTGATTTTCTCGTAGAATATACGTACTCCATAAAAAATTATCCTGTATAACGCACTCATGCAGAACAAATTGTAATTTTGCGGCAGATCTGGTGTTTAAGCCAAATGCTATTAACAAAAACTGGAATGCATGAAACTCCAAAAATGATGTGCTTGATTGCAGCCTAGAGAAGAGATTCTTTGCCTAACAGAGAGATATTCACAAACGATGTTAAGAATGAGATTCAACGGTTTACTCACGCGCATTCTCGGGATCGCCCGACTAGTTTCAGACTCAATAGGAGTCCTTAATCATGAGCTGACGCGGCGGCGGCGGTGTCGCGAGTCGACTACTCGACGATGATTAAGGACTCCTATTGAGTCTGAAACTAGTCGGGTGATCCCGAAAATGCGGGTAAGCCGTTGAATCTTTAAATAATAAATTATGAATTCGTCTCACGGAAGTTATTATAAAAATGACATGTTTTCTGAAACTCGTAAATAAAACTCGTTGTTTTTAAATTTGTATTGATTATTATACACACTATGTCTACGTCTCTTCTTAATATAATTATCGCAGGCCTGCTGGCAGAAATTTCTTAAGAAATAAGCAGTACCTTTGTAACTATCTGATTTGTATGTCATTGTTTGTCTGTTGTGTGAACATAAATGAATAAATAAAACTGTAAATAATAAAAGATTACATTCACAACAGTATTTATTTTATTTTTAACATTTACATATTTTACTACAATTTGTTTAATTAAATTTGTTTAATTAATTCGCTGTCGTTGATTCATGATTTTCTGTCACTGCCGCAACACTGCGACATCTTGATGGCTGGGTAGCTCTTGTCTAGAAAAAAAAATGATACAACTAAATCGGCCTAATAGGCCATTCTGTCAATCATCATTATATTAACGAGTGGACCCGCGCCGCAAGTAGCGCAGTAATCAAACCTTTAATTTGGTATTTGACTAGTATCGAAAAATTGATTTCTGACAAATGTTTCTAAAAATACTTAGTCGTAAATTGAAGCCAAATTGCGAATAAATAACAAAAATAAATACACAATCATAAAAGTTATAAGCTTTTAAAGTTAGTTGATATCGCATGCTCTATTTCTTTTTCGCAAAACGACGACTTGTATGGGGCAGCCCCAGACTAGTACGGAGAACTGAATATTGACGTCACAAAACATTATCGCTATCTCTGTCAAATTAGCAATATTGGAATGCTTGTAACTAGCTCAATATAAAATTAGTTAGTGTGTCGTTTTTAGAAAACGTTATAGTGTGAAGTATTTTTTTGATTTATGAAATAATTTTTTTAATTTAAAAATTCAAATACCCAATTATCCACAAAAACAAACCTCTGGAATTAATCTATCAATTACTGAAAACTGCATTAAAATATGTTGCGTAATTTTAAAGATCTGAGCGTACAAGCGGACGCTCGACAGAAGTGATAACATCTTCGTCATAGCATTAGCAAAAATTGTAGGAAAGAGTGACGTCACGCAAAAAAAATTTACTTCATCAAGCTATTTTACCACTTTATGGTCCATTTTCCAGAACTCCCATATTTCATCGTAACTTAATTCCTTTTAAATTTTTTTTTTTTTTTTTGTTAGCCTGTGCTGTCCCACTGCTGGGCAAAGGCCTCCCCCATACTCTTCCATCCTTCCCTGTCGGAAGCGTGCTGTGCGTCCTTTTAAATACTTAAAAAAAATGTGTCCATGGTAATGGTTTAAAATAAGCCAAAGTGAAATGACAACTTACTACTGGTGACTATATTTCTCAAAAACTGTGGAGCAACAATTTTCTTTATTTTTTTTCGATAGCATGCCAGCCTGAAAAGAAAAAAAAGTATAAATTATGTCTCGGACAAGAGTGAGTCGTGAGTACCTACGTACTCCCTGAAAACTTGATAGCAGTTGGTGTGCGTAAAATCAGCGTGTGAATTACCTCGCCTATTTATTTTATTAGTGATTGCTTACTATTATTTTTTTGACAGGCCTGTTGGTCTAGTGGTTAGTGACCCTGACTGCTAAGCCGGAGGTCGTGGGTTCGATTCCCACCCAGGACAAATCTTTGTGTGATGAGCACGATTATTTGTTCTGTGTCTGGGTGTTATTTATCTATAACTAGCTGTTACCCGCAGCTCCGCCCGCGGTCTAATTTTTTTTTTATGTAATTGAGAATTTTCTTTACTATAAACCTCACGGAGCCCGAGACCTTTCCAACGAATGCAAAACCGTGGAAATCGGTTCGTGCGTTCTGGAGTTATAGCGTCAGGAAGGAAAACCCGACTTATTTTTATATAGTAGATAATGTATTTAGAAATGTATAAGTATGTTTATCAGTTGTCTGGTTACCACAGTACAGGCTCTGCCTAGTTTGGGATCAGATGGCCGTGTGTGAGCTGTGTCCCAAGATATTATTATTATTATTTCCCATTGCCTAAGCACACACTCGCAATTTCTCATCAACTCAGCCTTTCGCGGTAAAGTAACTATTTAGTTATCTGTGGTAAAGGCGACATCTATTTTTAACTTTAACGGAAAGCAGAAACCGAGATGTTACCTTGCGATCTCAATACCAAAACTTATCACGCACAGGTGGATATAGGACTGCTCTGTTGAAGAAAATGTTTGTTTTTGGTATGGCACCGGCTATTTTAACCACATTCCTAATAATAAATTTTAAACACTAAATTTCAAAAATAAACTAACTGGGCATTTGCACTTGTCAATTTAATTAAGCTGTCTCCAGGGTTAAAAAACATAGTGTATATGGTCTGCTGGTCGAGGTCGGAAGGTTGTACTATAATAAATGAAAAACCTTATAGTAGGTATATTAATTGCTTTAGTAGAGGGCGTTACATAAAGCTTGAACTTAAATGTACTAGTTAGAGGGATGTCGTTAGGTGTCCGAAAATCTTAACACCGCCATTTAGAAACGTGACGTCATTCGCCTAGCGACATCTAGTGACAAAAATATGAACTAATACAACAATTGGACTACGTGAACACATAGTTTAGGTGCTATTAATGTATGTAACAGTTCAACTCACTCGCTTTTCGTCGGTCCAGCCAGTTTCATGACTTGAGCTCTCATGCACCTGTAGCTATGGGAAGTCCTGAAGTGGTTACATCTGAGAACAACATCACACATTCTTATTAACACCCATACACTCTCTATTCTCCCAGTGAGCCAGTGATAAAAGAAACTGGACGAGTGCGAGTCGGATTATTTTTAAGAGGGTATTATTGCAGTGGGTCTGAGTGCTGGTTTTGCTTCTTCTTCTCCGGACTTTTTGGCGAAACCTTAAAGGCCTCCAGTCAGAGTAATAAAGAAACAAACTACGTTAGCAAGGTTCACTAAGGGCACCCCTGAGGGGTTCGGACCTCGACTTAGTGTGTTGCTAACAATCTTAATAAGGCAAACAACAAGAGAGGAGGCAGCAACAGGAGCTGGATCTAAGTTTTCATTATGGACATAATTATTTTTATTGCTAGTTTAGCCTTCTCGGGATAGCTAGATCTAGGTAACAATAACGTCACCGGTTAAGAGTGCGAATCGGACTCGCCCACTAACAGTTCTGTATCTACTTCAAATGATTAGGTATATTTTCATGATTTAATTACAAATCTGTAGTTTTCATACTTTTTTCTGTATCTATAGTATGATATTATTTGCCAAATTTCAAAGTTCTATGTCAACGGAAAGTACCCTATTTTTTTTTTATTGTTTGGGAGAGTCGAAATGTAGTTTTTTTTTGCGGTATAAAAGGCCGTCTCTGAGGTTAGGTAACTTTGTAGTTTGTTTCTTTCACAGCTTCATGAGACTATACATAGACTTAAGTATATGGTCATAATTTCAACTCAATACCTCCACGTACTTCCAAGGTAAAAAGATCAGATGGACGGACAGCAAATTGATTCTACAAGTGTGCCGTTATTTACTTTTTAGAAAAGGAACCCTAAAAAGTAATTAAGCGGTGGTAGCCTTATAGCAGGGCATCGGACTTGCACACATGTGGTCGCGGGTGCGAATCCCACCCATTGAACTACCGACGTGAACTCACTCGTAACACAAGCATTAGCTTACCAGTTACCACGAGGGGTTAACAAGAATACTAGTAATGCTAACCACATTCAAAGGTAAAAAAAAAATTAGCTATGATTAAAAAATAATATAGGTAAGCCACTTACCGTCGAGTATTGGCGCACGCTTGAGATTGGTCCCTGCAATATATTTAGTAAATTAAAAAGTTAGGTCAGCTCACAATATGTCGGTGACTGGTCTGCTGGCTGGCGGTCCATATTATGTTTGTATTTAGAAATAAACAGGATTATTTTGTATGGAGTGCATATATTCAAAGAGGTAATCAGGTGCATAAAACTGAACAACTTTTCCCAAGGTATAGGTTAAAATTAAAAATCAATCTTTCATACACGCATAAGTCACGTGATCTGTCACTTAGGCCCGAGTCACACCGAAATGGCAGCGGCCGGTAGCGGCCGGCAGACCCCGCGCGCCTGGTATCGTATAGGAGCGCGCAAATTTAAAATTATTTCACACTGAAAGTGTTGCCGCCGCGTCGCTGCCGGCCGCTGCCATTCCAGTGTGACTCGGCCCTAAGTATGAAAAGTTCATTTTCAATTTTAAGATTTCGATCTATGTTCCTTCGGGAATGCTGTACAGTTTTATGCACCTGATTACCTCGTAGAATATACGCACTCCATAAAAAGTAAACCTGTATAAGTATGTTTATCAGTTGTCTCGTTCTCATATCATTTTTTTTTTTTTTTAATTTCCATTTGTTTTTTAAATTTGAAATTAAAAAAGAAAAATTCTGGCTCTGCCTAGTTTAGGATCAGATGACCGTGTGTGAGGTGTCCGGAAATATAAATATCGATAAAAAAAGATCTTTAAACAAATACTTACACCAATACTTTGGACACCTTTGCAACTAACTGCACCCTGAAAATTATTGAAACCTTTTTTAATCTATAATATCTTCCATCTATTACATCCATAAATTAATCAATCAACTCAGTCTATCGCGGTCCACTGCTGGACATAGGTCTCTCCCAAGATGCGCCACAACACCCGGTCCTCCGCCTTCCGCATCCAGTCCGACCCAGCTACCTTTTTCAGGTCATCGGTCCATCGGCACATTTCATATTGTATCCATAATTTTCGCTGCCAAATTCTATCACATTGCACGTACTTAATCCTGCTGCCGGAGTAGTTAATAATGAAAAGGTAATTATCAATAACATTATAAAATACCATACCATCCAAGTTTATGAGGTTTTTTCCTACGGTTAATACTTGAATACAATCTTCTGACACCTCTACCTGAAAGAAAACAAAATAACTCAAGAGGTACTATTAAATACATTGATAGTCCCACAAATGATCACTGAGTTTGTTTTTTGTACATCTTATATACATTGTGGAATGCAAATAAATATGAATATGAATAATATGAATATGAGGTCATGACAGTGTCTGACAGAATACTGTCAATATTATGGAAACTTTTGAAACCTACTTCAATTACCTCAAATATAGATGTATAAAATTTCGAAACCAACATTAAAATAATTTTTAATCACGTCCACAATCAATCATCTCTTCAATTATCGTAGTTTTTATGTCGGTATATAGTATTTTACAAATTTACTCAGCCTATTGCGGTCCACTGCCGGACATAGACCCAATACCTGGTCCTCCGCCTTTCTCATCCAGTCCTACCCAGCTACCTTTTTCAGGTCATCAGTCCATCAGACTTAATTCGCCGGTTATTAGACTTGCGTCGCCTCGTATACAAGCGTCCCTACCTTATTCTACAAATGTAGGTACTCTAGATTCCTAAAGATAAGGATTAGTAAACATACCTTGATGTTCTGTGACCTCTTCGAAAAATACCTCTTTGAGTCTTTTGTATAAATTTCTGAAACAATGAAAACGACAATGTACAATGAAGGGTGGGTGTATCAGCCCCCTTAGACCGGGTACATTCCTGCAATCGTTGTCGCTGATGGAGTCGCTCGGATGTATGGAGGTGGCAAGTTGGTCGCGTGGCGTTTCCCTTCGGTAAGTAAAAGAACATCCTGAAGGAAACCCCAAATATTTGAGGCTCCAGATGGCATAAGCGTTAACTTGATTCGGTTTGGATTGGGTGCGTCTCCTGCGCGCGAAAAATATTGCTGTGAGTTGCAGATTGTTTATTCAACAATTTTGTGATTTGCGTGTGTAAAGTTGTGAGTTAACAATATTGCAGTAAAAAGTGTTTGGTTCCGAATATTGGACAGCAATAATTCAAACAATTCATATTGTTTAGCGTCCGTGCACGTGAAGAAAACTATTTTGGCTTGGACAAGGTTTCACGACATAGCTTTCGAAGCTACAGAAGATCATGGCACAAATAATTCAAAGTATGAGGCTTATTATCTTGATTTTACGTCTATTAGAATACCTTTGTAGGTAATATCAACTCTAATATTATAATTGCGTAAGTAACTCTGTCTGTCATGCTATCTGTTACGTTTTCACGACTAACCCTCTTAGATTTTCATGAAACTTGGCATGGGGTAAGTTTGGACCTCCAGACAAACATACTTTTTAACAATCGCAAAAACTGACCTCCACGGAGGCGGTGCCACGGGTACAAGTTGTTTTATATACTTACATAGTTTTTTCATCACTACTACTCATTAGTACGCTGATGAGAGAACTGCGGTTAAGTATGTTCTTTTTGACTGAAAAAAAAGAAAACAATAAAAATGAAAAAACAAACAAATGTCTTTCCCGGAGTTTCTCTTTTTCTTTAATATATTCAATTAATATACAGTTAACATACTCACAGAAATTGAGCGGCAATTTCATGATACTTCCAAGTTTTCTGTCCATCCATTTACTGTAAAAATCATTAAAAGCTATTTAATTTTATCTATATTCCAAATCTATATTCTATTAATAGAATTTACGACTATCCCGTGCAGTAAGACACTTGAAAAAAAAATTAGTTATTATAACAGCGAAGATATGAAGAAAGGCGTTTGATACTGTCACTCGTATGTTAATAACTATGTACTTTGGATATAATAAATTTTTAGAATATTAAAAACATATAATACTTCGAATTAAATATAATATGTTCATATTAAGTCTTTAGAATGGAAACTGTCAACCAAACTAAGAACTACCCTATGTGGTGTACCTCAAGGTACAATATTGGGACCACCTATATTTATCATGTACATTTTGACAATTCAACTATTTTCCTTCATCTTCTAATTGTGGGTTTAACAATAAGTAGGGGAAAACTTTAAAAATAAAAAAAACAAACATTCTTTGCAGATCCTCAATGGAATTATAATTCGAATCCATCCATTCTTGTCCATCAATTGATGTATCTATAAAACAAAAAAAGCCAATCTAGAGTTGCCATATTCAAATATATATAATGTATTTGTTAGAGACGGGGAACTACGGTGAGACACTAAGGATTATTTGGAGACGCTTTGGTGTTGGTTATATTGCAATAATGAAAATGTTTACCTGATTCTTGATTTAATACAGAAAGGCTGTAAGACTCTCTATCTCTGAGCCTTGTACTGAAAAGAAACACATTTATCATCTTCTGCTTTATGATGTGTATAGTGCGATTCAAATTTAATGGCGGCTGTGGAGTGCGTTACAATGGCCACAGTAACTCACCCAGCACACCCACTTGTGCATGAATTTGATACTGCTCAGCAACTCGCTTCATATTCACTTCACCATTAAGTTTGCACCGTACTATAAAATCTTTTATTACAAAAATCTAGGTGATCCTACTTCCTACTAATATTAAAAATATGAAAGTGTGGATGTTTAGATGTTTGTTACTCAATCACGCAAAAACGGCGGAACGGATTTGGATGAAATTTGGCATGCAGGTAGCTTTTGACATGGAAAAGAACATAGGCTACCTTTTATCCCGATTCCTTAAGTAGTTCCCGAGGGAAAATTTTATTGAGAATTGTTTACGTGCTAAGCCGTGGGCAAACAGCTTATAAATTTGGTATTTTTCTCTATTACATCGCATGCTTTAACACGGGTGAAAATTTTATTCTATTTTTCATTACTTTCATATTTTTCACCTCATTACTTTCATATTTGTACCCAATTCTAGAGTCCACGCAAACGAAGTCGCGGGCAGAAGCTAGTAAAAAATATTTATCCAAAGAAGGTTATCAAACTTACTCAGACTTAATGATGACAGGCATTTCCGACTTCTTTCGAAGCGCCATATTTGCTATTTCCGTTGATGCTCCGAGCTCTACAAATAAAATAAAATGATAGTAGTTTGACTGCCTCAATTGGATTGGGCATAGGAGCACCAATATATACTTACAGTAGTAATTATAATTTAAACTATATTTTGTATTATTCATTATAAGGCGCCCACTGCACCGTGCCCCGTCGCGTAGCGCGGGGTAGCAGATATTCCCATTGTATGCTCAATTTATATAGAAATCGCGCCTAGCACAACACACTGTTGATGCGGAAATGCGCGGGAAGGCGCCCCGCGAGCAGTTTTTGCCAATCTGCGCGGGAGCGCGGGGCGTGCCGCGGGATATGTCGTTTACAACGTCAAAATCTTCATCACAGCGCGGGGGAGCAGATTACACCGCTAAGTAAGGCAGATCTGCGCTTCCGTCGCCGCAAGCGTTATCTGTCGCTCCGCGCACCGCGACGGGACGCATCTTCAGTGGGTGAACCGCCAAAATGATAGTCTGGGACCCACATATTAAATACAGTATGTTATTTCATTGTTTTTTTATCTCTCCTTGAAATAATTTCTAGCATCATTGCATAACGAGCGCCAAATACCAATATAGGTAAAGTCGTAAATGAAAAAATAGGAACATACTTAGTCATAATTAGTGCAAAAAAAATTCAACAACTGACGGAATCATAGCGTTAACGTTTTGTTTTAAAGATACTTGTTTTCCAACTGTCAACGTTTACGAACTCCTTATCACTTCTTGTGTGTTTTATAAACTTGATTTTGTTCATCAACTTTTGTCACTGACAGTCAGCAAATATAAAATCATTACTAACCTGCGATTCTTAGATCACTGCAAAGCGGTTTGTGCTGAAAAATGTTAGAATAAGCATTAATAAAATTAGGAGGAGGGGGACCCTACTAAGCTGGTCTCTGAAAAGCCGACCGCCGACTGCCATTGCGATTCGACGGGCCTGTTGGTCTAGTGGTTCGATTCCCACCCAGGACAAATCTTTGTGTGATGAGCACGATCATTTGTTCTGTGTCTGGGTGTTATTTATCTATTATATGTATGTATTTAGAAATATATAAGTATGTTTATCAGTTGTCTGGTTACCATAGTACGGCTCTGCCTAGTTTTGGATCAGATGGCTGTCCCAAGATATTTATTTATTTATTTATATTTATTGGTTGACGAAAAGACTAATAACCAATAACCGCGTTTGACATCTGACAGACTGACCTATAAATGTTCCACTACTGGGCACAGGCCTCTTCCCATCATAGAAAAAGATGCATTGATCACCACGCTTGCTCATAGCGGGTTGTCAATTTCAGATTCCAATTTTTTGAGATCTAGGTCCTCACGATGTTTTCCTCCATCGATTATGTCTTAGAATAATTAAGAAAGTACATATAAACACATTTCTTGTACGCTTTAAAAATGTAAAGTAGTTAGTAAGTAATTTGTCAAATTTAGTTGTGTTTGTTAAATTTATTTTATCTGATTTTTTTTTTACTGATTGTTTCAAATTTGCATGCCAACTAAGTAGGCGAAATATCTAAGAACTGGATTTATTTTTATAAGAGCTGTATTACTATATTTCGAGCAAATAAAATTCTATTCTATTCTATTCTGTATATACAGGATTAATTTAAAATAAGTGCGTATTTCAACGAGGTAATCAGGTGCATAAAACTGAACAACTTTCCACAAGGAACATAGGACGAAATTTTAAAATGCAAAATGAACTTTTCATGCAAAGTTGCAGGTTAAGTGACTTATGATTGTATGAAAATATGCCTGTTGAATATACGCACAATTAATCCTATTACCTCACGTGGCTATGTGACTATTAGTAATTGAGTTCTTTTTTTCTGTGATAGACAAAAAAATTAGACCACCTAATTTTGATTAACTTCACATTTACGAATTATCTATACTTATAATAAATCTGTAGAAGTGAAAATTCTGTACATTGAAAATATCAAAAAAAATTATGGCGGGGTGTGTTACTAGACCGAGACCGAACCCAAAAATGTGATTAAAAAAATTTTTGTCTGTCTGTCTGTCTGTTTGTTCAGGCATCACGCTAAAACTACCGGTTCGATTTCGATGAAACTTGGTATAATTGTTCTTTAATATCCTGGGCACCACACTGGGTAGTTTTTATCCCGGAAAAGTATATACTAAAAAAAACAAACTTAATTTTGCGGTTCGATCCCTAGACCCGAATACTGTACCAACCGCAAATAATAAGTTTGTCGTAGGTTACGTCACCCGCAGTGGAGTTCAATAAGGGGCGCTGCACACGGCGAAGTAACTATTTATTAATCTGTGACACGGCTAAGATACTATAATTATTTATCTATACTTTATATATATTATTATATTATATATTATAAAGCTGAAGAGTTTGTTTGTTTGAACGCGCTAAACTCAGGAAGTACGAGTCTGATTTGAAAAATTCTTTCACTGTTAGATAGTCCACTTATTGAGGAAGGCTATAGGCTACTTTTCTTTTGGAAATCTATCCCCTAAGGGGGTGAAATAGGGGTTGAAAGTTTGTATGGGAAGTTCGGTATTTTCAATGATAGACACATGAAATTTCGTATACGGGTTTCTGGATAGAAATAAATAAACAAGATTTCAGCGATTTTAAAAATCATCCCCCTAAGAGGGTGAAAAAGGGGTTGGAAGTTTGTAGGCATATGAATTGTGTCGTTTTCAAAGATAGACACATTCAATTTCATACAAGGGCTATTAGTTAGAAATAAATAAGATGTGTTTCCGAGATTTTAGAAATCTACCCCCTAAGGGGGTGAAATAAGGGCTGAAATAGTTGGTATGTGAAGTTCAGTATTCTCAAAGATAGACAGATAAAAAGATAAATAGATAAGATAATGACCATCTAAGACATATCTATAATGACGACTCCCGTGGTCGAGTGGCGTTCACTCCGGTTTTTAAGGTGTCGCCAGCTCTAAGGTTCCAGGTTCGATCCCCGGACGGGTCCATGTAGAAAATCACTTTTATACATAGTCTGGAGTCTGGGTGTTTATGGTACCTTTTTTGTCTCCGATTCCATAACACAAATGCTTTTGCTACTTACTTTACTTTTATTATTATTTTAACGCCATAATATTAGATGAAAAATTTTATACATTCTCCTTACTTTGAAAATCACAGAATACATCTACCTTTAATACTACTCTTTACTTTACGCGCGAGCGAAGCCGCGGGCAACAGCTAGTTTTAAATAAGTAACAGATAAGAGCTACTTACATTCGACTCATATATTTCTTTCTTCTTGTAATGTTTCCTGGGTGTGTGAGTTGGGTTAGCAGCAAAAGTATTGGCCCTGAAAATGAATACAAACAATAATAATTATTCGTATACATAATGTGGTTATAATCAGACCGCATTATCTATAAGGCAGATTAGAGAACTGCCTAGGAGCCGATCATCGGCAAGGACCCGCGCGCGTGCAAAAAAATACAAGTAATTCGTACAGTGAAAAAATGGGGAAAAAAAATCGGCAAGAGTGAGGACGGGACCGGGGTGTTTTTGGTCGGTGCAAGTCCGACATATCCGCACGCTGTGCCCTCAGCGTGGGTTGAAGTCATTAGAGATTCGCCACGGAAAAAGTTGCGCGGACCATATTCTATTGAGTATTTACTAACCTGTACTCCGGAACAGGACAATTGATCTGTCTGAGTAGTTCTTGTGTAACGTCTGTCGTTGTACCCATTTCTGTAATAAATATACCAGCTCATGAATTATGATATCAGACCCCCTAGCCAAGTGACATTTCTACAAGCGATAACGATGATAGAAATCGCCTCAATGACATTAAATGTATGGAAATGACATTTGTTTTCGATAAGTCACGTGACTTAGACTTGTCACCTTCATACATTTAATGTGATTTAAGCGATTTCTATCATCGTTATCGCTTGTAGAAATGTCACTTGGCTAGGGGGGCAGGTCCACAATACACACGACCTCAGACCACCATGAGGTTGGGCGTGCGGGTGACTGGCAGGGCACCCCGTCATCCGACCAGCTGACAGGCCACGGAGGATACAGGCGCGAGGTCCCACACGCCTACTCTCGTACGGAGTGAGGGGTGGGCACTATACACCCACCCCTCTGGAAGGGGTCCAGTGGAGACCGAAGCCTGCTGGAGTTGCGCAGAGCTTGCGTAAGTGATTCCGCGGCTCCAGCAAAGGCAAGGACGGGACCGGGGTGTTTTTAGTCGGTGCAAGTCCGACATATCCCCACGCTGTGCCCTCAGCGTGGGTTGAAAGCAGTAGCGTTTCACCCCGCCAAAAAAAAAAAAAAAAGTCCATAATACACGCCTAAGTAGCTATTTATAAGTATTTACCAGTACTATCTCGTTTCAATTGCTTCAATGGATGTATATAGTAACAGTTCTGAAAAAAAAATGTAATTACATAAATATAATGAATGATTAAATCATAATTAACCGATTACTGAGTTCAATTTTATCTTCTAATATATAAAATACTCGTGTCGCGGTGTTTCTTCCCAAACTGTTATGCTGGAACGATTTGTATAAAAATTTGTGTGCATATCGTAGGTCTGAGAATCGACCAACATTTATTTTTCACATCCCTAAGTGATAGGGCCCTATCCAGTTTTTTTTTATATGGTAGAACAACGTTTGCCGGGTCAGCTAGTAACTTCATATAATACTAGCTAATCCACGCGGGTTACCCGTGTGAGTTGTGCAATTTCCTGTAAACATCACTATTATTTTTAACATCATTATATATTATATATTCCTTGGGAAAAGTTGTTCAATTTTATGCACCTGATTACCTCATTGAATATACGCACTCCTTTTAAATTTATCCTGTATATGTCTTTACTAATATAAGACACTTTACTATAATATATAAGAGAGTACTTTGATTATTTATTGGCATTGAATAGGCACCTAAACTATTGGATCAATTTAAAAAAAAATAGGGACCACCTTCATTTAGGGACCCATTTCACCATTACAATGCTACGTTATCCCTGAGTAGCATAGGCTATATTGCTTATCGCGGACAGAGGCGCGAGACACAACTAGTATACAAAAATTCTTTTGTAAAAAAAATGTCTTACGTCAGTACTTACTTCTTCATGTATTTCTTTTCTGACGTTAGCCATGTCTTTGAGGATCAAAGAGACGCTAAAAGAACAGAAAACGAATTTATATTAAACAGTAATAAACTCATTCGGTTAAATTATGTAAATAGCGTGTAACAAAAATCCTGTCCAATCCCTGAGAGTATTATTCGGTATCGTACTGCGAACACATATACGTAGCCATTAAATGGATTGGTAATTATTATTTTTCCCCAGTGAAAATAATCAAATAACAATAAAAACTGATCCAAGGCAACAGCAACACTGACCGCTGCTCAAAGTTCACGTACTTAATACCTATAGTTTTGTGTCAAAGAAGCCGCCTATGCGAGATTATTCATAAACTGTACCACGAATACGCCTTTATTGGATCTGACAGGGATTTTGTTACATGTTAATGAAAAAGAAATACTTCATAAATAATATTGAACAAGAACCTGGATTTCTTTTTCTTCAAATCATCAGATTCCGAGGTGGAGACATTCATGCCTGCCATTTCTATCACTCCATCTCTACTCCCATCTCCAAGTCTCCTACTCTCAGGAACCCTCGATCGATCTCTTCTCCTGTTTGTTAAATAAAGTGTTATTAAGAATCATCATCTCCCTGCCGTTTTCCCAGCTCAAGTATTTGCCAAGCTTAAACTTGGCAAATACGTATGTGGCACTCCCATAGCCGGCGGGGGTGGGAAATCTTTTGCGCGGGGCAGAATGTAATTGACAGTAGGTGATAATTATGATATTTCATACAATGATATCTATAAATTTCTGGCCTGTTGTCTAGTGGTTAGTGACCCTGAGTGCTAAGCCTGAGGTCGTGGGTTCGATTCCCACCCAGAACAAATCTTTGTGTGATGAACACGATCATTTGTTCTGTGTCTGGGTATTATTTATCTATAATATGTATGTATTTAGAAATATATAAGTATGTTTATCAGTTGTCTGGTTGCCATAGTACAGGCTCTGCCTAGTTTGGGATCAGATGACCGTGTGTGAGCTGTCCCAAGGTATTATATTATTATTATATTATAAAGAATACTTCGATAATTTCTCTCATTACTGTACATGACAGTGCGTCCACAATGATCAAATTTTTTTTTAACCACTTAAACTTGGTACATTCTGGACTGCATTGATGGAGTATTGACCTATCCGTTTACAAAGGTTATTTACCTAAGTGATTTTGACCTAGACCTCGTCCTCTTGACCCTGCCGTTATGCATGTTCTTGGCCCTGCGAGCCGTGGCGCATCCCTGGAAGATCCTCGTTGCACAGCTGGAGCAGAATAAAACGCCTTTGAACATCTCCGCGTTGCGAAGATCTGTCTCGCTGCAGACGTCTGGAAAATCGGGTTACAGAATAATTATGCCCCCGGCAAAAGGGGATGGAGAAGCACTCCGGTGGTTTTAGCCGGTAGGAGTCCCACACGCCCCACCGTCTTCCCCAGGGCGGAGGTAGTCTACCGGGCTAGTTTTACCGGGTAAAAAAGAAAAGATAAGCTTCCAGTCTAACCGGATTTAGCTGAATACCGTGTTTGACTTGGAGCGACTGCCTATCTTGCCTCCACAACCCATTTTACTGGGTAACGCAGTATCCCATAGTAAGACTGGTTGTCAGAAATGACTTAACGACTATCAAAGATTACTGTATGACAGTCGGGACCAACGGTCTACGTGCTATCTGAGGCACGGAGGGATCTCGGTACTTTACAAAAAGCATCCATCCACGGACCAAACTCGGCGAACATGCTTTAACCTTTATTATCGTTCACACCGTAAAGCTTACACTTAGCCACAAGACCCTAAAATTTTACCTCCCAATTACTCCCGTAAAAGTACGTAATATGACATCCTGACCAAATTTTGGCCACGTCCCCTCGACAGAGAACCGCCATCTTGTTTAAGGTTTGAAAGTAATTGACTAAAAAAAATCTTTATGAAGATAAGCCAGTCAGGAACCTGGGTTTAATCCTACTAATATTATAAATGTGAAAGTGTGGATGTTTAGATGTTTGGATGAAATTTGGCATGCATGTAGCCTTTGATATGGAAAAGAATATAGGCTACCTATTATCCCGATTCCTTGAGTAGTTCCCAAGGGAAAATTGAAAATTGTTTAAGAGCTAAGCCGCGCGCCTTAGAGCATTAAACCAACTGCTCTAAGCCGCGCGCAGACTGCTTTGAAATTTGTTATGCATATCACCTATACTATGGAAAAGGTCATGTTCTTTCTATACCGATCCGTGGGAAGATTACAAACTTAACAAGCGAAGCTTTAGACCCAATTCTGAAGTCACGCAGACGAAGTCGCGGGCAGAAGCTAGTGCTGTAATAAGTATGGGACCAGATGTTGATCGCATGTTATTAAAAATACTTACAGCACTTGTGGCACCTCTTGTGGTAGCTAAATCCTTCCCGGACAATGATATCGTCCCTGGAGACAGGGCTCTGGCAATGTTCGCACATCTCGCAACTGACACACATAATAATAACACCCATTTATATCTGTTATTGTTTAGTAATAATAATAATATCTTGGGACACCCCACACACGGCCATCTGATCCCAAACTAGGCAGAGCCTGTACTATGGTAACCAGACAACTGATAAACATACTTATATATATCTAAATACATACATATTATACATAAATAACACCCAGACACAGAACAAATGGTCGTGCTCATCACACAAACATTTGTCCTGGGTGGGAATCGAACCCACGACCTCCGGCTTAGCAGTCAGGGTCACTAACCACTAGACCAACAGGCCCGTCGTAGTATGTAAAGATCAGTGGCAAGACCATTTTTTTTTTAAATACAGTGTTATAAATTAAATTTTAATGTCTCACTGCTGGGCACAGGCCTCTTCCCATATAGAGAAGGAATGAGCATTGATCACCACGCTTGCTCACTGAGGGTTGGCGATTGCAGATTCCAATTTGTGGAATTCATGTTTTCCTTCACCGTTTGTCAATGGTTTCTTAGAATAATTAAAAAAGTACATGTAGGTACAGCTAAACGGGGAGTCGTGGGTTCGATTCCCTAACAGGACACCTGGGGCGACTCTAACCACACTTTCTTAGCGTCTCCGTGCGATCATCACTACCGTTTTTATACGAAGCGAAGCTTTAAACATTACTCTCCTCCGACCACGGTAAAAGCCAGCCCTTGGGTCACGCGAAGTATCAACAATATCAACAGGGGCTTATTCCCAAAGTCCAAAATCACATCGTGACTTATCGCATATTATAGTTCAACTCCCAGGGTTGCCAAATTATGAGTTTCACCGGGTAGTGTTTAGTATATACGTTTTAGGCCATTTAACAGTTTTTGTGTCGTGGTGGCCTAACGGTTCAATGACCGGATTCGCATGCACATGGTTGCAGGTTCGAACCCAGGCAAGTACACATGTGACTTTTTCAAAGTTATATGTACTTTCTTAATCATTCTAAGACATCATTGACAAACGGTGAAGGAAAACATCGTGAGGAAACCTGGATTCCAAAATATTGGAATCTGAAATCGCCAACATCCCTTCTCTATATGGGAAGAGGCCTGTGCCCAGCAGTGGGACGTTTATAGGCCGGTATTGTAACAGTTTTTTTTACTTATAAGTATAGTAACTCAAAAAAGATAAAGCCTCTCTGAACTACACAGTAACTGCTTGGATTTGGTAGGTAAGTAAGGCCTTAGGTAAGGTAAGGTAGAGCAAAAATTAGTTATAAGTGGTACTCACGCCATCATGCTATATTTTACAATTTTTTTTTAAATTTCTTCTACATTTTTAATACGAACATTCTTACTGAGAATTTCTATTAATTATTTATTGATTTTTGTATGTTTTTCTTTGACAGAACGAAACAATTATGATGACATTGGCAATTTTATATCACTATGATAAAAATAGCAGAAAGGAGTTTTTAGACCAGAATTTTATTTTTGGTTTAGTAGTTCATACCCAAACGTTAGAACGCTAGATTTGATATTTATTTAATTTAGTACTGATTGACTGCCTCGCTGGTTTAGTAGTCGCTAGCGCGACTGCCGATGCCGTACACGAGGTCTCCGGTTCGAACCTGGGTCGGGCAAAAAATATTTACTGACTTTATAAATTCTCAGTACCGCTCGGAGTCAGGAAGTGTGGCGGTGTTTACACCTTTACACCCCCGTGCCTCGGAAAGCACGTAAAGCCGTTGGTCCTGCGCCTGATCCCTCTCCGGTCGTGTCGGTCAACCGTCCCATCGGACTATGAGAGTGAAGGAACAAAGTGCACCTGTGTTTGCGCACACGCTTGTGCACTATAATATCTCCCGCGTGCATGGTTGATCTCACTTGAGATTGGCCACTGAGGCCGAAATTCGGTGAGATTATTATTATTAATGAATAAATGATTATTATTATTATTTATATATTTTCACTGGGGAAAAATAATCATCTCCAATCCATTTAATGGCTACGTATGTGTTCGCAGCACGATACCGAATAATACTCTCAGGGATCGGACAGGGTTTTTGTTACACGCTTTATATACTAGTACGGAGTTAGCTTAACCCGAAAAATATATATAAGTCGCTAGCTCTGAGGTCCCGGGTTCGATCCCAAGACGGGTCAATGTAGAAAGAAAACACTTTTCTACATTACATTGTCTCGGGTCTGGGTGTTTGTGGTACCTTTGATGTCTCTGATTCCATAACACAAGTGATTTAGCTATATTGGATTCGAAGCAATGTATGTGATGTTGACAACATTATAAAAAAAATAAAAAATATGGACTTTCTGGAATGGCTTAGTAAACCTGGACTAAATAAAACAAAAACAAGTAAATTTTTCACAATTTTATTATCATATAAAAACGAAATATATAAAAACAGAGCTTTATAACAATACAATTTTAAATAGCACCTGTTTCCAGCACCATAAAGTTTGAATTCGAAGAGCAGTGTCATTGGTGATTTGAAAAAACATTTTTTTTATTCTTATTTAAATACATACAGTTAAATTCCAATTTACTTATACCTTATACTTGGTGTTTAGAACCGTAAACTCAGCCGCAATAAACGGTGACCAATATTTTGTAGGTGAAAAGTAGAATTTACTGATTATAATAATATAATAATATCTTGGGTGAGCTCACACACGGCCATCTGATCCCAAACTAGACAGAGCCATGTACTATGGTGACCAGACAACTCATAAACATACTTATATTTTTAAATACATACATATTATAGATAAATAACACCCAGACAGAAAGAATTATCGTGCTCATCACAAAGATTTGTCTTGGGTGGGAATCGAACCCACGACCTCCGGATTAGCAGTCAGAGTCACTAACCACTAAACCAACAGGCCCGTCAAGATTACAATCTTTGCTTTCACTCTTCCAACCAAAGGATATAAAAATGAAATCTGCCAATGAGAGCTTTTAAGTGACGTGATGTGAAGGTGCAACGCTACTTTTGGTCACCAATTTTTTTTTTGGTTTTTAAAACGACGCCCGCAGTAAGGTATTTAATCCTTGTGTCGCGGGGGTTTCACAAACATTCAAATCACATGCACAAAGAACACCCAGACTTGGAACAAGTATCTGTGGATCACACAAATGCTTGTCTCATGCGGGGATCGAGCCCGCAGCACGTCGCACACAGTGGTAATTAGCGTGGTGACCTATACCACTCGGCTATCCGTGCAGTCTATATTGTAATTTGTGTATTGATTTTAAAATCAATTTTAAGTTTAATTTTAAAGAAATTAAGGACACTGCTTATTGTAATAGTTATACAGGATTAATTTAAAACGAGTGCGAATATTCACATAGCAAACATTATAATTATGTCACGTGATCTGTCACTTTGTATGAAAAGTACATTTTCCATTTTAGGATTTCGACCTATGTTCCTTGGAGAAAGTTGTTCAGTTTTATGCACATGATTACCTTGTAGAATATACGCACTCCTTTTAAAATAATCCTGTATTTGTATAACTATCAATTTTAGAAATATAATATCACAAGCATAGTGCTTCTATGTGTCGTAAAAACGCCCTTTTTAACACTATTTTTATAATCTTTATCATAGTTACATTTTATTTGAATTTATTTACCAAAATTATATTGTGACAACCCTGTTTTTGTTATACATTAATACAGTTAAATCATCACTTATTTTTGAGTCGTTCATATCAATAGGGTTGTCAACAACTAATTAGTGAAACATTAGCCCCGATTCTGTAAAACACGTACTAAACTAATTTTAGTCCATCGGTATCTTTTTCACTTTTTCATATAAAGAAAAGGACAGACGAAAATTAGAACTGTTGAATTTAGTTCCGACTAAAATTCTCATACAAATTTAGTGACAAGTAAAAACGTGTGCTCTAAAACACTGTGATGTTCAAGGCGAAAACTAGTTTGACATTTCTAAGTTAGTTGTTATCTGTTGCCGTCCTTTTCTCACGCTTTATGTTAGTAAAAGACAGCAATGGTTTAAAATTAGTTAAGTTTGCGTACAGAGGAATTAGCACCATTACGAAGGGTACAGTTTATTATTTGTAGATTACGGGCATTTTTATTACACATTGCATACAATTTTAATATTCTCAGTGCATGTGAGAAAAAATAGTAAAATACAATCTGACAATAATACCATGTCCAACAAGGCTTGACCAAGAAAGAAAAATTTTGACATTTTTTACAGTAAAAATACATTCACAAAATACTTATTTAACATAACAATATGCCAAATCACTCAAAAACTATTGCAGAACTAAAAAAACACATTTACATACAAAAAAATATTACAATTGCAAAAAAAAACTTAAAAATAAAATAAGTAGAGACAATAAAAATATAAAAAAGCTTATTTTCCTAAATTATTTATTTTTAATAAAGTTTTGCATTTTCGATACTGGCCAACAAAATGCAGGGTTTTAGTTAAATATTTAACTGTTTAATTAAGTACTGGTTTAATTCGTTTAAAATAATTATTTTAACTTTTTTTTCTATAAAAAAACTTTTTTCTATAACATAAGCAGTTTATGGTTATTTAATCTACGGTTTATTTCTTAAAAGGTAATACAAGCCCTTCGATTTATATAAAAGGGTAACGAAAGGAAAAATAGTTTATTGTTTTTGAGATCAAATTCACATAAAACATACAGAGAGGAATACCAATTGAGATCATAATTTGATAAAAGGTACAAAATATAAACTTTTAAAAAGATTTTTTGCTAAAATCACAGGAATTTAAAAATTGAGTTAAAAATATTTTTTCTCAAATATTTTTTTAAACTACAAAATACCTAGACTAAAATTATATACTTTCTGAAATACTGGCCCCAAAAATATTGCTTATTTACCTAAATCTAATTATAATAAAAAATACAACTAAACAAAACTATGATCAATGTATATCAATTAGCTAATTACATAAACATTTGAAACAAAACAATTTAAAATAAACATCTAATTATTAATATTATAAAAATATTAAGTACAAAAAATAGGAAAAAGTTTTTTTTAATAATTAACACTAATATTGCCACTACTGCCCTGAAAATCTTATATTATAAGTGATTTTGAGCATTACTATAGAATTTATTAAAACAAAATAAATCTTTATAGCCGGAAAACTTATTTAACCAACTTGAAAAAAGGGGGGCTACCATCTATAACTAAACTGACTTACAATATAATCTGTTCCAGCTTTCAAACAATGCCGAAATACTTGCCCGATTTTGTAGACCCCACTGGGGTCATTAGTCATGAGCTACTTACGAATGGAACTACAAGAACTAATAAATTAAAAGTAGTTTTTCTCATATATATCGTGTTTTTTTATATTTATTAAACTCATGTCTTTTGACCCCCTTTCCCCTTATTTTTGTGGTTTACGATATTTCTCCTTTATAATTATATTTTTTACTAAAATCTCTTTCAGAGATTGCTATAACAAGAATGAACTTTGACAAAACAAATAAATTACAATATATAATAGGTACAAAAGACCCCTGTTATTCTTAATTTCAAGACCCCATAGTACTCTGGGTCTATTATAGACTTGAGCGAGATTACTATTTTATCACCCCCAATGCCCCTCAATTTAAAACCCGAACTTACATACATTACACACTTATGTCTATATATCTTTAAATTACACCTTTAAGTTACCTTTAAGTACATACAGCATGACTTAACGGGCACTCAGAATTGAGTGCCGTTTGAGTACCTACAGCCTTTATCGTTCTTTAATTATGTTTCGCATGATATGCAATTTTATTACTAACATTATTTATAGGAAACATTTTTTTAGGTACTTGTATAAGGCTTGGCTGTTTAACAGTAATAAAAAACAAATATTTAAAAGTTAATTTATACGTAGGATTCTGTGCTGTTTTAAAATAATCGAGCCTTTAACCACCAAAAAATCTAAGTTATTTTCAATCAAATATCATAACATTCATAAAATATACAATATATAATAATGTAACAAAAACCCTGTCCGATCCTTAAGACTATTATTCGGTATCGTACTGCGAACACATATACGTACCCATTAAATGGATTGGAGATTATATTTTCCACATTAAAAAATAGTTAAATAAAAATAAAACTGATCCAAGGCAACAGCAACACTGACCGCTCCTCAAAGTTCACGTACTTACTACCTACAGCTTTGTGTCAAAGAAGCCGCCTATAATGCGAGACGGTTCATGAACTGTAACCACGAATACGCCTTTATTGGATCGGACAGGGGTTTTGTTACATGTTGTATCCTATAATATTACAAATAACTATATTAACTTAAAATAATAAATGAAGTGTATATTACTGGCCTTAATTAAGGATAATGCCACATTACATAAAAATATTATTAAAGGATAGTATTTTGTTGGTAAACTCATATTTCTTGAAAATTTTAGTATATTTGTTTAGTTTTAATCTTCAATAGGTTTAATAGCTATAAATTGTAAATAGTTTCCTTTAAATAATATGTTATTATACTAATTTAGTTTTTTTTTTGTATTTTATAGTCTACAATAAAGAATTAAGAATCTTGGGACATCTCACACACGGCCATCTGATCCCAAACTAGGCAGAGCCTGTACTATAGCAACCAGACAACTGATAAACATACTTATATATTTCTAAATACATACATAATATAGATAAATTACACTCAGATACAGAAAAAATGATTGCGCTCATCACACAACCATTTGTCCTGGGTGGGTCACTAACCACTAGATCAACAGTCCAGTCAAATAATCAACAAAATAAATGTATTTACCAACAAAACTTATCCTCTAAACACCTAGCTACTAGTTTTTTTTTATAATACGTAATTTACTATAAAATAATATTAAAAAATATTGTCATGTCATTTGAGCAATCAATCACAATATAATGCCCTTAGGTACTTAATTGTCATTAAACATAAGTTTTATATTTCATACTGGAATAAGTGTAATATACAAAAAAAAATCTTTTGGAGGACTATTGACCCCCAATAGGATTTTTAGGATACAAAAAACAAAAACATTCTTTAGCCCCCTTAAATTTTTACATCTCCAAAATTTTAGGATTATTGACCTCACTAGATTTTTTTTGAGATACAAAAAACAAAAACGTTCTTTAGCCCCCTTAAATTTTTACATCTCTAAAATTTTAGGACTTTTGACCCCCACTAGACTTTTTTTGGATACAAAAAGCAAAAAACTTTATTTAGCCTCCTTTAATTTTTCATCTTAAATTTCAGGACTTCATTTGACCCCACTAGAATTCTTTTGGGGTACAATATAAAGGACTATAATATATTTAGGTGATACAGGAGTATTTTTTATGCAGTGCGTTTATTCAGCGAGGTAATCAGGTGCATAAAACTGAATCACTTTCCCCAAGGAACATAGGTCGAAATCTTAAAATTGACAATAAAATTTTCATGTTGACAGGTCACGTAACTTATGTTTGTATGAAAAGTTGATTTTCAGTTTTAAGATTTCGACCTATTTTTCTTGGGAAAAGTGATTCACTTTCATGCACCTGTTACCTCGTAGAATATACGCACTCCACAAAAAGCATCGATCACCACGCTGGCTCATCGCGGGATGGCGATTTCAGATTATTGGAATGCAGGTTTCCTCACGATGTTTTCCTTTGCCGTTTGTCAATGGTATCTTAGAATAATAAAGAAACTACATAGTAGTAGGTAATTTAACACCCCAGGACTCTTTTTAAGCGACTTCAAAAGGAGGATGTATGTTATGTGACAACTCCGGAAATTGAGGATCAATATAAAAAATCTTGCTTTCATCTATACAATATCCTTGGAGGTGATCCCATATGAACGTCATCAAAATCAATCAATTATTTACCAAGAAATTGATTAAAATCTTCATGAAATTGCAAAAAAATTAAGTCGGTTTTTAACGGTTACATTTATGTGTGATCAAGAAAACGAAGATATGTCGACATTCTGGAACTTTTCGATCAGTGTCTCCTCATATGGAGTCCAAGATGGTCGGACCTAGCGAAGGATCGTCTGCATAAAGGACAGGTGAAAGGTCTATGGCCTGTGTGTTTCCTGGTGTGACGGGTCAGCTCGTCTGATCTCGCGAAACGCCACTCGCAACCTGCCCAACCGCAGGAGTAAGGCTTTTCTCCTGAAAGTTTAAAAAAATATGTATAAGTTTCGACACGTAGGGTGCAAGTAAAATGCACTTCATTATAAGTACAGCTCTCGCCAAACTTTATGGCCGCTCCGAACCTAGCCGCATTACGCTGCGCAGAACATGCTATCAGGTATCAGCGGGACGTACGCGGGGCGGGGAGGCAGGGCACGCCCGCGCGCGCTGGCTTCCACCCGCAAGCGTCCTCGCCTCCCGCGCGTTAGTGCCAGTGTATTAGTAGTGTGTACGTGTGTATGTAGTAGTATGAGTGTATCATGCGCGAGTTCGTACCGACGGCTACATTCAGAGCGGCCATAAAGTTTGGCGAGGGCTGTACATTTTACTTTTCGAAAGTGCCTGGAATGGCCAACTTGAAATCAAAATCAAAAAGTTTTTATTTCTTATAAACATCAAGAAGGCGCTCAAGAAAAGAACTAAGACGTGCTAAGCATTCAATGTTTTAATGTTTAAAAAAAACGACGCCCGCACTAAGGAATTTATTCTTTGTGTCGCGGGGGTTTCACAAACATTCAAATCACATGCACAAAGAACACCCAGATTTGGAACAAGCATTTGTGGATCACACAAATACTTGTCCCATGCGGGGATCGAGCCCGCAGCACGTCGCGCACAGTGGTAATTGGCGTAGTGACCTATACCACTCGGCCATCCGTGCAGTCTAAAATTCAATGGCTAATTTTGAAAATCTTCACTGTTGACGCATTTACAAAAACACACAGGGCATAGTTCACGCAATATAATAATATAAAAGGTTGATTTTTATTTCACGCAAACTGTCTTTTAGCTCTTTTCAGACTCGACGAAGATCATATTATACATGGGAGCTGGTGATAAGATGGAATAAAGAAGTCTACTTACCAGTATGTGTCCTCTTATGAGCCTTAAGATGTGAACTCTTGGTATAGACCTTGTGACAGCCAACAACATCACACTTATGTAACCTCCTCCTACTTTGATCATCATTATTGTTGGAATACTCTTCCTCTTTCTTCAAATCCAGTTTTGGATTCTGTATATGGTTCAAAGAATCTGAGAGTGCATTTTGGAGGGCCGTGTTGAGTAAGAAGCTCTTGATTTGAGCGTCTGTTGGTTTGTGAGGGGGGATGAAGGGGATTATAGGGAGATATGGTTTTGAGAGCTCCAGGGGCAGGTGGGCTTGCGTGTGTGTGGTCGGTGGTTTGAATCTGAAAGAGAAGATTACATTCTAATATTTTTTTTATATTAATCGAGAAAATAATTTTCTTTTTAAGTTATATTGTTAATTGGATAAAATCATCACTACATTAAATATAAAACAAAGTCCTCCGCCGCGGCTGTCTGTCTGTTCGCGATAAACTCAAAAACCAATGTACCGATTTTCATGCTGTTCTCACCAATGCATAGAGTGGTAGTTGAGGAAGGTTTTGGTATATAATAATAATACCGGCCTATATACGTCCCACTGCTGGGCACAGGCTTCTTCCCATATAGAGAAGGAATGAGCATTGATCACCACGCTTGCTCATTGCGGGTATGCGATTTGAGAATCCAATTTTTTTAGAATCCATGCTTTCACCATTTTTTTTTTTTTTTCAATGTTTGTAACATTAGTACGAACCTCGGGTTCGAACCAGCAACCATGTGCATGCAAATCCGGTCATGGAACCGCTAGGCCACCACGACATTTCCATACATTATAATTCAAAAGTATTGTATAAAACATGGAGGCTTACTTGTTTGAGTGGTGTTTAGGTCGTCTAGCGCTTCTAAGATCTGGACCTATCTTTATCGTCGGTAACTGATGACTGGAGCTAAAAAATAAGACATTTCAATCTATATATATAAAACTCTTCCGTTACTGACTGACTGACTGACAGACAACGCACAGCCGAAACTACTGATCGTAAAGAGCTGAAATTTTTCATGTGTGTTTGTTGGGAGGAGTAGGCTACCACTAAGAGAGGATTTTTGGAAATTCCCCCCCAAAGGGGAGAAAAAGGTGGTAAATTGAAAATACTACTCCACGCGGACGAAGTCGCGAGCAAAAGCTACTCGTAGTATCTATTAATATTCATTCGAGAATAGTTTACATGTCATATTTCTATTATATAGTATAATTCCAGTGTCTCGATGTTTGTCCGGGATGAACTCCGAAACAACTGAACCGATTTTAATCAAATTTGCACACTGTGTGCAGTTTGATCCAACTTGAAAGAGCTTGAAAGCTATCCTATAGCTTCCATCACAAATATTTAAAAAAAATTGAGTCCGCGGGCGGAGCAAGCGGGAAACAGCTAGTTTATTTTAAAAAGTCAGTCATTATTTTCAGATGGTTCTGACTCATGACTTATAATACCGGCCTATGAACGTCCCATTGTTGGGCACAAGCCTCTTCCCATATAGAGAAGGAATGAGCATTTATCACCACGCTTGCTTATTGCGGGTTGGCGATTTCTGATTCATAGATATTATTGGAATCCAGGTTTCCTCACGATGTTTTCCTTCACCGTTTGTCAATGGTGTCTTAGAATGATTAAGAAAGAACATATAACTTTGATTGCTACTTGCTTGGGTTTGAACCTGCAACCATGTGTCTACGAATCCTCGGCCTATTATTATTTAATTCTAATAGAAAATAAAAGAATAAAACTTACTCAAAAATCAGTTCTGTGGGTGCAGTTTCGTTTTCTCTGGTTATTTTGGATGGAGTTGCATTAACGCCACCTGGAAAGAAGGATCCTTCATGAGTATGGTGGTCCGGACAATACTTCTAATTAGCATTAGGGCTATTTTTTTTCAATATCCGGTTTTTATGTAATGATAATGACAGGCCAGTTGGTCTAGTGGTAAGTGACCCTGACTGCTAAGCCGGAGGTCGTGGGTCCGATTCCCACCCAGGACAAATCTTTGTGTGATGAGCACGATCATTTGTTCTGTGTCTGGGTGTTATTTGTCTATAATATGTATGTATTTAGAAATATATGAGTATGTTTATCAGTTGTCTGGTTACCATAGAAAAGGCTCTGTCTAGTTTGGGATCAGATGGCCGTGTGTGAGCTGTCCCAAGATATTTATTTATTTATTTTATATTATACACGTATTTATTACCTTTTTCAAGCACAACCATGGGTAAGGAGGAGCCGTGGTCGCACTTACTGTATTATATGTACTTACAATAACAGATATTATGGTGTATTTAGTATACAGGCACTCGCCAATCTTTATGGCCGCTCTGAATGTAGCCGTCGGTACGAACTCGCGCATGTACACTCATACTACTACATACTCTCATACACACTACTGATACAGTCGCACTAACACGCGGAAGGCGAGGACGCTTGCGGGTGGAAGACAGCGCGCGCGGGCGTGCCCTGCCTCCCCGCCCCGCGTACGTCCCGCTGATACCTGTGTTTGAATTCTGCGCAGTGTAATGCGGCTAGATATCTTATCTATACTTAAAACTAAGTACTACTTATATATAAACGCATCCTACAGCCTAACACAATTACGTGCATTTTTTCCGATCATTACGTCAATCAGCGAAATGTCTACGTTTTTATATCGCCGACGATCAATGCGTACACGCATCCTTGATAAACAGATAACACAGAAGGTACAAATAGAAATATTTCATGTGACACATATTTCCCCGAACATTCAAATTAAAAAAAATATTTATTGTTACACACACTGGTTCCACGTAAAAATAAAAAATAAAATAAAAATATAAACGTCAAAGTAAATAGTGTCTGTGCAACAACGAGGTGCCCACTCAGCAACATTCTATTTAAGATACTGATTTAGCTGAATACCTTATATTTACATGGAGCGACTGCCTATCTGACCCCCCACAACCCTGGACCCAAGACTTAATACTTAATGACTACCGAACATCACTATGACAGTTGGGACCAACGGCACTGAGAGAACTCGGTATATTTACAAATGGTCACCCATCCACAGAAAACCGCAGTGAGCGTGGCTTAACCTTTATTATTTACTAGCTTCTGTCCACGACTTCGTCTGCATGAACTTCAGAATTGGGTCCAAAAAGAAATGAAAAATATAAAAAAAAACAATATAAAAAAACAACAAAAATAAATTATTAAACTTATTAACTAAAAATATAACAATTAAAAACAAAAAAAAATTGGCGACACTGCGAGCCGACTACTACCAACTTACAAGCCCGTCGTCGCCACCAGCCACCAAGGGGCTGTCCATTAATCACGTGATGTTTTTTTGGGCATATTTTAACCCCCTCCCCCTTCGTGGTACACGGTTAGGTTTAAGCCCCCCCCGCCCCCGATATAACGTGCAGTTTTTAGTTCCTACAAAGAATCTTATTTTTTTTTAATATTTATATAATACAGGTGTGAGTAATTGAGTATGATCTAATTTTATTATAGAAAATTACAGACCCTAGCCTCACGTGATTAATGGACAGCCCGCAACATCAAAACATGAAAAAAGAAAAAGTTTTCTGATTTCTAGTAGTTTTTTTTTTATTTCTAGTAGTAGGCCTTCTGTATTTCCCTGTACAGTGTGGTATATTTTTTCTGTAGGCCGCAATTTAGTTACCGGCTCACCGCGACAAAGGGAACAGGTTTTTTCAAGTGAATGATGTACAAGTGACTGGTGAGTTGGATTAGTGCAGGGTTTGACATTCAATTCCAGATTAATTTATATTTCACTTGGTCTAATGTGATTGTGCACAAGGTTGTAGGTTCGAACCCCGAAATGAGCAAGCGTGACGATCAATTCTCCTCTATATGAGAAGAGGCCTGTCCCCATTGATAATACATTTTTAGGTCGGTATTAGAATATAATATACACGAAAGATAATTTTGTATGTTTGTAAACTCAAATAATTTTGTATAATCCTACTAATATTATAAATGTGAAAGTGTGGATGTTTGGATGTTTGTTACTCAATCACGCAATAACGGCTGAGCAGATTTGGATGAAATTTGGCGTGCATGTAGGCTTGGACGTGGAAAAGAACATAGGCTACCTTTTGTCCCGATTTCTTAAGTTGTTCCCGAGGGAAAATTGTTTACGAGCTAAGCCGCGGGCAGAAAGCTTTGAAATTTAAATACATAATTTCTCTATTACAGCGCAAGCGATAACACAGGTGAACATTTTATTCCATTTTTTATTTATTTCACCTTTTTCATTTCTTTTTTTGGACCCAATTCTGAAGTCCACGCAGACGATGTCGCAGGCAGAAGCTAGTAAATATAATAAACCCCTCGGGGCATGTCGTTACCTCAACATGAGAATAACGCAATACCCGAAGGCATATTAACTTGCTTTTTCCAACCATAAGATATAAATAAAAAATGCATCTGAAGGTCTATGTAGGAGTCACATTGGTACTTGCCAGGAGTGGGTTCGAACCTGAAACCTTTAGCACGACAATCCGTTCATTGAACCACTAGGCCACCACGACATTTCACTAGGCCACCACTTGTCTTGTCTTCCTTACCTAAACACCATTAAACTTCCATAAAAAGCGCAGTATTTTTATAGCAAAAGGCACTAAGTGGGGCCATTATTGACACTACCATATTTGTACAAAGAATTCTATAAAAAAACTACCACTTGTTTATCACCATTATGGTAGGAAATGTTTTTATTGCCTCTTTAGTTTCTGCCTTTGGCTTTGCTCGCGTTTAGATATAAATAAATAAATGTCTTGGGACAATCTCACACACGGTCATCTGATCCCAAACTAGGCAGAGCCTGTACTATGGTAACCAGACAACTTACCATAAGGTCTGTTCATCTATACTTGTCACAAATAGTGAACAAACCGACGTCAATTACAAATCACGATTTTTCTCAAAAATCACACAATGTATGTTACCACAATTAGTTTACAATTCTGAATAGATCACACAAAGTTTCCCATCACTAATTTTATTGACATTTCTTACATAGGGGAGGCCGGGGCTGAAAGTTCCGATTTTCAAATAACATGAATTTGTATGATGAAAATGATAAGATTTCAATTTTGTTATTTGATTTTATTAAAAAGTCTTAATCGGTCTCTGTAATAGTGAAGTCATTTCTGCTAGTTTCTCAATATTTTTTTTTGTACAGGCATATTTATGCAAAATTTCGGAAGGGAACATTCAACCCCACTTTGGGGCGAGTTGTTCCATGTGTGGGGCAAGTTGTGCCACTTGGATAATATAAATAAAGTATAAGGATAATTTATGGTTTCTTTTAAATAAAACAATAATTTCTATAGTTACATTTATTTAGTTGTTATGCAATGCTATATACTTTCAAAAACAACGAAAAAATATTACTAGCTACATCTAGATTAACATTTGGTATTGCTTAACTAAAATTGAGATCAATTAGCTTATAAATCTTACTGCCTACATACTTAAGGATTCAAAAAATCTTACTCGAAAATATACTCAAGAAAAACACTTTTTTATAACTAAGAAATATTGGCACTTCCATAACAAAACTTATAAAAAGACAACAAAATATAACTGGAAATCTTCAGATAAATCTTTCTCTTATCAATTCTATAATATAAAACTATAATAGAGATTCATCAAGTTAAAAACCTTATTACAAACATAACTGCACTTATTTTAACTACATAACACAACAGATAACCTTCATGTAAACGTTTCATTAATAAATTGAATCTAAAGGCAGATCAAAACTTACAATTATAATCAAATAACAAAACGAAACTGCTAACGTCAATATTATTTATCATCTTAAAGTTATCAAATTATTTTTGTTAACTGAAATGAAATTACAATGAAGACAAATCATCAGTCTTGTTTTAATCAGTCGTAATCAACTTTGGCAACTTTTATTCTTATTCATCGATAAATTCTTCATCTGACTCACAGTTGGGACACACATAAGTAATATTATCAGTTTCATTTATACAATTTACATGTGCCCAATTTTTACACATGCTACATTCTATCCATTGTTCTCTTGGAAGAGAATTTGAATATGAATCACAACAAATTATGCAATACCATTCCAGATCCTCATCATCACTACCACTCTCGCTTTCTTGTAATACTCTTCGTTTAGCTTCTTTTTTAGCTTTTCCCTTTCCTTTACCTTTCCCTTTATTATGGTTGTTTTCCTTTCCCTTGTTTCTATTGGCTTCATCTTTCCTTGCTTTCTTCTTTACCTGTTCTTCAGCTAATGCATTTTTTTCTGGCGTGTCAGTCAAAACAGCCGTCTTTCTTATACGGCGTTTTGTAGCCGTCTGCAATCTTGGGGGTGCCTTTGGTAAAGGCTTTACAATTTCAGGATTAAAGACAGCTGGAGCATTTGTCTTTACTGGTGTTAATTGAAGTTCTGGGGCACTATTAATGGTCGCAAAGGCAGCCTGAGATACATCACCCTGATCTGTTGCAGATTGTTGAGGTGGTTCACCAATCTGACCCGATGTTGAAGTGTTTATGGTTATAGATTCCGGCTGCAAATTAATCTGAGGTAATATTTGTATATTTGATGGTTCTGGCTGGTCATCCATTTCAATCGCAACTGAACTGCTAGAAGGCTGGAGGGTTTCCTCATTTGATTCAGCTTGAGACGACGCAGCTTGTAACAGTGGCCGATCTGTCACGAAAGATGGTGCATAATCCTCCTCTGTAAAAACTCCAGGGTTAAAGGGACATATTCCAGCCTTTTTAAAAGCGTTCATTATAGTTACAGGGGTTGCTGCTAAAGGCCATGCCGATTTAACAATTCCGGGAATTTCATAAATTGACATTGTTTTGCCCGGGTGATTTCGTAGCCAGTTGTCTTGAGCTTTAGCACAATACGATTTAAAAGGCCCATTGATGCCCACATCCAGTGGCTGTAGCCTGTGTGTGCAGTGAGGTGGGAACGACAGCATTATTATTGAGTTTGCTTTAGCTTTCTCAACTACATTGATGTCTATGTGTGACGTGTGGTTGTCTAATAATAGTAACACTGGTTCTTCTGGAGTGGGTTTCGTGAACTTGATAAAGTGATCCATATATGTGAGGAATTCAGTGGCAGTCATCCATCCTGATTTATTCCCAGCTCCAATTGACTCAGAGGGCCCATCCCTCAAAAACAAGTCTTTAAATTTTAAACGGGGAAACACAAACATTGGTGGAATCGTGTTTCCTGCGGCACTTGCTGCTAACTCTAAAGTAACTAAAGTCCCACGCTCAGCAGAAACTATAGCACCAACCTGTTTTGTGCCTTTTTGAGCTACTATCTTCTTCGGCTTTAAAACAGTCGTGACTCCAGTCTCGTCCAGGTTCCATATTCTGGAAGGTGATAACTTATATTTGAGTAGAATATCGCCGAGCTTCGTGAAAAATTCATCTACATTATGCTTGTTAAATGCAGATGCACGTCCTGCACTGGTCGCTTCTGGTGTTCTTATAGACAATAGTGGGTTCCTTTTTATAAATCCAGTGAACCAATCTGCCCCAGCTTCTTGATTCTTATGCCACGTAGGAGGAATGTTTCCCAAAGAAAATTTAACTGCACATTCATATGCAAGTTTTCGCACCTCTCCTGGCAGCAAACCGAAGTATATTGATGAACACTTTAAAATGTAACTAACTAGCTCTTTTTCCTGTTCCGTGGTAAACACTGATCTGCTTTTATAACCTACGGTAGGTTCTTTGCCAGCTCTCATTTTTTTTACAAATCGATGTAATGTCATGTGGCAAATTTCCAGTTCTCTGGCTACCGTTTTTACTTTTCTTCCATCTTGTATGACAGCATTTGCAGCTTGGCGTAATAACGTTTCGGATGTTTTCCCTCTCTCAGTTTTCCGTTTGTAGGTACGTACCATCCTAAAAAAATAAAAATATACCGTAAAAATTTATAGAAAATTTAAGGATCGATTGGGGTAAGTTGTTCCGGGGAACAACCAGCCCCTTTAGGAAGGAACTTGTAGCCCCAAATTATATTTTTGTATAAAAACTATCATGCTAGCAAATTAACAAATTGAATTGAAAAAACATTCAAGCTATAAGATACCTAACTAATGCCACTCTAAAATTGGAAAGATGCACATAAATCGGTCAATAATAAAGAAAAATAATCCAAAAAGTTTAAATACGAAAAAATTTACTCACGTGGTGTTTTAATAGCGCGGTGCACACAACCACTCGTCCGCCGCCGTCGGAGCAACTAAGATGGCCGCCAGCGCGGCGTGTCACCTGATGCTTAAACGACGCACTTTACGTGTATTGCTATCTCTTTTCTTTACAAAGTTATTACTATCGGAACAACGTGCCCCGGGAACTTCCAGCCCCGGCCTCCCCTACGCCATATTTGTTTACATGTTTGGACAAGTATAGATGAACAGACTATACTTATATATTTCTAAATACATAAATTACACACAGACACAGAACAAATGATCGTGCTCATCACACAAAGATTTGTCCTGGGTGGGAATCGAACCCACGAGCTCCGGCTTAGCAGTCAGGGTCACTAACCACTAGACCAACAGGCCCGTCCGTATAGATAGAGCTTTTGCCTTTCAGTGGAAAACTATAGGTTAGTTAAATATAATTATATCATTAGCTGTTTCCCGCAGCTCCGCCCGTGGTCTCAATTTTTTTATATAGCCTATGTTACTCTCGGTGAATGTAGCTTTCTAATGGTGAAAGAATTTTTGAAATCGGCACAGGCACTGAAGCAAAATGGTAATTTTTTCTTTTGCTGCTTAAGTGACAGCCCTACGCATCAATCATTGACAAGACAGAGAGCAAAAAACGCGGGAAATCGTGCGTCCAATCGTCTAGTCATTGGTTTTATTCTTTTTTAAGGTCCGGACCTCAAAGAAAAAAACGGAACCCTTATAGGATCACTTTGTTGTCCGTCCGTCTGTCAAGACCCTTTTTCTCAGGAACGCGTGGAGGAATCAAGCTGAAATTTATATCAAATACTCAAGTCTACTGTCCCTTAGAGCTGTGAAACTGAAATGAAACTTCTAAGCCAACGCAATCGATAGATACAGCCGTTTATGCCGCAATTTTCCGCATATTTTCGACTCTCGCAAGGGAATCAAAACCTACAGGGTACTTTTCAGGGAACTTAGAATGTTGAAATTTGGTACGAAGCAACGTGTAGCACAGATAGAGAAAAAATTGCTAAAACCGTAAATTTTTAATTACATCATATTATAAAAATAACTTTAATAATTTTAAACTTAGGTGCGCGAGTCCCACTAGCACTTGGCCGGTTTTTTATACATTATTAGCAGTTTCCATTGATTAGGAGTATAATGCTCTAGTCAACGCCTAATCTAGACCCAACTTAGACTATTTTCTAGCACAACAGTCTAGCAAAAGCCTTATAACATTAAAAGGGAAAGTGTTACGATTTATAGTGGCTGTAACGATATTCTAATGTTGGAAGACAGGTAACAAAGGCAGTTAGTACTTTAGGATCTTGTTAGGATCTACATATAGGGTCTTATAGAGCCTACTTTACATGAAATGCTATAAGAGAAGCTTGGGAATAGGAGGGTGATAAGAAAATAAACTAGATCTAACCTAATTATTATTTTATGACTAAAAGGCGGGATATAGCTGATCCCTTTACCTCATAAAATCTATATCTGTGATACACAATAAGGTAAGTACTTGGTTCTTTAAACAAATCATAAAATAAAAAAAATATAAATTGTTTTAAAAAATGTCTAGGTTTTTTTGAAAAAAAGAAAAACATTTGTTTTTTTTTTTTTTTTAAAGATTACTAGCAATATGGACCGCTAACCCGTCGTGCTAAGCTAAGATGCTTGTGTTACGAGTGGGTTCACGTCGATTGTGTAATGGGTGGGATTCGAACCAGCAACCACATGATCGCAAATTCGACGCCCTAGCCATTAGGCTACCGCCGCCGCTTCGAATTATTAAAGTTTTTTTTTTGTTTCAACCTTTCGCCAAATACTTACCAGATTTTTTATCCAACTACGAGTGTTTTTATTACTATACGGCTAGATGGATTTTAGCTTAAGACGCTTCTCTATATCACGTCAATTATGGGAGTGAAACATAAAATATAAAATTTAAAAAAAAATGTTGCAGTCGGGTTTTAAAATCATATGAAAATTAAATCTTAGAGATATGTTTTGGTTATTTTATATTTTGCATTGAGAGCGTCTCCGTGTATTCCTCAAAATACTGAAGCCTATAAAAAAAACAACTCGACAAGTGAAGTATTTCGCTCGTTATCGTGACCACAAGATACGGGATCCGTACATACAGACACACGGACGTCCAAGACAGAACTTTTTTAAACAATTTTTTAATTAGTATAAATAATAATAAGAGATTTAAAAATATGATGAGTGTTAAAAATAGTGTTTTTTTCTCAACATTTGTCTATTTATATTCACTTATAAAAGCAATAAATAATAAAAAAAAGTGACATTTTAAGTTGGAGAATCACTCGGTGTGCGTAAACTGACAGTAATACCCACCTCAACGCTTCGCTTATGTGGCGTGCAAAAGGTCCCGTAGTGGACCGCGATAAGAATTGATTACAAAATTACATTGTCAAATTACTTAATTATACATTTAAAACGGAAAACAAGAAGGAAGCGTATCGTAATGCCTATATGGTTCAAAACACACTATAATTTAGGTATAACTGGTATAAGTGACTTTAATTTGTGCAAAGCGGCAACGATTATTAAAAAAAAAATGTATTTACCGAGCCTATTAAATATTCATGTAACTATGAAATTGGTAACGTTATTTGGCACGCGCATGCGTAGAATCATTTACAAATGTGTGAAAAAAGTAGTACAATTAAGGGTGTTTGTTAACTAGATAATTGATAACACTTAACTTAGAAAAAAACGTTTTCGATGTTAATAATGCAATTCGATTTTCGTCTATACGCTGCGCCTGCGACTTCGTCTGCGTGGACGTTTTTATATTTTTATCATACGCAATCTTAGAGCCATATTTGGAGGGGCTCGTGGCTAAGTGTACGCCGTAAGGTTTGACCGATAATAAAGGTTAAGCCGCGCTTGCCGCGGTTGGTCCGTGGATGGGTGACCATTTGTAAACATACCGAGACCCCTCCGTGCCTCGGAAAGCACGTTAAGCCGTTGGTCCCGACTGTCAAACAGTGATCTTTAACAGTCGTTAAGTCATTACAATTCTGACAACCAGTCTTACTATGGAATACTGTATTACCTAGCAACAGGTTGTGGAGGTCAGATAGGCAGTCGCTCCATGTAAAATACGGAATTCAGCTAAATCCGGTAAGATTGGAAGCCGACCCCAACATAGCTTGGGAATAGGCTAGGCAGAAGAATCTTAGAGTCATATTTATGTACCTATGAGCACTGAAAAAAAATTGAACAAGCTATCAAAAGTCAACAACAAATAGATATTTATTATTATTTATTATTTATTTATTATGCTGTTAGTTATCTACTCCTGCAAGGTTGCGGATGTTTTACAAATTTTAATACTCTATACAGCGTGTAACAAAAACCCTGTCCGATCCCTAAGAGAATTATTCGGTATCGTACTGCGAACACATATACGTAACCATTAAATGGATTGGAGATTATTATTTCTCCCCAGTGAAAATAAAAATAAAAACTGATCCAAGGCCACAGCAACACTGACCGCTCCTCAAAGTTCACGTACTTACTACCTACAGTTTTGTGTCAAAGAAGCTGCTTACGCGAGACGGTTCATGAACTGTACCACGAATACGCCTTTATTGGATCCGACAGAGGCATTGTTACATGTTGTATAGAACCTTATTTGTAGTCGTTTTAATTCACACTCCCGATCCCTTTTACCCAGTAATTGTAACAGTGTGTTGTAACTGTTGGACATAATTCAGAGGCGTCGGGCTCGCTGGCCCAGTTCCCACGATTAACATGCACTGGTCACCGAAGAAGCGAATGTTCGTTACCTAGTAGTGGGATTTGGGTTCGCTTGATTTGGAATTGTTGGAAACTTTAAATGTTTCCTTTCTATTTGTTGAATAGAATGGGATAGGATATTCTTAAATACACCATGAGATTAACTGATTATGTATTGAATAAGGAAGCAGGTTTTCTTAAAAAATATTCCTTTCATCTATCTTTGTATTTTCTTCGTTTATTGACTGAAAACTTGCCAATTAATAATTAATAAATAGCCTTGTCGACTTTTTAGCGACTTCCAGACAACTTTTGGATGGACAGTAAATCCTCTTCAGCTTTATATAGGTATAAGTATAGATTTACAAGTTATTGATCCACATGAACGCGTTATCAATAAATACGTATAATCGTAAAGTACTTTGAGATAAAGCCATATTAAAAAAATGCCGAAATACCGCTTCTGTTCCGACCGACCGAAAAACTCTTCAGAAAAAAAAAGAATATACATTTTATTAATTTAATTTTCGAAGTAATTTCAACACGCACTAAAAATTAACACTATAAATATATATTTAAATTGCGAATCCAAAACCCGACCTCATCATCCGTCGCTTAACCTTGACCGATCATAAGGACTAACCCATTTCAGGTAAGCTCATCTGCAGTGAAGGGCAACTGTGTCCACTCACCGCCTTTCTAATGACCATAATATACCACAATATGGTCAAAGATACTATCTGGGACTAGAAACGGTATTTGTGTATTACGTCGCATTTAATTCCCTTATGGGGATACATGGGAATTAGATTTATAGTATTTCACAGGATTTAATGGTTATTTACTCTATTTTATGTAGGTACCTGTAATTGTTGTACCTGTAATTGCAAAACATGTACAGCCTTAAAAAATTCAAAATTCAAAATCATTTATTCAAATTAGGCTACCATGTAGCACTTTTTGAATGTCATCAACACAGACAGCACCCTGATTCGCCCACCCCACCGCTTCTTAAGTGCTCTAGCCGGGGAGAAGAAACGGCGCAACAAACTCCCCAGCAGCACGCTGTCTTTACAATATAAAAAATATAAATAATTTAGGGAACATGCCAAGTAAACAACTGCTTGAGGTTCATAAGTATCTCTCTGAAATAAAAAATTTGGGTAAAGTAAACTTCAGAATCTTACCATCAAAGATCTAGGTCTTAGACACTGTTTAACAAGTGTCTAAGAAAATGTCATTTTACGCCAATCTTTTGCTTCCACATAATATGGTCAATAAAGGCCCCGATTCTGTTAAACACGTACTAGACTAATTTTAGTCCATCGGTATCTTTATCACTTGTACATATTTAGAAAAGGACAGAAGAAAATTAGAACTGTCAAATTTAGTTCCGACTGAAATTCTCATACATTATATTTTATAATAAAATTGGATCTGTTTGCAATATATTAGAATAGCCACTTTTTGCTAAATGTATATGAATTAATAGATACCCGGTACATACTAAAATATCACATTTTTAAATTTTTGTATGTTTGTTCAGGGTAATCTCTGAAAATGCTTGACCGGCTCAGCTATCTGCCAGTGAATGTCCAGTCCTAATGGACTGGACATTCACTGGCAGATAGCTGATACAATAAAAAGTAACTTAGGCTTTTTTTAAGAAATTATATTTATTTTAAGTTTGCGGGATCGGGCACAACTTACGCGGTTGAAACCGCGAGGCACAGCTAATCAATATGAAAGTACATTTTTCTTGTCTATACTGGCCCACTGCTGGACAACAGCATTAACCCCGATTCACGCCACTTTAAACTGTGGGATAGACTTAAAAATACTTCAATTGAAGCGGCGGTAGCCTAATGGCTAGGGCGTCGGACTTCCGATCATGTGGTTGCGGGTTCGAATCCCACCCATTACACTACCGACGTGAACCCACTCGTAACACAAGCATCTTAGCTTAGCTCGAGGGGTTAACGAGATTACTAGTAATTTGTGACCCACATTGCTAGTAATCTTTAAAAAAAAAAAAAAAAAAAATTATTAAGACACATCCAGTGAGTCATATATCAAGGTATCGTATTAGCGTTGTATATAGGTTTGTGGGTGCATACCATTTTGTTTACGGCTACCACTTTACTGCGGTCTTTCTAAAGGAGGATATCGTTCTAGAATCAAGATAACCATGATAATACACGTAAAAAAACATCTGCATACAGCCTGTGAATTCTAGTTAAAAATAAATATCTGGATACAAAGGAGTGGCGGTAGTCTAATGGCTAGGGCGTTGGACTTGCGATCATGTGGTTGTGGGTTCCGATCCCACCCATCACACTACCGACGTGAACCCTCTCGAAACACAAGCATTTAGCTTAGCACGAAGGGTTAACGAGATTACTAGTAATGCGCAACCTACATTGCTAGGAAGATTAAAAAAAAAGTGTTCGTGTACTTACTTACCTACTATTATTTAAACAAAAAAAAATTAAACGAATGGCTAATTGATAAATGTTACTATAGAATAGAAGATTTTTAAATGATAAATTATAAGTAACTTTCAAATGATTTTGCTAACTAATTGTGTATAATTTTATGTTGTATGGGTTATGTTATAATTTCAGTTTAATATTTTAAATTCTATACAAATATTGCTAGATGATAAAATAATATATTTTTATCGCCTAATTTGTATTTCTCTATGACAAAACATAGCGTAGGTACCTAATTTATTAAGGCCATCATTGTTACAACAACAACCCATGTTTAACAAATAAAATTTGATTTGATTTGATTTACTTGTGAACACGCGTTAGAAGTTATACTTCTTTGGCCTAAAAAGATATAAATCTTTAAAAAAAAAAAATTTTGCTTTATCTTACGTTTGTAGAAAAAAACAACACTTACAATAGAAATAATACATATTGTCAACTTACCCCAAATTCTACAAACATACTCAAAGTAATATGTAAAAATTTAAAAACTTAAGTGTTGACTAGGTATAGCTAACTTCAGGGTGTCGGTTATTAGTGACGGTGCGCGCGCATCGTAAAAATTTACTCTCATCATTTTTCCCTAACGCCAAAAGAAGTATAACTTCAAAAACGAAAAAATAACAAGGCTTCACAAAAGGTGTTGAAACGTCGGGAACTAAAATAAAAATAAACCGCCATAGAATCCGTTTAAAAGTAGTTTTATTTCAATGTCTAATATTCGCGTAAACCGCAGAAAACAATCATAATCTCAAATAATCTCACATACTCGTTACTTATAGCAAAACAAAAGCACGAAGCCGTACCACAATCGGTACTAAAATCAAGCTATTATTCAGATTTACAGTCAAGTCCTCCTTATTTATAAGTCCGGAATCGAACCTCCATCTATTCTAATTTATATAAGTAGGGTACGCACTGTATCCACACTTTCACTACGCCGCTAAGATCTCAGCAAGTTTAATATTTATTGTTAGTTGCTGTGCGGCTATAATACACAGGATTAATTTAAAAGAAGTGCGTATATTCAACAAGGTGATCAGGTGCATAAAACTGAACATTTTTTCCCAAGGAATATAAGTCGAAATCTTTAAATAGAAAATTATCTTTTTATACAAAGTGACAGGTCACGTGACTTATGTTTGTACTAGCTTTTGCTCGCGACTTCGTCCGCGTGGAGTACTTCCGACTTCCGTCAGAATTTGGGTTTTTCACTTAGTTATCGCCTGTTCCATGGTCTATCGATTACATGTGTAAACAAACATTAAAAAAATCTAATTGTCTCCCTTAACAATTATATTAGAAATATGTCTCTATGAAATCATGGTCTAAAAAAGGAAGCAAATAATAATAAGAATTTATACAGGACGAAGAGGACACGACGCGACGGTCGGACGGTCTATTGAAAGTCGCTGAAACCTGCTGGCACCGTTTAGCATAGGTCTGGCCATCGTGGAGATGTCCTTGGGGAGGCCTATGTCCAGCCAATACACATCCATACACAGTGTATGCATAAAATGCTCACTTGCTTCACTGGTGGAACCTACATACAATTTAAAGTTTTAGGTAAATCCATTGAGAAATAAACATTTTCAATTTACCACCCTTTTCTCCCCTTTGGGGGGGAATTTCCAAAAATCCTCTCTTAGTGGTAGCCTACTCCTCCCAACAAACACACATGCCAAATTTCAGCTCTTTACGATCAGTAGTTTCGGCTGTGCGTTGTCTGTCAGTCAGTCAGTCAGTCAGTAACGGAAGAGTTTTATATATATAGATGAAAATGTGATTTTCAATTTTAAGGTTACGACCTATGTTTTTTGGGAATTTGTTCAGTTTTATGCACCTGACTACCTCGTTGAATATACGCACTCCTTTTAAATTAATCCTGTATTAAGTCCATGTTACAAATTATAAAGTTTGTAAAGGTGAACTAACTATAGGTTTGAAGGCTGATCATTACAAAAAACCGGCCAAGTGTGGTGTTGGACGCGCCCACTGAAGGTTTCGTACAAATGCCATATTCTTTTTTTTAAACGACTCCCGCACTACGAAATGCACTAATCCTTGACGCGGGGGTTTAACAAACATTCAAATCACATGCACAAAGAACACCCAGACTTGGAACAAGCATTTGCGGATCACACAAAAGCTTGTCTTATGCGGGGATCGAACCCGCAACACGTCGCGCACAGTAGTAATTATGTACGAACATTCTGACGATTTTTAATTGTCTGCTTGTTCATAATCATTATTTTTCTTCTTTTTAGGGTGGCTCTCCGAGTCTCCGCTACCGGAAGTCGGCCGGCTTCACAAACTTATTTCGGTCCTGTGCCACGCAAAAAAGTTCTGGCCTGGATATGCCAACTCCTTGATGTGTCTGAGCCATGACCTCTTTCGTCTTCCAACACGCTTCCCCTCAATCCAACCCATCATTATTAATTTAAACAGTTGTTAATACCTGCATTATCATAATCTTTAAGCTCTTTATCCATTAAGCCAAGCGTGGAAACAAAGTATATCCTTAAGTAGGCTTAACTTACAATTAAACAGTTTAATAGCTTGATTAGTGGATTAAATACATGTTAAATATGATTTAGTTAATTAATATGGCGTGCATCGCTTATGCTATAATAGTTCTTATTATGGCAGATTTTAAAACGAAAACTTCAAGTTATCCTATTATCTAATCATTATTGATTGATTGATAGTCCATGATTTTTTTAGTGCGAGCTTAGTTAGCCTACACGGGATGACGTGTGAAGTGACGTAGTAGACGACCCGTTAGAAATTGGCACCTCTACAGCATGGAATACCAAAACGGACTTTGAAAGCACGTGAATGTACTCATAGCGGCATTAAGTGGAGTCTAAATCAAAAATGAAAACATTAAAAATATTTTTATTTCGAGTAGACCTTTTCAGGTATTTTCAAAACGTTAAATGACGCTAGGTACGCTGTTCCATGGTGTCATTCTTATGGAGAAGATCTGGCAAGAAACTCCATAGTTTACTCTTTTAAATATGTTTATACAACATGTAACAAAAACCCTGTCTGGTCCCTGAGAGTATTATTCGGTAGCGTACCGCGAACACATATACGTAGCCATTAAATGGATTGGAGATGATTATTTTTCCCCAGTGAAAATAATTCAATCAAAATAAAAACTGATCCAAGGCAACAGCAACACTGACCGCTCCTCAAAGTTCACGTACTTACTCACTACCTATAGCTATGTGTCAAAGATGCCGCATATGCGAGACGGTTCATGAACCACGAATACGCTTTTATTGGAACTGACAGGGGTTTTTTACATGTTGTATAATAAAATGTAATAGAAAAAGGACTGACTGCATCACGTGCTTTTAAAGAGTAGTGGCATCTCCTGTCTGAGCAGCAGATCCGCATATAGAGAAAGAGTTTTGGGAAATAGAAAGGGCCAGGATTACATCACAATGTTCAATTCGAAGCGACGATAACCTAATGGCTAGGGCGTCGGACTTGCGATCAAGTGGGTGCCGCTTCGAGACCCACCCATTGCAATACCGACGTGAACCCACTCGTAACACACATATTTAGCTTAGCACGAGAGGTTAACAAGAATCTATATATATAAAAGAAAGACGGGTTTGTTACAACACTTATAACTCGAGATCGGCTGGATCAATTTTCATGGTTTTTGTTTCGTTGGATTTGTCTCCGCCCTGAATAGCAGAATACATTTTAAAAACAATGAAAACTTTACGAATTAATTTTTATGAAAATTAATCATTTCCCATTTAATTATGTTCCTTAGTTTCGTACCTGTCAAACATTTGTTTTCCTCCTGTCATCCTGTCAAATACTGCGATTGACATTTATGCATGCGTTCAGAAATGTAATTTGTGTAATTATTTAAAAAGAGTGAATAAACTTTTGTCTGTATTTTTTTTAATCAAATAAAAAGGTTGATAGGTGTATTAAGCAGATTTGAATAAAAAGGGCAGTATCCAAAGTAGTAGTCTATGATCTAAACTATTGTCAATCAATGTCTATGTCACGAAAGTTCAGCTACTGTTATATTTGTTTGTTTTGTGTGGTTTTGTGGTGCGAGTACATATTCAGTATTAGTATTAGTAACAATGCCACGTCCTAGAAGATCTAATCTTTCCCAGCGAAGCCGTACTGCAATTAGGCAACGGAACATCGCGAGTCAATTATCTGATGAAGAACGAGACATTGCACGAGAAGAGCGCCGCGTTAGTATGGAGCGAAGAAGGGCTTTAATTCGTGCCTCTCAAACACAAGAGAAAAGAGAGGCAGCCCGTGAAACGGCTAGGTTAGAAACGAGAAATCGTCGAGCTTATCGTACAGATCAACAGTCAAATCTGTGGCGATATGTGAAGAAACTTCAACTGTCAGTAAATATGAGAGTTGCATTGTTGAACGATCTATCTGCTGATGATTTCTCTAAGCAATTGTCATTTTTTGCTGACATGTGCAATGATTTTTTTTTTTACTTCTCTTTCTGTATGTATTATTTATGATAATAAAATACTTTTTGATATCTAAGTATCTGTATTTTTATTTTGTATCATTGTATTACGTTCATCAAAGCCTAAATTAGTTCAGCTAAAAGGTAACACGACATTCATTGACTGTTAGGCGGTACGAAGTTCGCCGGGTCAGCTAGTACTGTATATAATGTGCGATCCACATTGACAGTATGTTTTAAAACTGTTTTATCAAAACGCAACATATCAATCAATCAATCAATTCAGCCTATCGCAGTCACATAACTAAACAAGTTATAAGTGTGACTGTGGATGGGTATATAAGCAGAAGGAGACCGAAAAAGAGATGGATGGATTGTGTGAAAGATGATATGAGAAAGAAAGGAGTGAATGCCGCGATGACGAGTAATAGAGAGGAATGGAAGGAAAATACGCATTGCGCCGACCCCCATGGATAAGGGCAGAAAGAAGAAGAAGCAGTCCACTACTGGACATAGGCTTCTCCCAAGTTGGGCCAAAACCAGAACCCAAATGGAATATTTGGACGAAATGCCGTTTAGCCTAAACGGAGCTTCTCGACGTGTCGGTCTTGGGATGAATCTTTATCTTAACACTATCTTTATCTTAACACTTTTTTAAATCGGCCCAGTAGTTCCTGAGATTAGCGCTTTCAAACAAATTAACAAACAAACTCTTCAGTTTTATAATATAAGTTCTCATAGATAGTTTAAAACAGCCGCTCTCGCTTAGATCTTTTAAACTACATAACGGATTTTCACGCAGTTTGCACCAATAGATAGAGTGATTCAATTAGAAAGTTTATATGAATCATTATATAGGCATTTATTTCTTTGCTACGCGTGCGAAGCCGGGATTCGTTGCTAGTTGTGTGTAAATTTAAATTACCCCTTAGAACTTGGCATATATCTATAGGTAAACCGTGTAAGCATTTTCGTAAACGCATTACAGATGGCGTGAGCGATACTGCAAGCGAAACTATAAATATTGTCACGATAATATCAAATGTGTGCACGTTGATGCTATCTTAAGTTTGATCATTGAGAAGTTTCAAATAGAATTCAGGAACGATATATGTTGCATGGTTTATTTCGAGTAGACCCTTCCAGGTACTTCCAAAATGTTTAATGAATCTAGTTGCTCGGTTCCAAAATGTCATTCCTATGGAGAAGAACCGGCAAGAAACTCCATAGGTTACTCTTTTAAAAATGGTAATTGATATACAGAGCTTAAATACATTTAAAAATACACAAAAACGTAAATAGCAAAAGTTTTGATGAAAAAAGATAAAATTGAAAATTTTACCATTAATTTTACAAAGATTTACCGCGGTACGGTTTACAGTCTTAGCGGGTTAAGCTGAATATTACATTTTACATGGAGCGACTTCCTATCTGATCTCCACAACCAATTTACACAGTAACACAGTATCCCATAGTTAGTATGTCGGAATTGTAATGACTTAACGACTGTCAAAGATCATCGTATACAGTCGGGACTAACAGCTTAATATTTCCAAGGCACAGAGGGTGTTAGTATGTTTACAAATGGTCTCCTATCCACAGACTAACCGCAGCGAGTGCGACTTTACCTATATTATTGGTACGTACGGTTCTTACTTAGCCAGACGTTCTCATAACAGCTAGCAAGTCAACAATAAAAAAAGAAACACATCTACATGAATCGCCATTACGTAAAGTGGATATAACTGATATATTATAATTATGTATATCACCAATTTCGGTACTCAATGAACAACATTAGAATTGAAATAAGGCTCTCCTTAGTTTTTTGTTTGTTATGCGTTTTGTAAGAATAATTTTATAACTAGCTTCTGCCCGCGATTTCGTCTGCGTGGACTTCAGAATTGGGTCCAAAAAGAAAAAAAAAATGTGAAAGTAATAGAGAAAAATACCGAATTTCAAAGCGGTCTGCTTACGGCTTAGCTCGTAAACAATTGTCAATTTTCCCTCGGGAACTACTTAAGGAATCGGGATAAAAGGTAGCCTATGTTCTTTTCCATGTCAAAGGCTACATGCATGCCAAATTTCATCCAAATCCGTTTTTGCGTGATTGAGTAACAAACATCCAAACATCTAAACATCCAAACGTCCATACTTTCACATTTATAATATTAGTAGGATAAAACACAAGTTTTTTTCTAAAATAAAAGTAGCCTGTTACTTCTACTTTGAAACAGGACACCTGCTTCGACTTACATAATCTGTATCAGGTATCTAGTACGAAATATGCAAATACTTCACGCCCTAACTCAGGTAACACGTTAAATAATTAGTCTTAAGACTCAACAGATTAGTTATGCCTAGATTTCTAGATAAGGATCTAATTGAACAATCTGGTATTTGCTCTAGTGATTTTCTCAGCGATTGTATCAAGTGGACCTGAAACCCCGTTCGCACATGTGGCGACGAAAGTCTTCGATGCCCAATTCACATTCAAATTATAATACGTCGCCCGCACTAAGTAATTTAATCCTTGTGTCGTGGGGGTTTCACAAACATTCAAATCACATGCACAAAGAACACCCAGACTTAGAACAAGCATTTATGACAAATGCTTGTCGCATGCGGGGATCGAGCCCGCAGCACGTCGCGCACAGTGGTAATTAGCGTGGTGACCTATACCACTCGGCTATCCGTGCAGTACCTACAATTGATAGTAAAACATTAAAAAAAAATAAAAAATTACTAAAAAGATGATGTTAAGGAAGGTTTAAGGAAGAACGGGGTAAACCTGTGCGGGTGAAACCGCAGGGCACAGCTAGTCTAAAATAAAAATAAAGTAACATTAAATCATGTGTCTTATTTGAGGTGCGACAGAATTCATTATTTATCTGTGGGCACGAGGCGATTGACATCGGTGTGTAATAAAAAAAGTTTTTTTTTCTCTCCCTCTTTCTCTCTTTCCCAAGCACGGGGGTGTAAACACCGCCATACTTCCTGACTCCGAGCGGCATCGACCATTTCTAACACGGAAAACCCATTAACAATTTTTTTCTAATTTTGCCCGTGACCGTGACACCTGTAAAGGCGTTGAAATGAAACGTCTGGAACTAAAATCAAAATAAACCGCGATAGAATCCGTTCGGTAGTTTTATTTCAACCCAGTTACAATTTTTGGCCAGACCTAGGATTCGAACTCGAAACCTCGTGCTCGGGAATCGCGCTTGCGACCACTAGACCAACGAGGCAGTCAAGTATAATAATACCACACCAACACTGTAGGTATAAGAAATACTAACTTGTAATGTATTAACAACTAGTTCCCCGCGACTCCGCCCGGGGTACCAATTCTTTTAGTAAAAAATATAGCCTCAGGGTGAATGTAGCATTCTAATATTGAAATAATTTTTGTAATAGGCACAGTAGTTTTTGAGTTTATTCCTTACAAACATACCCACAAAAATACAAATCTTTCCTCTATAATATTAGTGTAGATTGCTTGACTTAATATTGTCAAAAACATAATTCTGTCGTCGAATCGCGCACGTAATTATTATAAATACTAATTTATGTTTCCCTAATAAGGTTTCTTACTAAATACGATTTATGGAGCGGACACAGTCACGAGCGATAGCGATTAGATTTATGAATAAGTTGTTCCAAGACCGGGTAGTTGTTTAAGGTATTATATGTGAAAGAATATTGAATTTAAGAAGAAGGAAGTTTTGTTTAGGGTTCCGTACCTCAAAAGAAAAAAACGGAACCCTAATAGGATCAGTTTGTTGTCCGTCTGTCCATCCGCATGTCAAAACCGTTTTTTTCAGGAACGCGTTGAGGTATTAAGCTGAAATTTATATCAAATACTCAAGTCTACTGTCCCTTAGAGCTGTGATAAAATGAAACTTCTAAGCCAACGCAATCAATAGATAAAGCCGTTTATGCCGCAAATTTTCGACACTCGCAAGGGAATCAAAACCAACTCAGTACTTCCCGTGAACTTGAATCTTGAAATTTGGTATGAAGCAACGTGTTATAGCACAGATAAAGGAAAAATTGCTTAAACCGTGAATTTTTAATTACATCACATAGCAAAAATATTTTTAATAACCTCGATGCGCGAGTCCGACGTGCACTTGGACGGTCATCTTTTTAAGATTAAAAAATGTCGTTTTATGTATTGATATTTTTTGACAGAAATTTCAGTAAAATCGCTCGTCGACTCTCAGTCGCTACCTAACTTTAAGATTAAGTCATAAATAAGTATTGCGGTGGCACTAACAACGCTATGAGCTTATATTTAAGTAATGTAAGCGTTTGTGATGTCACTTAGTCCGTATGTTGTGTAACTGGTAACTTAACGGTTTCGGGATCAGTAATTTTGGAGTTAATTAGGCTTACCTTAACTAACTGTGGAAAAAAAATCTAAGGGTAACGAGATATGAAATGTAAAGAAAAGTGTTTATTTTAAAAATAATAATTAGTAATATAAGTAACAAAAAATACGGGTTTTTAGATAGTGAAAAATGTATTATCTTTTTTTCCTTTATGAAAACAATGACAAAGATGAAGCGTTTAAAAGATCAGGAGTGGGGGCTTGTGACGAAATCCAAAATTGTACGACAGAGTAACGTCACACAAATTTTCCGTTCACTGTATCTTTGTAATTATTTCCTTTTAAGAAAGAAAAAAAGAAAAAAAAACATTTTATTTTTAAGCTGCCACTTCGTTCTGTCAAAAGTTAATAGTAGAAAATAATTAATAAATGTAACGCTTTTCGAGTGATCACGTAATTTTTTTCTTTTTTTTATAGTATTAAACCTTCCATATACCTTAGGGAGCATACAAAATTTGTCCAGCCATTCTTGAGTTATGCGCTTACCAACATTCATTTTTATTATGGATAGATTAGCAAAAAAAAATATTTTTACTTAGCTATAAACCGGACATATATTTTTTTTAGTTAGAGTCAATATGAAATTCATCTGTGTTACAATTTTTGTCTGAAAGACTGTAACCACCAAATTTATTTAAGAAAAGACTAGGCAGAATACGAAAATCTAGGTAGGAAAGCCCTACCTTAAATTACCTATACATTTACTTTCACTGCATACCTCTCGAGGCAGTAGTCGTGATGGTTATGGGCGTAACACAAATATATAAGATGCGTCTAAAGAAGCTAGTTTAGGTAACTCCGCAACTAGGACAAGACTGCACCTATCGTGGGGTCTAGTGATGTGGCGGTGTCGATATCGATAAATTGTAAATCTATTTAAATCTTTGTAAAGTTAATCGACAATTAATAGACGTTTAACGAATATATAATAAAAAATAGAGGAAATGTGGATACGGAGGAATGTAGATACCAAACTAAATGTTTTGAAGAAAAAAAAGAAATAGTATGAAATATAAAGTGAATCTCGTTTCATATTCACTCCCGCTGTAGTTTCAGGTTTGTCGCAATTGCTCATACATTTGCATAAACAGACAAACTAGTCTCGGAATAAACATTTGTGGTTTGTATAAAAATTTGTCTACTGCAAAAACAACTATGAAAAAGTTGGAGTTAATGTTTTCATCATTACTATATCTTAGACTAAACGGTCACCACTTGTATGTCGGGTGAAAAACTAATTACTTAAAACCTCGCCGAGGACCTAGCGTGAGGACCCTAGTCCCGTCCTTGCCTTTGTCGGAGTCGCAACGCTAGGAATGGCAAACGAAGACCGGGACATGGCAAGGGATTTCATTGTTGCTACGACATTATTTCAAAACATAGGAATTTATGTCGTATTTCTATTCTGATACGATTGAATGTCCATTGGTAAAATTTGAAAATCCCTTGTCATGGCATCCCAGTCTGCGTTGGCCATTACCCGCATGCTAGCTGCAAAACTGATCAACTATTTATATTAGATGTTAAATAAAGGAATACATTCTAAAACCCATCACTATAGAAACGAAACAAAAACTAAACAACATTGTCCGTCATAAAACCATCTATTGGAGTATCAATAAGTAATAATTATAAATAAGACAGCAGGCGACACGCCACAATAATTAACTGAATTAATCTTTCAATTATTCGACGAGGTATCGTCAATTAATTACTGTGGATTCATAATTAATTGATCATCAATTGGTTGTAAGGTGTCAGCCGTTATTTACAGAACGAGTATTGAATTGACCTAATACCATATTATCTGGATTTTTATGAATAAGAAGACGGAGATGAAAGACGCAAAATCGCATTTTGTGGCAAGTGGGGGGAAGCTTACTTAACTTTATCAGTATACTTAAATTTCAGTAGCACGTTAAAAATATCCTTCTACAAAAATATTTTATCGATACCATGTATCGTGCTTGTCCATCACTATTCGCAATTCAAAGAACGGTAACATGACGGGCGCGGCAGATGGACTGCGCTTGCGCACGATTACATATACACATGAATATTGTTTATTTATACAGTTGAGTACCTACGTCTTGTTATTTCTAACGTTTTGTAGGTATAATAAATGTTAGAATTTCATTACGACATAAATAATAATAAATAATAAATAAATGTGGACAACATCACATATATTGCTCCGAATCCAATGTAAGTAGCTAAAGCACTTGTGTTATGGAATCAGAGACAACGAAGGTACCTCAAATACCCAGACCCGAGACAAAGTAGAAAAGTAGTTTTTTCTACACTGATACGTCCGGGAATCGAACCCAAGACCTCAGAGCTAGCGACACCTTGAAAACTAATATGATTTATATAATACTGGCCTGTATTAAACTTCCCACTGCTTCTTCCCATATAGAGAAGGAACGAGCATTGATCACCACGCTTGCTCATTCCGGGTTGGTGATTTCAGATTAAAATTTTTGGAATCCAGGTTTCCTCACGATGTTTACCTTCACCGATTGTCAATGATGTCTTAGAATGATTAAAGAATACATATAACTTATATGAATAGATGCGCGTTTTCCTTTCATACATCTCTATTACCCGTCATCGCGGCATCCATTTTTCTTTCATACTAGCTGACCCGGCGAACTTTGTTCCACCTCTGCCTTAGAGGTCTTGGTCGCGGCATGGTATTGTTGTTAATGATAATATCGGCACAGCAACATAATATTAACAACTTTAAACAAATGCATCAACAGGTCATATTTTTTTTAAATATTTTCAGCTGTCAGTTGCGTTTTGTTATGCCATTTTGAACAAATGAACCGCTGACTTATATTTTGACTGAGTTGTGTTTTGTTATTCTATGTCAGTTGCGTTTTGTTATATCACGTTTTGTGTCACGTCCCACGGGAACGACGGGAACGGGATAAAATCCTATGTCCTTCTCCTGGTTCTTAGCTACCTCCCTATCAATTTCAGCCAAATCGGTTCAGCCATTCTTGAGTTATAAATAGTGTAAATAGTGTACTAACACGACTTTCTTTTATATATATAGATTTTCTATACCATCTTTCACACAGTTCAGTATACATATTTTATTTTTATGTTTTCATTAAATTCTCATTTAGAAAAAGTTCAAGGTGTATAATTAACAGTTTCAAATAAAAGCGAACGCATCTTTTTATTGCAAGGCATTAACATTTTGTTTAAAACGTAATTGCAATTTAAGTTTATCTGTTTTTAAATTTAATTATGTACACAAGAGTATAAACAGCGAAGAGTCTACTTATTTTTATGATAAAATGCGAATGGATGCTTAAGTAACATTTAGTTAAATTGACCTTCTATCTTCGATATAAAAACAGTGTATGCACTTTTTATTTTTAATATTCTCAATTCGATTGTATAATTATTATGTGTACGCGACAAGATGTATTCCACGAAGCACACCCAGACGAAGCACACCTAAAGTATTCCACTTAGCACACCCGTAGGTGGGCTTCAAATAAAAATTTAAAATAAATAATTTCCTATTCCACGAAGCACACCTACGAATATCACTCGCATAGTGCGGGGGCTAAGAAATAAAAATGTCGATAGAAGAAAATATTTATTATTGAAAAGACTAACTTTATCTCACATCTTTCAGTTGCATTATGTGTATTCGATTTTATTGTTTATTTTCTATCTGATACAATTTTTGATCACCACTTCTATACCTACATGACCCTAATACTCAACTCAGACTATCACAGTCCACTGTTGGACATATACCTTTTCCAAGTTGCCGCACAACACCCAGTCTTCCACCATCCGCATCCTAACATCTCCAAAAATAAACTTCAACTTTCCTAGTCCACATTTTCAACAGTATCGAAGGTACTGAGAACTTAACATGGGTTCTCACTATCTCGACTGGTTTAGATCTCAGCCTTGTTCCCTTTCTCTCGTACACTTAATTAACGGGTAACAGTCGACCACAGGCACAGGTAGTGAGAATACTGCACGAAAATCATCTTTACTGCTTCAGAACAGTTTATACTAATCATTGATATAAAAAAAACGGTCTCGAACAAAAGCCACAGCCAGAACTGTCTTCAATTGGCTATCTGATATTTTTTTTTTTTCAAAAACAAAAATGTACTAAAAACTATAATTATCAAATTCTAAAAACGGCACACTAATTACTCGCATATTGACCGAGTTACAAGCATTCCAATATTGGTAATTAGACAGAGAGAGATATATAAAATGTGACGTCATTTTACAAAACTTTCATACTGATCTGGGGTACACCGTACAAGTCGTCGTTTTGCGAAAAAGAGATAGAACATGCGACATCAACTAACTTCAAAAGCTTATAACTTTTTTATGCGTGTATAAATTTAAAATATTTTGTCGCAGTTTTGCTTATATTTACGACTATTATAGATAATATAAAAAAATGTCCTAAATCAATATTTCGATAGTAGACAAGTACCCAATAACACATAGATGGTGACAGTTTGAAACGAATATATTTTTTCGCAAATTCAACCTTATCATGGCATAATTTATTTTTTGCATGTGGTATCACATGAAAATGAAATTTTGAAATGACTGCATTTCAAAAAGTATCACATGCAAAAAATACTGTATGACTGACTGTAATTTTTGTGGAGGGATTTGAGACACTGAATGCATATTGAGTTTGTTTGTTTGGTTGAACGTAGCGCCTTGAGCCAAACAATAACTCAGCTTTATCTCGGGAACTACTGGTCCGATTTGAAAAAATATTTCAGGGTTGATTTATTGATAGCCCCTTTATCGAGGAAGGCTATACTTTTAGCTGCGTAACAAATGCCCACGCGAGCGAAACCGCGAGTAAAACTAGTTGAAGCCCAAATATTTGCTGACAAAATACTTTCCAAGGTTCACCCTTCAAAAACCTTATCCCGACTGCAAAAAGAGAGGTGCATCTATATGTGCATTGATGTAGGAAAAGTACCTTGGCATAACTAAACGGTTCGAGACTCAGACATAATTTTTTTAGTCAATTTTCCATAGTTCTTAATACTTATTTTATTCTGGACGGAGACGAATCTAACAAAAGGTTCGAAGAACAAGGATCATGAAATCGGTCAACCGTTCTCTAGTTATATATATGTATAAGATAGATTACTTATAATAATAACGGCCTTATAAATGTTCCTCTACTGGGCACAGGCAGCACAGGCCTCTTCGCATATAGAGAAGGAATGAGCATTGATCACCACGCTTGCTCATTGCGGTTTGGCGATTTCAGATTCATAATTATTATTGGAATCCAGGTTTCCTCAAGATGTTTTCGCTTGTCAGTGGTGTCTTAGAATAATTAAAAAAGTACATATAACTTTGAAAAATTCACATTGGTACTTGCCTGGTTTCGAACCCGCAACCATGTGCATAAGTATCCAGTCATTGAACCGCTAGGCCACCACGACTGTGATAGCTAGATTACTTAAAGCGTATTAATAGAATCACTTTCTATATCAAAATGTAACTAATGGAGTGCGGTACACTATACCTTCGTAAGGGAAAGGGTTACACAACGCGATAACAGTTCGCTTTATGGATAAACTACGGTTACTTTCAAACGTAGTGATCTACATTCAAATGGTAATGTCTTTAACTAGTTAACATCAAATGTTAACTAGTTAACTTACTTATTATAAAACCGGCCTATAAACGCCCCACTGCTAGGCACAGGCTTCTTCCCATATAGAGAAGGAATGAGCATTGATCACAACGCTTGCTCATTCCGGGTCCAATTTTTGAAATCCAAGTTTCCTCACAATGTTTTTCTTCATCGTTTGTCAATGGTCTCTTAGAATAATTAAGACAGTACATATAACTTTGAAAGTCACATTGGTACTTGTCTGGGTTCGAACCTGTAACCATGTGCATGCGAATCCGGTCATTGAACTGCTCTTAGTGTTTAATTAAAAGTTAATATGTTACCAAGAATGTCTAAACGAAGCTTACCTTATACTTTTGTGCAATTTAAATCGTGTGCAATCAATTATTAGTTAGCACGGACGAAGTCACCGGCCAAAGCTAGCAAATGAACATCCTGGAACACATCCGTGTTGTCTTACGACCTTGCCGTAATTAATACGGACCTATCAATTTGAGACTAGTTGACCTGCCGGTGACATTTCCGCCTGTTTTCATGAATTATTCAAGCTCACGATCAAAGGAATCGAAAGGAATGTTCAAGATTACGATTTATGAAGACAAATTGACTTCAGAGGCTGTGATATGAACCTAAAGCTGGCTGTCCACGGTGCGTGATATTACGGACGGCCGCGGACCATTTCGATGGACGCACCATGGTAAGATAATCGTCATCGCTCGTGAAAGCGCAGACATGTCTGCACTGGTTTCAGCGCTCTGAAGTATACCCTAAGGGTCACAACTCATCAACTCGGAAGGGGATCGTCATATCGCCTTTCGCGTCAACGTCAAACGAGTCGAGACGATAACGTTACGATTCCGATTAGTGTACGTTGCAACAGAGAGTTTCATACAAATAATACTGTACTACTCAAATTGATACGATGACAATCCATTACCGAGTCCATACGTGTGCTACGACCTTAAATCGGTTCAAATAGGGTCTAATTCTCAAAACTCTCACGAATCAGAGCGAACGGTGCACGGCTGTCATTAGGCAAGGATCTATAACAATGGAAACCATTTCTTAAAATTTTAATACAACCCCCAGTTTCTGAACAGATGACCAACTCTAAAGAAGGCACCTGTGCTTGGTTGCTCGTCTCCTGGTCACCCAATAATGATCACCCAGTTATAATCAAATTGATTAGACTTTTTAACACCGAGGGTGATAATTACAACGGCTGTGACCAGTATCATTAAAGAAATACCGTATTACGCAGTAGGTAAATGTGTAGTGGAGGTTAGGATTGTTAGGAAGGCAGTCGCTCCATATACATACTTCAATATATTCAGCAATGAGGCGGAAACATCGACCACGTTTCGCAATTCTGAGCTATCAAATATATATTTGGAAACGAACTCAGAATAGAATGCCGAATTAACCTTCATCGATGAAAAGTTTGTTGAAAACAATCCTTTCCCGAAGTCAGTTCTACGAATTAGACTTCACCGAAGGATTGTTCGCCAAAACCTTCGCCCGAAGTCGGTTCTACAACTATCAGTTCACCAGAGAAATTTTCTCCGATAATACGCTTTCCCAATAGCCCATTGAGTGAAACTTTGGCTGTCTGAACGGTTCGACTATGATATTTGTGTTTTAGACACCTATTAACTTTTTGTCAATTCTTAATTTTTTTTAAATATCTATGCTAATCTAGTTAGCCCGTATTTCGTACTGCAGGCCTTTGTTTAACAGTGGAAGTCTTCCGGCTGATCATGATGATAATATAATACGCGACGGGCTTCATTGGCGAGGGTGTATATACGGCCATCGGCTGCGGTTCGTGTTGTGAGTCGATGGTACACTTTTTCAAGACCTGAGTATTTGATGGGCCCAGTAGTTGGTTAACTGCGGCGTCATTGGCTAGATTTCAATCTTCCAAAGTGCAGGTGTCCGGACAACACCTGCACTTTGACGCCGCAGTTAATGAGGCCAACTAACTGGGCTCTCCTGGCTTTGGGCACTCCAATAAGTGCGGAACTGTCTGGTCGGGAAAGCAGTACTGGCACTGGGTATCCGAAGAGTCTATGATTAATCATTTTGCCAAATTGTGTCTGCAGCGACCTACCTGGCTTTGCAGTCAGTTAACTAGCTAATGCGATTGCTTTCTGAAGAATCGTTCTGTCGTCGGGATAAGCGTCGGTCTGGCCAAGGCAATATGAAAAAGGTGTGAATCTATAAATATGTATGTAGCTTTATATTATAATGTCGCAGGATCCGGTATTAACATCCGTGTCGTCTTGTCAGCCTCGCGAATTACGTTCACACGATTTCTCACACCCATTGAAAACGGTTCCGTATTTTAAAATCACGACTTGTCTTGTAGAAAGGTTTCGCTAAAACTAGCTATGAAAAAGTTAACTATAAACTGACAATATTGAACTGCTAGTCTAAGAGTCTTGAAAAAAACAGGACGAGTGGAAGGTGGGCTCGCCCACCGAGAATTCCGTAGAAAAACTATATTTATTTTATGATTTTATTACCATTTTTTCAAATAATAACCCCTTAAATTTTGATTTCTGAGTTTTGAAATATACGTTTTTTTTGCGGTATGAATGGCCGTATCTTTTTTTTAAGTTCGATTTTGACTGTAGACTTAAATATTAAGTGCTCGTAGACTTAAATATATGCTTTTAATTTCAACGTCCCGAGATAAAGGGTCTTGACAGACACAAACGGACAAGCAGATAAACGGAGGACGGACAGACAGACGGAAAACACAGTGATCCTATAGAGATTCCATTTTTTCCTAATGAGGACCTAAAAAGATAAACGATATCATGGATAACCGATTAGTTTAGGTTACGATACTATACCAGTGAGTGACGTGCTGTGGGTTCGAGCCCCGCAAGGGACAAATATTCTAAACACATAACTCAGCCAGTCCCGTGGACCCGATGGACCGTCCATTAGACATAAATGTATCGCATATAATTATTATTATACCTGTTGATTATGGAGACATATTTGAACCAACCGCGAACTAAGCAATTTGGTCGAAATAAAAAGGCAGTGAAAAGCCATGGTGGATACCTTTTTTTTTGTCGGGGTGAAACTCTAATGACTTCAACCCACGCTGAGGGCAAAGCGTGGGACTTGTACCGACCAAAAACCCCCCAGTCCCGTCCTCGCCCTTGCTGGAGCCGCGGGATCGCTTACGCAAGCTCTACGCAGCACCTGCAGGATTCGGTTTTTACTAGATCCCTTCCCGAAAGGTGGGTGTATAGTACCCACTCTCGATTCTTCCACTAACGGATGCGTGAGACTTCGCGTCCGCATTCTCCGTGGCCTGTCAGCTGTTCGGGTGACAGGGTGCTCTCCTGGTCACCCACGGGCCCGACCTCAGAATGGTCTAAGGTCGTGCTATGGTGGATACCTGCGACTTATTTAGATGTCTGCTTGCTTAAAAGTTTAAGAAGGACTTAAAATGACCGAATATTCAAACGTCAAATGTCTGTCCGTCGCTACATTAACCTCTAAGTTACAAGTGGAGCATGACTCAACGATTTAACAACCACTTAAAATTAAGCGAAGCCTCGTTTGAATTTTAACTGTTTGTAATAGAAACAGGAACCGGGCATAAAAGATGAGTCGGAGAATTCAGTCCGAAGCAAAATGTAGATACCATTTCTTGGATGCCTCAGACTGTGTTTGCGAACACTGTGACACTTACCAGCAGATCTTGGTCGTCTTCTAGGTGTCGGTGGGCGCCGTTTAAGGCTTAGATCCACTGGTTCTAGTTGTATCGGTGGTCCACAAGCCTGAAACAATAGATAACGTTATATTATCGATACTTTTCAAATTTAAATATCATGTAGCACTTTTTGAATGTCATCAACACAGACAGCACCCTGATTCGCCCACCCCACCGCTTTTTAAGTGCTCTAGCCGGGGAGAAGAAACGGCGCAACAAACTCCCCAGCAGCACGCTGTCTTTAAAATATAAAAATATGAATAATTTAGGGAACATGCCAAGTAAACAATTGTTTGAGGTTTATGAGTATCTCTCTGAAATAAGAAATTAAGATAAAGTAAACTACAGAAACCAAGGTCAACAGAACGACCAGTCACCGCAAGCAGCACCCGTTCACGAGTACGACGCAAGGGTCAGCCATCACCTCCCTCGCCATATTTGAGGGAAGGAGGTGACCCGACCCAAGACGCCACCACAGGCAGTGACAACTAAGGGATCATGACGATCAAACGAATGTAAACTGAAGAGTGTTACTCCAACGAGCTTTCTCAGGAAAGTGGGTTTTGAAAAAATATGTAATGTGCAACCCCACACTGCTAAGAGGCTTTTTTTACACAGGTGGTTATTATAAGAAATATTATAAAAACAGTTCCAATTCTTTAATACGCTCAAGATAGCTTGCTGCTCATGTAATTTTTGATGTCTGATCGCGACAAAATGTATAAAATTTTACAATCACAGTTTAATTTTAAACAGGTGAAGTTCATAGTCAGAAGATAAGTCCACCATCTCAATCCTGCAATTTCTGCGAGTTATTTATAAGAAACCAAATTTTCAAATACCTGTAACAGTCGACTTGAGACATCTAAAGCGCATTCAGTGATTCAGTCAGTCAAAAATATTTTTCACATGCATACCTATTGCGACTGACCAACGCGAACAACGTCGCGGGTACAGCTAGGTCATCAAGGTTACTTTATTCATCTTTTTGTCTTTATTAAACTGAACGGACGGTATTTGAATCTCGCATCGACTACTGATAAATGCCTGTGTGTGACGAGATCTGATGGCAAGCTACTAAGCTGGCATAAATAAATATACAGGATATAGCGCCTGTTCCAGCTTCTGATCTGGTCATTATTATTATTTATACACTATGGATGTATGTATCTTATTTTTCTTGACTGTACCTAACAGTGACTACAGCCAAAATTTGCCACAGGAAGGAACGCAAATCTTTGATGTGTATGAAACAAAGTACAGTAGCTTGCATAACATAAGAAACACAGCAGAACAGTTCGGCATTTATCGTGCGTCTTCGTGTGCGGTCGGCGCATTCAATGTTTCAAAGCAGGTGGAGTTTTATTGTTAGCTGTTGTATCATCATTGGTCAACTTGTAAGACGGTTGAATTAAAATGTTCCTTAAAATTCCCCAAAATTGATCGACCGGGAATCGAGAATTATTAAAACTAGCTATTGCTCGCGGCTGCGCCTGCGTGAGCGTCGGTTATCCTAGCAAATTATAGCCTACTAGCTGTTTCCCGCTGCTCCGCCCACGGTCTTATTTTTTTTTTATATTTGTGATGTAAGCTATCCTGTCTTTCAAGTTGGATCAAACTGGTGTGCAAATTTGATTAAAATCGGTTCAGTAGTTTCGGAGTTCATCCCGGACAAACATCGTGACACTGGAATTATATATAATAGATAGCCTTCCTCAATAAGTGGGCTATTTAACAGTGAAAGAATTTTTCAAATCGGACCCGTAGTTCCTGAGATTAGCGCGTTCAAACAAACAAAGAAACAAACAAAGAAACAAACAAACAAACTCTTCAGCTTTATAATATTAAGTATAAATAAAAACCCGACTGAGTAAAGCCGGGTCCTATATTAAACGCTTCATTCAACCATCCGTCATTTTTCTACCGCTAACGAATTTTACCAAAGCGAAACTAGTGTTTCAATAAGCCCTACGTGCGACGATCAGAATCTGCCTAGCCGTTATCCCAAGCTGTGTTGGGGTCAGCTTCCAGTCTTACCGGATTTAGCTGAATGCCGTATTTTACGATGACGCCTTATTGACGATTCTTTTGGAATATAGGAACCGCCCAAAAAAGAGTCGGAGAGTTCGGAGAAATCAGTCGGTGGCAAAATATAGACCACTAGCTTCTGCCCGCGACTTCGTCTGCGAGGACTTCAGAATTGGGTCCACAAAGAAATGAAACACACGGCCATCTGATCCAAAACTAGGCAGAGCGTGTACTATGGCAACCAGACAACTCGTCGCCAACACCGCAAAGGGGCGAACCTCAAATGAGAAAATTTTACAGGAGAGCCAAAAAACTATTTTTTTCTCCCGATGACGCGCTTATTTTGATTGTATATAAAAAATGTATTATGATAATTAAAAAAATCGAATGCAAGGTTGTAGTATGGAAACAGGACTACAAAATAAATACAAATATAACAATTTACAATGCTGGGTTTTCTTGGGAAAAGCCGAGAAAAAATATTCGCTTTTTTGTCGCGCCACTTTATTACCAAGTCATACCGTTTATCGAACATTCTCTTAGAGTTACGTCTAAATGCATTATGATAAGATACTTTGTTTTAAATGAAAATAAAAACTATACTCAATACAAAAATAATTATTCTATGCTATTAAAATGAGGTCACAAACCACAAACTTCTTGATTGTGAATATTTCTTAAACACACCAAATTACTTAGCAAGTTTAGTAAGATCGGATTCTTTGTCACTAAACCTGTGTATAATGGTTAACATCAAATAAAAATAATTTGGTATTTAAAGCAATGTTTCATATAAATTGCTAATCTAGACATGGTAACAAATACAATCACCAATGTGTTCATAATGACTACCTACTGAACTACAGTCATCTGTAGAAAAACAAGTATTTAAATAAAATGTGTACGCATGTATTAAAACTTAGCTACAGTCTTAAATGTAAGTACTTATAAAATATATATGTTAGTCTGTAAGGTATATATCTATGGGCCTAAGTAGCCTGACAATAAATAGTTTTATTATTATTATTATATTAAATGTTTTAATAGACGAAAAAGTTGGTGGTACTGATATTAACAGAAAATATAATATTGTTTTCTAAGGTTAACGCGAAGGTTAGACATTGAATTATAACTACTTTTAAACGGATTCTATCGCAGTTTATTTTGATTTTAGTTCCCGACGTTTTGACGCCTTTGCAGGTGTCAGAATAAAGGCTTAGAAAAGCGTCAAATTTAGGGTTACAAATTCTTATTTGTTAAGTATTTAGTGACTTTATAGGTTCCTTTAAGAATTTGGCTTGCGATCTTCTACCAGAAATGGACCTGTGAACAATGTCAGTGTGACTTGTTTTAAAATACAACAGCCGGCGTTTCTTTATCTACTTTAAACTCCACTACTTCCGTCCAGTTTATTGGAACATAAAGATGCTCAGTCTTTGCAAAGACAATGGTCTTTGCGAAAACTGAGCATCTTTATGTTTTGTGATAACTCTTTATAGTCCTTAAAATCAGAAGTCGAAGAATGTATGGTTGTGAAGATCTAGCCATTTGAATGTTAGGATACAGTTGGGATGGTAGGAATAAATCTCTAGCTTTTTGCACAGCGTAACTTATGGCACTATGTGCGGAGAGAGTCATTCTGTCCGTGGCTTGGAGCAAAGAATCTTAAAGTTATAGTTTGTAGATGTGTAACGTTATTAATGCAGTATAGCAAAGCAAAAGCGACTATTGAACTTTTATTTTGCCCTGAACATCCATCCACATAAAATGCTTATTGACTTAGAACCAGCAACGTCATGTTCATAAAAGAACATACCGTGGTAGCAATTTCTGACGACCCGCGTCTATTTACTGTTGCACGCCACGTGAAACAATAACAATCTCGATTTGCTTTATTGTAAATTGTGAGGTTATACACTGAAAGTTGTCTTTTATAAAATATTCCCCTCTTTTGTAATGGGTAAGAACATGACTGCTGCAAATCAAAAGACGCACAAACTCCTTGGGGGTTTTCGGCAGAAACTTCTTGCTTGTCTGTGTCTTCAAGTTGGCGAACAGTTTGCTTTTCCATCGTCATAAGTAGCACAAAGACTACATTGGTCTTTTTTGGGTTTTCACATGAAATTCATGGATTTTAACATCTTGTTATAGGTATTTCAAGTTTGTTAAGTAGCATACAGTGCATTTTTTTGACGCTTATATCAAAATGCTGATATTATTTCATTGAATTTGCCCGACAGTTATGCGATTTAACTCAAGGAAAACGATTCATAGGGCGATTTATGGGGCGAAACTGAACTGTGGCTTTCTGCATTACTCGCGAGATGTCGCCGCTATAAGGCGAACTTCGAGTTTCGTCTTTTTGTTAAATTTCGCTAGAACGGATTTTGAGATACGCCGGCAATCTATTTTCGTTTCTATTAGCCTTAAAGCTTTGCCCTTTTGTGACAACATAGAGCTCGATAAATGGAGCATTTTTGTATACTTAACTAATTTTTGACCGTTTGTATGAGGTTCGCCCCTTTGCGGCGTAGGCGACGAACTGATAAACATACTTATATATTTCTAAATACATACATATTATAGATAAATTACACCCAGACACAGAACAAATGAACGTGCTCATCACACAAAGATTTGTCCTGAGTGGGAATCGAACCCAGGACCTCCGGCTTAGCAGTCAAGGTCACTAACCACTAGACCAACAGGCACGTCGAACCGTTTTAACATCAAACTACCTCAGAAATTAGATTTACCAAAGTAACAGTTACAACGCTATAACTAGGACCACACTAGCCGACAAAGTTGCACATACGCAGCGAGCGCGTCGACACGCCCCTTCACACTTGTGTAACATCACGATTTTTATCAATTATCGTGCGTCAGAGAACTAATTATGTGTTATTGTGGCTTTAGATCACGATGTCACGTGATTTACGCAATTTTATATGAAAAGTGAGATGAGAGTATTGTTAGGTAACATATACATGTATATACAGCGTGTAACAAACACCCTGTACGATCCCTGAGAGTATTTATTATTCGGTATCGTACTGCGAACACATATAAGTAGCCATTAAATGGATTGGAGATTATTTTTCCCCAGTGAAAATAATTGAATAAAAATAAAAACTGATCCAAGGCAACAGCAACACTGACCGCTCCTCAAAGTTCACGTACTTACTACCCGCAGTTTAGTGTCAAAGAAGTCGCCTATACGAGACGGTTCATGAACTGTACCACGAATACGCCTTTATTGGATCGGACACGGGGTTTTTTACATGTCGTATGGGGACACAGGTCCAACACAGAGGAGGCCCTGTTGAGAACTTTACTCTAATATGAGATGGGGCACCCACCAGGGGCCATGCATCCCTGCTCTATGGAAGAACAGATATAAAACAGATATAGAACAGATAAACGGCCAGGGTAGCTACAGAACTATTGTGACTATTATTGTGTTAAGACTTATTATTGTCGGTTCAACCGTACGGGCTTCTTAGCACTTAACATAACTACATAACTACAAAGATACTGAAAATTTGCTCAAACCGTTGGGATCCTATGCTGTCATACATAATCAATGATACTATAAATTATTTTTCACTTGCTCTTACACGCACACTCTTACTCACACACTCTTCTCACACACTCCTACTCCCACACTCTTACTCACACACTCATTCTTACTTAAAATTTTCACTTCAAAGCTGTACCTTATCTAGTTTAGTTTATTTTACCAAGTTTTTTTTCTATTCATCATAATTGTTGTAGATTTTATAGGTAAGGCACCTGTGATACAATGATATTTTTCATTAGTACAGGTGCCGTTTGACTTTTTCTGTAATTAAATTTATTTATTCTGTAATTAATTAAATACTTAATTAAATACCTAAATACTTAGCATGGCGTGATAGTAAATAACAGCTATTATAATAGTGTGGATAACTTGTGGGAACGTCGTCGGGCGCGGCCGATTTTATAAACGGATGTCAGCTCCATCGTAATCAGTATACACTATAATGACATGACTACGGCCTGTTGGTCTAGTCACTAGTGGTTAGTGACCCTGACTGCTAGGCCAGAGGTCGTGGGTTCGATTCAAACTCAGGACAAATCTTTGTGTGGTGAGCACGATCATTTGTTCTGTGCCTAGGTTTAATTTATCTATAATATATATGTTTATCAGTTGTCTGGTTGCCATAGCACAGGCTCTGCCTAGTTTTGACAGCACGGATAGCCGAGTGGTATAGGTCACCACGCTAATTACCACTGTGCACGACGTGTTGCGGGTTCGATCCCCGCATGGGACATGCATTTGTGTGATCCGCAAATGCTTGTTGCAAGTCTGGGTGTTCTTTGTGCATGTGATTTGAATGTTATTATAAGAAGATAATATTATTATTATTATAATTCACAGCTAATGGAGAAATTATAGCAGTTGCAATGATTTTTCCATTCTTAAAGACATGAAAAACGTCATGTGTTCATTTTATTATACCGGCCTATAAACGTCCCACTGCTGGGCACAGGCCTCTTCCCATATAGAGAAGGAATGAGCATTGCTCACCACGCTTGCTCATTGAGGGTTGGTTCCAGTTAATTTTTTTTTGGAATCCAAGTTTCCTCACGATTTTCTTCTACACCAATGAACTTGATACCCACTTGTAGTCATCACATCAGCCTATCGCAGTCCACCGCTGAACGTAGTTCTCTATCCCTGTCTTGGGCAGTCCTCATCAACTTGTATTATAATACCGGCTTATAAACGTCCCACTGCTGGGCACAGGCCTCTTCCCATATAGAGAAGGAATGAGCATTGAAGCACTGATCATCCACTTGCATTAATTAGCCACAATTATGAAACATGGGTGGAGTTGTAAGGTTATAATTAAGTCAGACGCGCCTACTAAACCTACTCACGATCGTTGCGTAATGAGAGGATGTTACCTCCATCCTATTAGGAAATCAAGTACCACACCTTTAAGGTTGATTTTCAGGTAAGTGTATATATTGTGAGGTTTATATCCTTTCCTGATCAATGCTCGTTTCTTTTCTTTACATATTGTTCTTTTGTATGACAGGATTAATTTAAAAGGTGTGCGTATATTCAACGAGGTAATCAGGTGCATAAAACTGAACAACTTTTCTCAATTAACATAGGTCGATTTCTTTAAATGGAAAATGAACTTCTCATACAAAGTGACAGGTCACGTGACTTATGTTTGTATGAAAAGATCGTTCGATTCAGTGAATAAAGCGCATTTAAAATAATCTATGATTGCAGTATTTTTTATTAAATAAAAAAATAAGATAATGTTTTCTTTGAGCAAAATTTGGTATTAGTATTTAGAGTACTTTCCCAAAAAGAATCAATCCTATATATAAATTCATTAAATAAAAACAGGACTTTTAAAAAAATGCCTTATCCTTCCATGTTAATCTTTTTAGGAAATATTAAATTCAGGTATTAAATGATAAAGTGTAAGAACAAGATGACACAATTATTTCATAACTAAGGCACAACACCAACATGGCGTGAGTGTCATTACACAATCCAGGTTTATATTTCCCCATATTTAACAGTAAGATCACTTCAATTAAATTATTAGAACATAAACCACCCACTCGTGAAATTCGACACGAATCTGCACGAAGTTTCCCGAATAAAACCCGAATAGAAACCGTTGCGTAACCGACCAATCCCGTCGCGCAATCAGATAACTGACAAATCAATAGATCAATTACGATTGGTGCGTTCGAACGTTCCATATTCAAATCGATGTTCGCATTGGTTGATTTAAATTTAGAATTTGTTTCAGATACATTTTGCAACGGTTGCATTTTGCTGTCTGTTCGCGATTCCCGATTTCATTTCGATATGGAATCTATTAGTTATCTTGAGTATTGTCGAGCTGAGTGAATTATAAGTGATCATTTAATAAATATTTTCAGACTAGCTACTGCCCGCGACTTCGTCTGCGTGGACTTCAGAATTGGGTCCTAAAAGAAATTAAAAATTGGAATAAAATTTTCACCCGTGTTTATAGCTTGCGCTGTAATAGAGAAAATACATTTCAAAGCTGTCTGCCCACGGCTTAGCTCGGAAACCATTTTCATTTTTCCCTCGGGAACTACTTCAGGAATCGGGATAAAAGGTAGCCTGTTCTTTTCCATGTCAAAGGTCACATGCATGCCAAATTTCATCCAAATCCGTTCAGCCGTTTTTGCGTGATTGAGTAACAAACATCCAAACATCCACACTTTCACATTTATAATATTAGTAGGATTACTGTCACATTTTTCATTTCTTTTTAACCCAATTCTGAAGTCCATGCAGACGAAGTCGCGGGCAGAAGCTAGTAGTTAACATAACCTAACCTTTAATGGAAACCTTTCCTTACGCTTATGTATGGGAAAGAGCATAGGTGAGGCCCCCGTCAGTAGCCATGAGTTATGAGACTTGATACCGGTTACCATGATAGACAAGCGTCAATTATTTCATCGATGATTTTTCGGAATTGGCTTGTCAAACGGGAAATACCGGAACTCCCATAGGATCACTTTATTGTCCGTCTATCAGTCAGACTGGTATCCGTCCGTCTGTCAAGACCCATTATCTTGGGAACGCGTAGACGATATGGAGTTAAAATTAAAACAATACAGGCTCTTTCTGGAGTCAGATGGCCGTGTGTGAGCTGTCCCAATCTATACTTATCTATATATATAAAAATGAAACCCGTTTTCCGTTGTCACGATATAGCATGAAAACGGCTTGACCGATTTGGCTGATTTTGATCTTGAAATGTTTGTGGAAGTCCAGGGAAGGTTTAAAAGGTGTAAAACATAAATAATAAGTATAAACAAAAAAACTGTTCCTAATCTCGGGAATTACATTAATTAATTTACTTTTGACAGAACGAAGTCTGTCCGGACAGCTAGTATAATAATAATATTATAAAGCTGAAGAGTTTGTTTTTTTGTTTGAACGCGCTAATCTCAGAGGTTTCTGGTCCGATTTGAAAAATTCTTTCACTGTTAGATAGCCCACTTATTTAGGAAGGCTATAGGCTATAATTTATCACGAGAAACGACGGCCACGCAAGCGGAGCCGCGAAGCCGCTAAATTATTAGGTATTAACACGAATGGACGCGGAAGCCGGACCGGGTGTTGTGGTGCAACTTGGGAGAGACTTATGTCCAACAGTGGACCACGACAGGCTGAGTTAAGTTGAGGTATGAACACAGCCTGGCGAAAATCATACATCTGCCCATCTGCGTATTCGTTATTTATTTTTAACCATAAATACTCCTTGATATTATTTGTAAGTACCTACGACAAACTTTGACGACCTCCGTGATCGAATAGCGTACACACCGGCTTTCAAGATGTCGCTAGCTCTGAGGTCCCATGTCCGATCCCCGGACGGGTCAATGTAGAAAACAAACAAGACTTTCCCACATTGTCTCGGGTCTAGGTGCTTGTAGTACCTTCGTTGTCTCTGATTCCATAGCACAAGTGCTTTAGCTACTTACTTTAGATTCGGAGCAATGTATGTGATGATGTCCAAATTTTCATTTTTTTTATCATTTATTTTACTTATTATTGTAAGTCTGATTATTTTTAAGTGGTTGAATATTGAAACGTCAATCAGTTTGAAGTCGCCGTTAAGTCTCATGCTGTCTCTGTCACTTTAAAGTGTGAAATAGCGATGGATAGACGTATAAGAACTTCATAGATAATTAGCGTATCAGTATTCGGGGTAGGACTTATAATATTATTGCAGGAATTTGACTGCACGAGTGATAGCCGAGTGGTATGGGTCACCACGCTAATGACCACTGTGCGCGACGTGCTGCGGGCTCGGTCCCCGCATGGGACAAGTATTTGTGTGATCCACAAATGCTTGTTCCAAATCTGGGTGTTCTTTGTGCATGTGATTTGAATGTTTGTTAAACCCCCGCGACACAGGGATTTAATTACTTAGTGCGGGCGTCGTTTTTAAAAAAAAAACAAAAAGATTAAAAAAAAGAAGCAACCAACCTCCATCGTAGAGGGCAGCACGAGGCCTCTGCGACGCCCCGCGCCCTCCCTCTCATCCTGTAAAAAGACATAATATAATAGGCATGGTATGTTGACTGGGTAAAGAAAACCTAATTATATTTAGTGCGTCAGTTAGGTAATAAAAAATATTACAACAATATTTTTTGTTTTATCTAATTGCAAACAATGACTTAGTTAAAACGCATTAAAGTTTGGGGGAGTGGGGGCTCACTACGTCATGGCTCAGTATAAATTTTACAAAGGCGTGACGTCATGTGACATTTCAACTCAATGTATCTCCGTAATTTTTTGTACACGTGAAACATTAAAAATTACACTTTATTTATTCTTAACTTAGCTACAATATGTTATTATAAATAGGCGTGTGAACTAAGGTTTTTCTTCTATTAAGTAGATTATTGAAAAGTATTAGACACGTATTTTTTGTATAAAAAATTGTTTGTATTTCAAATCAAATCAAAATCATTTATTCAAACTAAGCTACTAAGTAGCACTTTTTGAACGTCATATATTTCATATTGACAGCACCCTGCCCCCTAGACAAGGCACACCCTCACAAGCGCCAACGCCGACAGAAATCGCCCAAATGACATTAAATGTATGGAAATGACATTCCCCTTCAATAAGTCACGCGACTTACCGAAGGGAAACGCCACGCCTCCATACATTCGAGCGACTCCATCAGCGACATCGATTGCAGGAATGTACCCGGTCCAAGGGGGCTGATTCGCCCACCCTTCATTCACCCTTCTTTATTAAGAAACATAACGATCAGCTCGCGAGCAAGCCGCGAGCCGAGCATTCGGAGCGCATTCGCCACATGTGGATACGCCCTTAGAACAGACTTTCCACATCTGCATCTCAAGGGAATGCTCTCAGTCATCAGAACTACTCAACCGGAAGCTGTGACCCAACTAAGACCTCACAATGTATGCGATGTAGTCATGTCCCTTATAAAGAGGGTGGATCTTATATTACTTGCGACCTTGTATGGGAAACTACACACGGTTGATTATACCGTACAACAAAAAAATACTTAAAATAAAATTTATTTTTGCTGTTGAAGCTACTACCGATTTTAACCACAAATATTAATGACTACCAACAAATAGTACAATATTAAAATAATGGAAATAAAACTGAAATTATGGCAAAATTTCGAAAAATCACATTAAAATTTAAAATTAAAAAAAAATTAAAACTGTCTAGGGAAAGTTAGGTTTAATAAGTAGTAAATGTAACCTCCTCTATATGCGATTTTGCTATGGCGGGTTCAGACCCAGTCATGTATAATTTGTTTTGCGATGCGCAGATTAATAAATTCTAGATAACTTCTGGTTACATAATTATGCCTTTTCGACCTATTTATTTGATTCAAAGAAAACTTACAGCTCGAGAAAAGTGCACATGATTTTTGGAATTTTTTAATTAACATTAAAATATATTTTACTGTCTACATAAAAAAGAAAACTAAATATTATAAAAGTCCTCTATCGCTTCTGCCTGTTCGCGATAAACTCAACTGTTAACTCAACAACAATTCATGCTGTTTTCACCAATGAATAGAGTGGTTCTCGAGTAAGGTTGTAGTATATAATTTGTCGAGTTTTTGTATACATAGGCTAACCGACATCTACGCGGATGAAACCGCGGTCATCAGCTAGTTATAAATAAATAGTATCTCGATATCGTCACATTCAGAGTATTTTAGATATATGTAATTGCATTTGCCTCTAGGATTATCTGTATTTGCCTCTACACATCATCGCCTATACCGCAGTTTGAAGACGAAAGTCTTCAACCAGTGCGTCCTGCGGCGCCGAAGGGTGGAAACTGACAACTGGACAATAGTCCACAAACTCAAAGTCGCTCAGCGAGCTATGGCGCGAGCTATACTCTGAGTTTCTTTGAAGGATAAAATCAGGAATGAGATTATCCGGAGAAGAACAGGAGTGACCGTCATAGATTGCAGAGTTAGTAAGCTGAAGTGGTAGCTGGTCAAGTCTGTCGAAGGACTGATGGCCGTTGGAGCAGACGAGTCCTTGAGTGGAGACCGCGAACCGGCAAACGTGGTGTAGGACGCCCCAGCCAGATGGACCGATGACCTGAAAAAGGTAGCTGGGTCGGACTGGATGCGGAAGGCGGAGGACCGGGTGTTGTAGCGCAACTTGGGAGAGGTCTATGTCCAACAGTGGACCGCGATAGGCTGAGTTGATTGATTGAAGCACATCCAACAAGCTTGCTAAACTCAATGACCGTGTGTCACAGTCGCGTCCATTGCATGTGTATCGTGGGAACTTAACATTTGTGCTTTCACTTACAGACATGATGTTTGACGAAACAAAAGTTATTTAGTTGCCTTCGATAAGATGTAGAATTGATGGAAAGGCCACTACTACCCATTGGTACTCCAAAGTCCTAAACGAAGACTTTGGAGTACCAATGGGTAGGAAAAAGTACGATGCCATCAAAAAAATAACTTGTAAAAAAAACTAAGGCTCGCAACTCAGTTTTCTACCCGTAATAAGATTTGAGATCCATGTAATACCAAGTCGGTTAATTTTTTCAGTCTTTACTTAAGGTTCTTTCTTATTCTTCTTTCTTATTTTATAAAAACGACGCCCGCACTAAGGAATTTAATCCTTGTGTCGCGGGGGTTAAACAAACATTCAAGTCACATGCACAAAGAACACCCAGACTTGGAACAAGCATTTGTGGATCACACATATTATGCTTGTCTCATGCGGGGATCGAACCCGCAGCACGTCGCGCACAGTTGTAGTTAGCGTGGTGACCTATACCACTCGGCTACCCGTGCAATCAAGTTAAGTCTTAAGTTAAAACGCAATCAGCTAACCTTACATCTTAAAGTGACCATAAAATATTAATAAATAGAGATAAATTTAATAAATAGAGATTAGGCAATAGCATGAAAACACAAATAGCTCACAAGGAATAAATAATTATTATATTAACTCATGTCGTGAAGGCCTAACGGTAAATTGAACGGTTTCGCATGCACATCGTTGCAGGTTCGAACCCAAGCAAGTACCAGTGTGACTTTTTTAAAGTAATATGTACTTTCTTAAGTATTCTAAGAAATGGACTCCAAAAAAATTAATCTGAAATCGCCAACCCCCAATAAGCAAGCGTGGTGATCAATGCTCATTCCTTCTCTATGTGGGAAGAGGCCTGTGCCCAGCAGTGGGACGTTTATAGGCTGACATTTTTTTTATTTAATTAGATTGTTTAGTGCGATTGCCAACTCAAACTATTTAAAAATCTTCCTCTTGAATCACTCTATATATTGCTGAAAACTGCATTAAAATTCGTCGCGTAGTTTAAAAGATGTAAGCGTACAGACAGCCGGGTACGACTTAGATTTATAGTATGTAAAGATATGTACGATAATCCGTTGCCTAGCAACATAATGGAGGCTAACTACAGGATGAGCTACGACTAGGTGAAGGTTGAACAATATGGCGACTGCGGCTGTTATGTTATAGCGACTTCCAATATTTTTATACAACACTAGCTGCCCGGACAGCCTTCGTTCTGTCAGAAGTAAATAGTAAAAATTAATTAATAAATATGTAACATTTATCGAGTGATCAATTATTGTATCATGATAAATTAAAACCTTTAAAGTTTTGGCCGATTGGTCCAGCCATTCTTGAGTTATGCGCTTACCAACATTAATTTTTATTAAAATAGATAGAAGATTTCAACAAACCAGACCAAAATGAACAGAGTTCGTACTCCAGCTACAAAACAGACAAATTTCTGAACGCACCTATAGTACCACTATCTCATCTGACCCGGTGTCCAAATCGGAAAATACTCTGTTTTATAATCATAAATGAGTAAAAGCTATTGGAATCTATGTCATTTTGGCATTTTTACTTGTCAATTTATTAATTTAGTCGGAATAAAAACAGGATGGATTGACACAGATGGTTGTCAAATCTAATGTCAAAATAATGAAATAGAAAAGGGCTGTTTTTAGGGTTTTCCCGGAAATTATTCGATTTTTTCTCGCCTTTTAAACCTTCCCTGGACCTCGACGAACATTTCAAGATCAAAATCAGCTAAATCGGTTCAGCCGTTCTCGAGTTTTAGCGAGACTCACGAACAGCAATTGATTTTTATATATATGTATAGATGTATAGATGTAAGAAAATAAACGCAATACTTCTTAAGGGACATTGTACACAGTATTGTGAACAACTGTCACTATGAAATCAACCCACAAAATCGCGAAAAAAAATCGAATATTCAGTACATATTGTCGAGTTTTTCTTCTTCTGCCTAGCCTTTTCCCAAGCTATGTTGGGGTCGGCTTCCAGTCTTCCGGATTTAGATGAATACCGTTTTTTTCCATGGAGCTAGTGCCTAGGGGCTGTCCATTAATCACGTGATGTTTTTTTTGACATTTTTTAACCCCCCTCCCCCTTGGTGGTATATGGTGAGGTTTAAGACACCCCTCCCTCCTATATCACATGTATTTTTTAGTTCCTACAAAGAATCTTATTTTTTTTTTTATATTTGTAAAATACAGGTCAGTATCATCTTATTTTATTATACTCGCGGAAACTTCACGTCCTTCGTTGCCTGGCAACAGCGAATCAAGGTCACACTACAAGCTGCTTTCGATTTTGTACGAATTTGACGAAAAAAATAAATACACGTGATATATTACTACCCCCTTGTGATGTTTTCAATCCTCACGAGATTAATGGACAGCCCCCTATCTGACCTCCACAACCTATTGCTAGGTAATACAGTATTCAATTGTAAGACTGGTTGTCAGAATTGTAATGACTTAACGACTGTCAAAGATCACTAGACGACAGTCGGGACCTACGGCTTAACGTGCTTTCCGAGACAAGAAGGGGTCTCGATATGTTTACAAATGGTCACCCATTCACGGACCAACCTGTTGTTTTTTTCTATTATCAGTAGTGTGCCATATATACATGAAGACTTTTTTCATACTTTCAATATTATCGCATGTGTGCGGCTAGCGTAATAAGGCAAAACTTACCATTGAACAAGAGTCAGAAAGTTACTTTTATATTTATATTTACGGTTCTGCCCGCGACTTCGTCTGCGTGGACTTCAGAATTAGGGTCAAAAAGAAATGATAAATGTGAAAGTAATGAAAATGGAATAAAATTTTCACCCTTGTTATAGCTTGCGCTGTAATAGAGAAAAATACCAAATTTATAAGCTGTCTGCCCACGGCTTAGCTCTTAAACAAATTTCAATTTTCCCTCGGGAACTACTTAAGGATTTGGGATAAAAGGTAGCCTATGTTCTTTTCCATGTCAAAGGCTACATGCATGCCAAATTTTATCCAAATCCGTTCAGCTGTTTTTGCGTGATTGAGTAACAAACATCCAAACATCCTCACTTTTACATTTATAATATTAGGAGAATAGGAGAATCTAAAAAGCTACGTATCTGCGAACATCTAATCCCTACTTAAATTAAGTCATCATTAATCATAACTTAGGTGGTATTTACTCAATAATACGTAACTTGTTTTGATGTACAACCGGATGCTGTACAACCTCTTTACTGACCTTTCATTTTAACGTCTTGAGGTCGTTAGAGTGATCTTTGTAACTAACGTAGTGTAAGTTTTTTTAAGCCAGGTATATAATAATAATAAATGTGGACAACATCACATACATTGCTCCGAATCCAAAGTAAGTAGCTAAAGCACTTGTGTTATGGAATCCAGAGACAACGAAGGTACCACAAACACCCAGACCCGAGGCAATGTAGGAAAGTGTTTTTCTACATTGACCCGTCCGGGGATCGAACCCGGGACCTCAGAGCTGACGACACCTTGAAAACCGGTGTGTACGCCACTCGACCACGGAGGTCGTCAAGGAACAACTTATAGAGTGGTCTTATACTAAAAGTGACTTTATTTTAAGTAGCAGTGTCACTTTCAGCCAATAGGAATTATAATGTATCGACAGTTATCGATATTCCAAGTGAAAACTTCTTTAGTGACGCTGTGCACTTTTTGGGATGGGTAAAAAATGTTGAACTTGCGTCAGGTGTCACGTGACTGATCGAAAATGCCTAAGACGTGGCGCATGGCGCTAGTGCGAGTGTGAGATGTCATCCGGTGTCAGCATAGAAGAAATAAAACAATGGGTGTCCTTTTTGAAGTGATAACTTCTTTAGCGGCGTTGTGCAAAACCATATTATTATGTAAAATTCGTGTATAATAATATAAAGTGTTTAAAATATGGAAATTGAATAAAGTGCATCTGTTAATACTATTTTTATTTGTTAGTTTTCCCTTCTGTCGGCACTCCCGGAGTGCAACTCGTTGCTCATTTTTGTTTTTTATTTAATGTATGGGCTCGACAACTACCCATCAGAAAAAGCTAGATAAAAATATTTGTGTATATGACAGCCTGATTCATATAGAATATAATCAGTATAAGAATCTTTAATTTTTGAAAAATAATTTACTTCTTAATATCCATGAAACTAACTAAAACACGCCGACGATTTTTCATACAAACATAAGTCACGTGACCTGTCACATTGTATATTTCATTTTCAATTTCAATATTTCGACCTATGTTTATTGGGGAAAGTTGTTCAGTTTTCTGCACCTGATTACCTCGTTGAATATACGGACTCCTTTTAAATTAATCCTGTATTTTTTTATTATCTAACTGTCAAATTAAATAGATGGTTACTTTTTATATCCAGTTAAATAAATACCTTAAACCCCGTCCCGTCACGAAGCATGGCGTACCATACAAAGTCATAATCAATTATAATTGCGTGATTTTATTGACAAAGTAATCTCAGATACTATTAAATTATTCCATAGTTGTTTCGTGTTAAATGAAGATTTCGAAGCATAGTTATAAGCTATCTATCTCATTAATATAGCGAGGTCGACGAATGATGGTCTCGTATCCGGTCTTATGTTGCAATGATTCGATGCGCTTGCGCATTAAAATTAAACTATCAGTTTGATCTTTAAATTATTAAGGTTTTCCATTGGCAGATGACTTTTATTCGAGGAATTGACTTGCTTCACGGGATTGTTTGACGAAAACTTAAGGGCCTACAGCCAGACCAATGAGAAACTAATTACGTTAGCAACGTTCACTAAGGGCACCCCCTGGGGAGTTCGGACCTCGACTTAGTGCGCTGCTAACAATCTTAGTAAGACAAACAGCAAGACAGGGCTGGATCTAAGTCTTTATTATTTAATATAGTTCAGCAAGGCAAGGCATCGGCAAGTCAGCCAAATATTTTTCTTAAAAATTCAAATGCTAACGAACCTATTCGAAATTCGTATTCTTGTCAACCGTCACCTGCCAACGGTTTTTTCAAGTTTTAAAATCGAATGTTTGGACAGATCATTAATAGGTACAAGTTTGTGTTGATCTCGTTATATTAAACCTAAGGTCAGTTAGAGGTGGGTTCGTGTTGTAGTACATCAGAACTAGAGTTGCGACACGATTTAGTTGATGCGCTTGCGCATAAGGCGAAGATCTTTGGCGCACATAAATCGTAGAAGAATTTATGCGTGTGAATAGAGATTAGTCAGTTGATGTTTTACGGTTTGAAAATTAGGAATAGACACATATTGGACTTATTTTTACTACAGTTTAAGATCGTATTGGGAACCAGAGATTGATGATAAGGTTCTATCGTTTTTCAAACATTTTTGGAAGATAGGTTATCCAATGTGAAACAGAAGAAACGTAATAAATCTAAAGGAAAAAAAAATACTTCCCTGGGGAATTGCCAAGACGAGGCTAGGGACCGGGATCGCTGGAGGGAATGGAGGGAGGCTTTTGCCCAGCAGTGGGACAGTACAAGCTAACTATAATAATAATATAATAACCTACACATGATTTTTAGGTTAGTATTTTTTTTTAGAATCGTTATTACCTGATACATATCTTTCTCAATAATATTCTATTGTTCATATATGACCATCATGGACAGGGAAACGGGAGACATCTACCAGACAACTTTTGGATGGAGAGGAAAGTTAAAAATCAGCCCTAATAAACATACAAAAATACATCCTACTATAATATTACTATAAATGTGAAAGTGTGGACGTTTGGATGTTTGTTACTCAATCACGCAAAAACGACTGAACGGATTTGGATGAAATTAGGCATGCATGTAGCCTTTGACATGGAAAAGAACATAGGCTACTTTTTATCCCGATTATTTAAGTAGTTCCCGAGTGAAAATTGAAAATTGTTTACGAGCTAAGCCGCGGGCAGACAGCTTTGAAATTTGGTATTTTTCTCTATTACAGTGCAAGCGATAACACGGGTGAAAATTTCATTCCGTTTTTTATTACTTCTTGGACCCAATTCTGAAGTCCACGCAGACAAAATCGCAGGCAAAGCTACTACTGCATAATTACTAATTTCAGTGAACCAAAAAGAAATATTCATTTACCAGATGTTTTATGGTTTCCAGCGTCTGAGCGTACCTTATTGTTACAGGGAGCTTACACGGATACCAGTACAAAAAAAAAATAGTTGGAAAATCCAAAAGTGCACGCCTCATAATCTATTTTTTTTTTCTTTTATATTTATTTTATCAGAACTTTGTCGGTGAGCGACAATACCGTTTCATAAAAAAACAACAAATAGGTTTATACTCTACACGAAAAACTTGAAAAAAAACAATGAATACCTCCATACTAAAATAAGGAGGTTTTCATCTCATTTTTAAAATGTCATTTTGTCATATCAAAAAAAAACCTCATTTTAAAATTGCGATTATTTGTAAATAATAATTAAACTACATCGAATTATACCGTGAAAAGTAATAGGCATAAAGTAGTAATATTCCTCAAAATACTGAAGCCTATAAAAAAACATCCAACTCGATAAGTGAAGTATTTCGCTCGTTATCGTGACCACAAGATACGGGATCCGTACATACAGACACACGGACGTCCAAGACAGAACTATTTTAAACAATTTTTTAATTAGTTTAAATAATAAAAAGAGATTTAAAAATATCATGAGTGTTAAGAATAGTGTTTTTTCTCAACATTTGTCTATCTATATTCACTAATAAAAGCAATAAAGAATAATAAAAGTGTCATTTTAAGTTGGAGAATCACTCGGTGTGCGTAAACTGACAGTAATACCCACCTCAACGCTTCGCTTATGAGGCGTGCAATATCCAATTTAAAAAAATCTAGATAGCTTATTTATGGAGGAAGGCTATAGGTTGCCGATAACCGTCGGCCACGCGGACGGAACCGCGTGCAAAACCTAAAATCAAAATCAAAATATTTTTATTTCAAGTAGGCCTTTCCAGGCACTTTCAAAACATAAAATGACGCTAGTTGCGCAGTTCCAAAAAGTCATTCCTATGTTTTTTTGTTTTATTTTTAACAAAACGACGCCCGCTCTAAGTAATTTAATCCTTGTGTCGCGGGGGTTTCACAAACATTCAAATCACATGCACAAAGAACACCCAGACTTGGAACAAGTATCTGTGGATCACACAAATGCTTGTCCCATGCGGGGATCGAACCCGCAGCACGTCGCGCACAGTGGTAATTAGCGTGGTGACCTATACCACTCGGCTATCCGTGCAGTCTCAAGGAGAAGAACCGGCAAGAAACTCCTTAGGTACCCTAGTACTCCACATTACCCTCATGTACCCTGGTCGCTGAGCCTGATGATATTCCACATGCACAAGGCCGTCAGGGTTGACAGGTGATTAATTACTTTCTATTAGTGAAGGAAGGTCGATAGAGGCGGTCGTGTCCGGTACATCCAAACGTGTGTTGCGACACGATCGCTGCGCCTGCGCATCGTAAGGCGAAGGCTTATGTTACTTAGGAAGATATTATCTATACTCATATTATCAAGCTGAAGAGTTTCTTTGTTTGTTTGAACTGAAATCTCAGGAAGTACTGGGCCGATTAGAAAAAATATTTCAGTGTTAGCCCATTAATCAAGAAAGACTATAGGCTACTGTTTGTCGCGATAAACGACGCCCACGCGGGCGGAGTTGCGAACAAAATCTAGTAAATTATAAAAAGTATTTTCAGAAGAGAGAAGTGTCAAAATGCTCGGTAAATAATGATTTTGGTAATTCTTTAGTTTCTTTCTGATAACTTTAGAACAGCTGGAGTAGATCGCGTTGGTATCATGTAGAAATCGAACTTACAGGTTGTCACGCAGTAGTTCCTTCCATCACACGACTATCCGTGTAGTCTAGTCAAAGCCAGGTGAACAGTCGAAGGTGAGGGGCTTGAGAGTTAGCCGTACGGTTTGACTTATAGTAAAGCTCGACGCGGTTGGTCCGTGGACGGGTGCCCATTTGTTAACATATGAGACCCCTCCTTGCCTCGGAAAGCAAGATAAACCGTTGATCCCGACTGTCATACAGTGATCTTTGACAGTCGTTAAGTCATTACAATTCTGTCAACCAGTCTTACTATGGAATACTGTATTACCTAGCAATGGATTCTGGAGGTAAGATAGGCAGTCGCTCTATAAAATACGGTATTCAGATAAATCCGGTAAGACTGGAAGCCGACCCCTACAAAGCTTGGGAAAAAGCTACGCAGAGAGGAGGTGAGCAGTCAAAGCCTACGCTCAGACTAACTGCGGTAGACCTCATGTGAAAAAAACTATTATTTTAGAAAAATCCTTAAAAAAAAATACCACGCGAACGAAGTTGCGGGCACAGCTAGTATGTAATAATTCAAGGTTAAGACCGTTAGCTATACCTAATAAAAAAAAAAAATTGCATCAACTTATATAGCTTATTCTAATTATTACAATAGGGAGAATCCTTTTAAGCAAACAGTTTTGCTTGTGTTAAGATGCTCCGCCCTTCCCCAAAATATAATTCCGGAAAATTTAAATCATAATCTTCGCCTTAAGTTAAAGACTACTTCAGTCTGAGATAGCAAGGTCGTGCCATCACCGACGCTCCAATTTGGCACTGCTTGCCACACCTAACGTGCCCATCTAAATGCTCATTTGAGGGGCCATCCATAAATTACATCACACGAATTTCATGCTTTTTGACCCCCTCTGTGACAAGGATGGGGCCTTGTCACAGCTGGTCACTTTGTGAGACTAATGTGGCGACTAGTGTAACGTGAATTAAAACAGCAGTTCCGAAATATATTTTATTTCAATTCAATGATTTATTAATAAAATAACAGCACGACATTTTTATTGAGGTTTTCTTTAAAAGTTCGTGTTGTGCTTACTTAGATTAAAATAGATATTGAAATGTGACGTCACGAAAGACCCCCTTCCCACCCCCGTGTCACACAATGTCACACGACGTCGACCCCCTCCCTACCTCTTAACGAGTGACGTAATATATGGATGGGCCCTTACTACGATACGTGATTTATTCAGAGCAAGGTAATGTATCCCCCTACCGGTGCTGCAAAGAGCTTGCGTAAGCGATCCCGCGGCTCCAGCGGCAAGGACAGGACCGGGGTGTTTTTGGTCGGTGCAAGTCAGACATATCCCCACGCTGTGCCCTCAGCGTGGGTCGAAGTCATTAGAGTTGTACCCCGACAAGAAAAAATAAAAGTAATATATCTCACCAAAAACATAAATGTGTAAATCAGAGCCAAGTTCAATATTAATAATATCGGCTGTCGATAACGCTGACAAAAGATTTGAGATCTTGAATGGCAAGTTCTGTACCTATGGTGTATGAAAATAAATAATATAACTCCAAATGCTTCGTGTAATTCGAACGAATCGACGACCTCCGTGGTCGAGTGGCGTACACACCGGTTTTCAAGGTGTCGTCAGCTCTGAAGTCCCGGGTTCGATCCCCGGACGGGTCAATATAGAAAAAAACTTTTCTACATTGCCTCGGGTCTGGCTGTTTGTGGTACCTTCGTTGTCTCTGAATTCCATAACACAAGTGCTTTAGCTACTTACTTTGGATTCGGAGCAATGTATGTGATGTTGTCCACATTTATTATTTACTAGCTGTTGCCCGCGGCTTCGCACGCGCGTAAAGTCAAGAGTAGTAAGTAGTAAAGGATAGATGGATATATTCTGGGATTTTCAAAGTAAGGAGCATAAATTATATTTTTCATATACTATTATGGCGTTAAAGTTATGATAAAGGTCGCAGGAAGCCGCTGGATGCAGGTCGCTTCCGACCGGCCAATCTGGAGGTCATTGGGGGAGGCCTATGTTCAGCAGTGGACGTCTTATGGCTGATATGATGATGATGATGATGATTATGGCGTTAAGATAATAATAAGATAATGTGGAAACATCACATACATTGAGTTTGGATAAACTTTGAAAACACAGACAAAACTTGAAAATCATTCACACGAAAAGATGAAGAAGAATCACATACATTGCTCCGAATTCAAAGTAAGTAGCTAAAACTCTTGTGCTATGGAATCGGAAACAACGAAGGTACCACTAACACCCAGACTCGACATAATGTAGAAAAGTGATTTTCTAATTTTCTACATCGACCCGTCCGGGGATCGAACCCGGGACCTCAGAGCTGGCGACACCTTGAAAACCGTTGTGGACGCCACTCGAACACGGATGTCATCGTAAAGATATGTTTTAGATGGTCATTTATTTATATCGAACCAGAAACCCGTATATGAAAGGCATGGCCTTATCTTTAAATATAAAGTCTACAATATAATACCTTGCAACCCCTATTTAACCATCTTAAGGCGTAAAATTCAAAAATCGCTAAAATAAGTTTTCATTTATTTCTAACCAAAACCCGTATACCAAATCTCATCTCTCTCTTTGAAAATGACAAACTTCCTAAAAAAACTTCCAACCACTATTGCACCCCCTTAGAGGGTAGATTTCTAAAATCTCGGAAATACGTCTTATTTATTTCTAACTCATAATCCTATGAAATTTAATGTGCCTATCTATGAAAACTACACAATTCTATATACCTACAAACTTCCATCCCCTATTTTACCCTCTTAGGGGGTAGATTTTCAAAATCGCTGTTATACGTCTTTATTTATTTCTATCGAGAAACCCGTATACGAAATTTCATGTGTCTGTCTTTAAAAATACTGGACTTCCCCTACAAACTTTCACCCCATATTTAACTCCCTTAGGGGTTGAATTTCGAAAAATACTGAAACACGTGGTTTTTAATTTTTTACCAGAATGGTAACCACAAATTTTTATGGTGTAAACTACAAAAATAACGTTTTTCCATACAAACTTTCATCCCCTATTAAATACCCTTGGGGGTTGAATTTCGAAAAATCCTTCCTTATTCCTTGCCTACATTATAAAGGAAACCTCTGTGCGAAATTTCAGCTTTCTAGGTCCAAGGGTTTGGGCTGGGCGTTGATGAGTCAGTCAGGCCTTCTCTTTTTATTTATATAGATAGATATAATAATATATAATATATATAAAGTATAGATAAATAATTATAGTATCTTAGCCGTGTGCAGCGCCCCTTATTAAACTCCACTGCGGGTGACGTAACCTACGACAAACTTATTATTTGCGGTTGGTACAGTATTCGGGTCTAGGGATTGAACCGCAAAATTAAGTTTGTTTTTTTTTGTATATACTTTTCCGGGATAAAAACTACCCAGTGTGGTGCCCAGGATATTAAAGAACAATTATACCAAGTTTCATCGAAATCGAACCAGTAGTTTTTGCGTGATGCCTGAACAAACAGACAGACAGACAGACAGACAAAATTTTTTTAAATCACATTTTTGGGTTCGGTGTCGGTCTAGTAACACACCCCGCCATTAATTTTTTTGATATTTTCAATGTACAGAATTTTCACTTCTACAGATTTATTATAAGTATAGATTATTATTATTTATAATTATGTTGTTTTAGACACTAAGTAGATACTAGAATAAGTATATTGAAATTTAAAAGAATAATATATTAGTTGCCAACGTTTCAACGCCTTTGCAGGTATCAAAAAGTAAGTAAGTAATGTAAAAAGTTTTATTTCAATGTCTAATATTCGCATAAACCTCCGAAACCAATATGTCTTTAATTATCTTAACACCTTCCCTGTCCCGTCAGAAGACACAATAGTTAAACAATGGAAATATTCGCATGTGACTCACGTTACGGGGCAGTGAAAGGGTTAAAACATTTTTTTTTTACAATCATATCTATAGAGATAGGCCAGATTCGAATGAAGAATTTATTCCGATCTAATACCAAGTATGGTTTTCGTTTATAGGTCGATATTATAGTAAATACTAACTACTGGTATTTAACTTAATAGACTAGACCAATTTTGATAAAATAATGATTTGATGATATTAATTTTATGGAGGTAGCTGTACTAGCTGCCATCCTGGATTAACGCAGACTATTTTTAACCGCCTTCCAAAAGGAGGTGTTTTCCAATTCGAAGATTTTTATAAGTTTGATGAAAAAGACTGTGATCTGATAAATCGCGAGGTGCACCGCGGGGCGCAGTTAGTAAATAATATAACTTACCATGTAAACCATGAATCGCCTTTTGCCCGAACTTCCTTTCAGTTGTTCGTGTGAACTGATGGACAAATAATAATTTGATTAGTATAAGCCCCAAGGAAATAGTCAAATTATGCCTACTTTACACAATTGGGTATTTGACAAAAAAAAAATAATTTCATAAAACAAAAAAATACTTTAAACTATAACGAATTCTAAAAACGACACACTATATATTTTTATATTGAGCTAGTTACAAGCATTCCAATATTGCTAATTTGACAGAGATAGCGATAATGTTTTGTGACGTCAATATTCAGTTCTCCATACTAGTCTGGGGCTGCCCCAAACAAGTCGTCGTTTTGCGAAAAAGAGATAGAGCAAACATCAACTAACTTTAAAAGCTTCTAACTTATATAATTGTGTTTATATTTTTGTTATTTTTTCGCAATTTTGCTTCAATTTACAACTACATAATTATAGAAATAAATTTTTCGATAGTAGTCAAATACCCAATTACAGCGATTTACCGGAATACGGTTGCTGCAGTGTATATTTTTTTTTCGATAAAATTGATTTTAGCGGTATGCAATAACCGGCTTCAAGAAGAAGTTTTTTAATTTGTTACCCATTTCAAATTTTATTCAAATAGTCATGTGAAGTCTTTCGCCTCGCAAAAGTTAGATAGCCTACAAAAATTTGCTAATTTCGCATAGGTCTATCAGTCCATTTCGACCAATCGCAGGCCAGTAGCTTGTCTCTCATTGGGGGAGAATGACAGGTAGACCTTATGCGACACAAATCATAATAGACCCTTGCGGATGTTTGACACGCGAAGCCCTCATTGGAGTGGCACCCTGTTGGTGCCACTTTAAGTTCAAAACAGGGCGAAAGCTTGAAAAAATTTGTTTTTCGATTCGCGATTTTTGTTACCAAACTCCACCAAAGCGGCTGGACCGATTTATATGAAATTTTGTGTGCATATCGGATGGCCTGAGAATCGGCCAACATCTATGGGGTCATCCATAAATTACGTCACACGTTAATTAAGTTTATTAAAAAACAATTGAAATAAATCATATTTCGGAGCTGCTGTTTTATTTCGATAATGATTTTAGATGTAAATATGTGACGTCACACTAGGGAGGTCTCACAAATGTGACCAGCTGTGACAAGTACGGGGGAGGGGATCAAAAAGCATGAAGTTCGTGTGACGTAATTTATGGATGGACCTTATTTTCATACCCCAAAATGATAAGGGTGACCATCTCCAGAATATGGCAAAACAAGGTTTGCTGGGTCAGCTAGTTGTCCTAATCAACTCGAATATGAATAGTCATTCTTCTGCTGAGCGAGTGTGATGCACAATTCATACATTTTTACCAAACTCATACACATAATCAAAGTGAAAATCATACTTACATAAGAATGATACAGCCGAAACCATGTTGGAATCATAACTACATAACCTCGCATACAACCTCTATACTACAATAAAAAAGATACTGGCCACTACTAAGCGAAACTATAAATCACATTATCTAAAAACACATTTAAAATTATATAATTATTCTAAATTTAAATGTAAAAATACTGGCCATTAAACAGTCGTTAATATTTTTTTTAATCATTTATTTGCTTTTACTTTTTTATTTATTTTTATTCGTTTCATTTTAATAAATATATTTCATCCTTGATGGTTTGAATCTGTAACAAAAGAAAGAATTAATTAATGGAGGTAAGTAAATAATTAAATGATATGTAAAAATTAATTATTTAACTCTACTTTGTGGAATTGTTGATACCTACCTACATAATCCTACTAATATTATAAATGTGAAAGTGTGGATGTTTGGATGTTTAGATGTTTGGATGTTTGTTACTCAATCACGCAAAAACGGCTGAACGGATTATGATGAATTTGGCATGCATGTAGCCTTTGACATGGATAAAAACATAGGCTACTTTTTCCGATTCCTTAAGTAGTTCTCGAGGGAAAATTTAAAATTGTTTACGAAATCCGTGGGCAGACAGCTTTGAAATTTGGTATTTTTCTCTATTACAGCGGAAGCGATAACACGGTTGAAAATGTTATTCCATTTTTTATGACTTTCACATTTTTCATTTCTTTCTGGACCCAATTCTGAAGTCCACGCAGATGAAGTCGCGGGCAGAAGCTAGTATAATTTTAAACTTAAGTTTGCACGGAACCCTCGGTGCGCGAGTCCGAATCGCACTTGGCCGAGTTTTTTATAATATAAGCAGGTGTTAATGCTAAGTGTTACAATCAGTATATAATCTCTTCATTAGCGATACATACACCAGCAAGAAATGGCTCAATCATTAAATACGAGTGCATTCTACCATACAGAATATATAAAAATCCAGAATTTCTTTTCCTTATATGTTTAAATAATAAGACTATATGAGTATAGATTTCTTGTATGAATGTTACATGGTTCATACATAAATGTATGGATAGCATGCAAGATAGGTTTTGAGTTGCAGTGACCTAAATTTATAAAACACACCTTCATGTGCATGTAAAGTGCTTTATTAATAAATCTATAGACGAAAGATTTTATTTTTAACCTTCATGCATAAACAAACTTTTAAAATACTGTGTTTTTTTTTGTTTGTCAGGCGATATCTCCGCGATGTTCACATTTGAAGGACCGACAACAGAGACTAACCGTCTTAGTAGGAACTAAGAAGAGCATTACTCAACAAATAATATATACATGATATGTAGGGGAAGATTATTCCGCGAAAAACTAATTCAGCGGGGAGTCACGACCTCGACGGATTGAGGAATACGACGCGCGGAGGAGGAGGGGAAGATTGGCACGTTACCATTCGTAAACTTTTTGAACTTTGATTTAAAAAAAAAACTAATATCAAAGATAAATTGCTTAATCAATTATTGTAACAAATTCAGCTTCCTAATAAAAATGTATGAAGTCATTTTTTTTTTTTTAAACGACACCCGCACTAAGGAATTTAATCCATTCAGGGGTTCAGGGGTTTCACAAACATTCAAATCACATGCACAAAGAACGTGCAGACTTGGAACAAGCATTAAATTTGTGGATTACACAAAATATACTTGTCCCATGCGGGGATCGAACCCGCAGCACGTCGCGCACAGTGGTAATTGGCGTGATAACCTATACCACTCGGCTATCCGTGCAGCCAATTATTTCTTAAAATAAATTAATGACATGCATTTTAATAAAAGATGTCAAATGTCCGAATGTACCCCATTATAGGGGTACATTCTTACAAACGCAGGGGTACATTCGGACGGTAGGTTGGTAGGTATACACAAATGCCCTGTGATATCCAAAATACACCTTCAGCCCCAAAATGAACACCTTTCTATAAGAATGTAATAATTTAGCTTAGATAAACAGGAAACAAAAAATTGGATCTCCCATACTAATCCGGATCGTCTGATGGTAATTTTATGGTAAGGTCAATTTGATTTTAAGAATTGGGTATTTGACTACTATCGTAATATTCATTTAAGACAAATGTTTCTTAAAATAGTCGTAAATTTAAGGAACTCAGGAAAAAATATACACAATTATAAAAGTAAGTTGATGACGCATCTTCTATCTCTTTTTCGCAAAACGACGACTTGTACAGTCACGAGCATAAATATGTCATACACATAGCGAAATTGTAAAACTTATTTAGCGAGAAGTTCTTGTTGAAACTCAAAAATATATAGATGATTTGAGATCTGTTATAGTTTTGTGTTGTTAAATGATTAATGAATTGATGGTGAGTTCCTGTTAAATTATTTTTTTACTATTTCGCTATGGGTATACATACATATTTATGCTCATGAGACCTTTTGGAAGTAGGTTAAAAATAAATAGTTAAAAAAGGGTTCCATTTTCAGTTTATAAATGGAATTATTCATAACAATCTCTGTAGTCGAGTAGCGTACACACCGGTTTTCAAGGTGTTGCTAGCTCTAAGGTCCCGGGTTCAATTCTAGATTCCTGCATCTCCCGGTCAATTTAGGAACAAACACTTTTCTATATTGTCTCGGGTCTGGGTGTTTGTGGTACCTTCATTGTCTCTGATTCCATAACATTTTGGAAAAAAACCTTTTTTTAATTTATTAAAAAAGCACTAAGGAATTGAATCCTTGTCTCTTACATTGGATTCGGAGCAATGTATCTGCATTTATTTATTTTATTTTATAAGTAAAACTAAAATAAAATTTCTTAAATTAATTCATTTATCTGCATTTACTTAAGTATTACTGTACCGTAATTATGAAAAATAATTCTTAAATATAAAAATTTGCTAAACAATTATTAAACATTAATAGTGGAAATTATATGCAAATGGATATTAGATAAGCTGAAACAATTGATGCTAGATAGATACCTTTGTAGTAAGACTGTAATCTTGTACACATATTTAACTAAAAAAAAAAGAATAAGGAGTATCTTTGATCAGATTAACAAACACTAATAAATACAAAAATCTTTCCAAAATCATCTTAATATTTTATTAACTTCCATTTATATCATGTTTATTTCATGCAAAATAATCAGTAAAGTAAGAACGAAATTTTATTTTTATTATGATTTAAATAGTTAAGTTTTATTAGCCTCTCCGTTATTAAAAAGTGGGAAAATCCATTTTTAACATACAGACAAACAAAACAGGTGATACCACTTACTTTTACTTCATTTTATAAATAAGTTCTAAGGATTTTAATGGCCTACTTAAAGTTGTTCCAAGTAAGTACATAAAAAAATAATCTACAAGTCTCAGAGACAGAATGATTCTGCATTAAAAACAATCGTAACTTATTATATTATTTATAATACACACCTTAAAACTTCCATCCAAAAGCCAACATTTACCACACAATACCCACACACTTACAACAAGATATTAACACATTTTAACCGAATTATATTCACCAATCCATTAACATAAACTTATTTCAAAAGTAAAATATGTAAACTCGCACGAAAAAAGTTTTTCATAAACGTCACGTAAATATTTTCATCGAACTGTCAAAATTATATTACCTGATCGAAAAAATAGAACACGGATACGGAACTCAAGTTTACATAAACGCAGCATTATGATTTAGTCGGATTATAATTAAATAAATCGGCGCAAAGATAAAAAAATACATTTATTATTTGCGTTTTGTTTTACTTATAAGCAAAGTAAGCGTATGCGAGGATATCCTAGTTTTTGTTTCGAAATTCTTACGCGCTGTAAAGACCGCTGTCCGGTTGCAGTGGCCTTCTAATACTGTTCAAGCAATAAATGGTTAGCCCGTTCGCTGTCCGCGGCCGGTTTACGCACGGCCTGTGTACAATATACCTACAAAGCCACAATAATTATGGAGACAATTACCTACTGTACAAAAGTGTCCCGCTACTGTTTGAGGTCGTTTGCATCTTTTTTAGGGTTCCGTACCTCAAAAGGTAAAAACGGAACCCTTATAGGATCACTTTGTTGTCCGTCTGTCTGTCTGTCTGTCTGTCTGTCTGTCTGTCTGTCTGTCTGTCAAGACCTTTTTTCTCAGGAACGCGTGGAGGTATCAAGCTGAAATTCATATCAAATACTCAAGTCTATGGTCTCTTGGAGCTGTGAAAAAATCAAACTTCTAAGTCAACGCGATCAAAAGATACTCCCGTTTATGCCGCAAATTTTCGACACTCGCAAGGGAATCAAAACCTACAGGGTACTTCCCGTGAACTCAGAATCTTGAAATTTGGTATGAAGCAACGTCTTATTGCAGAGATATAGGAAAAATTGCGAAAAGTATACATTTTTAGTTATATCATATAATAAAAATATTTTTAATAATTTTAAACTTACTACCCCTTTCCTCATGAACGCGTAGTGGTATTATATTGAAATTCATATCAAATACTCAAATCTATAATACCTTTAAGCTGTAACAAAATCAAACTTCTATGTCAACGCAATCAAAAGAAACAGGAATTAAAACCGCATATTTTGAAACTCGCCACTACTCGCAAGGGAATCAAAACCTACAGGGTACTTCCCGTGAACTCAGAATCTTGAAATTTGGTATGAAGCAACGTCTTATTGCAGAGATATAGGAAAAATTGCGAAAAGTATACATTTTTAGTTATATCATATAATAAAAATATTTTTAATAATTTTAAACTTACTACCCCTTTCCTCATGAACGCGTAGTGGTATTATATTGAAATTCATATCAAATACTCAAATCTATAATACCTTTAAGCTGTAACAAAATCAAACTTCTATGTCAACGCAATCAAAAGAAACAGGAATTAAAACCGCATATTTTGAAACTCGCCACTACTCGCAAGGGAATCAAAACCTACAGGGTACTTCCCGTGAACTCAGAATCTTGAAATTTGGTACGAAGCAACGTCTTATAACACAGATAAAGGAAAAATTGCGAAAAGCATAAATTTTTAGTTACATCATATAATAAAAATATTTTTAATAATTTTAAACTTATTACCCCTTTACTCATGAACGCGTAGTGGTATTATATTGAAATTCTTAACAAATACTCAAGTCTATAAATATTATACAGGTTTGTACGGAACCCTCGGTGCGCGAGTCTGACTCGCACTTGGCCGGTTTTTTTAATAGTTGAATGGCTCAATGACCTCATTTTAATTATAATGCGATGATCATAGCCACTGTAAAAAGTGAGCGTGGAATAAATTATTTTATGTTGATAAAGGAATAAGAGGGAAAGGATGAATTTTGGATGCGTAAAGTATATTGTCTTCTAGTATTAATTTAAGTACTTCTAGAGTATAAAATTGTCTTTTGAATTAAATATAATTTACTGACAAATAAATTGCAAACGATGTTTCTATTGAATATTAATAACATATTAATAAAAAGCAAACTTATTATTATTCTGCTATTCATTTTGTCTTTATTTACGATCTTTTTTATCCGTAATCTTTCAAAATATTGTTAGTTTTATCAGAGCTTTCAAATAAAAACTAAAATACCTAGTAGGTAATTTGCCTCGATTCAGTGTTCTCGCAACCTTGGCGGATAACAATGATGGTCTATTTATCAGGCACTGGGCGTACCTACATGTGCGAGGAGTTCGTTCCAAACTCATGTTTTTTTGAAGTTAGGTATACTTTTTCAGGGGCGGGCAGTGCACCTCTGTAACTTAGTTGGGAAAGCGATTGGAGCGTTGAATCAGGAGTCGCGGGTTCGAGTCCTACCGGAAGTTCAAATTTTTCCTTCATTTTATTTGTTTTTAACTTACAAGTTATTGACGCGTGAATGCGGTATAAATAAAGGAATAATAAATGTTTATAGTTTTTGCCCTTTTTTGCGTTTTTGTTTCTGCCTTCTGCGTAGCCTTTTCCCAAGCTATGTTGGGGTCGGCTTCCAGTCTTACCGGATACTGAATACCGTATTTTACATGGAGCGACTGCCTATCTGACCTCCACAACCTATTGCTAGGTAACACAGTATTCCATAGTAAGACTGGTTGTCAGAATTATAATGACTAAACGACTATCAAAGATAACTGTATGACAGTCGGGACCAACGGCTTACCGTGCTTTTCGAGGCAAGGAGGGGGTCTCAGTATGTTTACAAATGATCACCCATCCACGGCCCAACCGCGGCGAGCGCGGCTTAACTTTTATTATCGGTCAAACCGTACGGCTTACACTTAGCTACGAGCCCCTCTGCACTACGCTTGCTTCTTATCCTACCATAATTCAGTAATATTTTTCTAACCAGTGTGTTTATCATATTACTACCTTCTGCCCGCGAATTCGTCTGCGTGGATTTTAGAATTGGGTCTAAAGCTTCGCTAGTTGACAATTTTTAATCTTCCCACCGAAACTATTCGAGAGATCGGTAAAGAAAGTACATGTCATGATATGCATACAAATTTCAAAGTTGTCTACCCGCGGCTTTTCTCGTAAACACTTATCAATTTTCCCTCGGGAACTACTTAAGGAATCGGGATAAAAGATAGCCTATGTTCTTAGCATGTAGCCTTTGACATGGAAATGTCAAAGGCTACATGCTTGCCAAATATCATCCAAATCGTGTCAGCCGTTTTTGCGTGATTGAGTAGCAAACATCCAAACATCCACACTTTCTCATTTATAATATTAGTAGGATTATCACTATATAGTAAAAACCAAAGTCGCTTCTGTCTGTCTATCCCAATGCATGCTTAGATCAGTTAGATCTTTAAAACTACGCAACAGATTTGATGCGGTTTTCTTAATAGATTAGAGTGATTTAAGAAGAAGTTTTATTTAAGTATGTACTAATATTTTTAAGCTGAAGAGTTTGTTTGTTTGTTTGAACACGCTAATCTCAGGAAATGCTGACCCGATTTGAAAAATGCTTTCAGTGTTAGATAGCCCATTCATTGAGGAAGGCTATAAACTACTTTTTGTCTCGATAACCGATACCACGCGGGCGAAGCCTCGAGCAAAAACTAGTGTATGATATACGTGCGAAGCCGTGGGGGGCCCGCTAGTTAATAATATCTTGGGACAACTCACGCATGGCCATCTGATCCCAAACCAGGCAGGGCCTGTACTATGGCAACAAGACAGCTGATAAACATAGTCATATATTTTATAAATGCATACATATTATAGATAAATAACACCCAAACTCAGAACAAATGAACGTGCTCATCACACAAACATTTGTCCTGGGTGGGAATCGAACCCACGACCTCCGGCTTAGTAGTCAGGGTCACTAACCGCTAGACCAACGGGCCCGTCAGACATACGTTTACAGGACATTTAAATGTATTGTTCCTATGAACTATGACAACCTCTGTGGTCGAGTGGCGTACACACCGGTTTTCAAGGTTTCGCTAGCTCTGAGGTCCCGGGTTTGATCACCGGAGGGGCAAATGAGAAAAAAATACACTTTTCTATATTATCTGAGTCTGAGTGTTTGTGGTACCTTCGTTGTCTCTGATTCCATAACATTTTGGAAAAAAAAACTTTTTTTAATTTATTAAAAATGTACTAAGGAATTGAATCCTTGTCTCGGTGGGTTTTAGAAACATTCAAATCACATGCACAAAGAACACCCAGACTTGGAACAAGCATTTGTGGATCACACAAATGCTTGTCTCATGCGGGGATCGAGCCCGCAGCACGTCGCGCACAGTGGTATTTAGCGTGGTGACCTATACCACTCGGCTATCTATGCAGAATTATTAACTATACTCTCTGCAAGAAATAAAACTACAATAAGGTTTAAATGTTTTATTTAAAATTACACAGTCTCATCTAGCTCTTCAACTTTTCTTTTCTTTTTATAATGTTGTATCTTTTCTTCTAGGCTTGCTGAAACAAAAAGAAATATATATACAACATGTAACAAAGCCCCTGTCCAATCCCTGAGAGTATTATTCGGTATCGTACTGCGAACACATATACGTAGCTATTAAATGGATTATAGATTATTATTTGTCCCCAGTGAAAATAATTAAATCAAAATAAAAACTGATCCAAGGCAACAGCAACACTGACCGCTCCTCAAAGTTCGCGCACTCACTACCTAGTTACCTACACCTTTGTGTCAAAGATGCCGCATATGCGAGACAGTTCATGAACTGTACCACGAATACGCTTTTATTGGATCTGACAGGGGTTTTGTTACATGTTGTATACAGGATTATTCTTTATGGAGTCCGTTTAGTCTACGAGGTAATCAGGTGCATAAAACTAAACAACTTGTCCCACGGAACATAGGTCTAAATCTTAAAATTGAAAATAAATTTTTCATACAAACAAGTCACGTGACCTGTCACTTTGTATGAATATTTAATTTGGAGGCAGGGCACCCCCCGCGCGTCTTCCACCCGCAAGCGTCCTCGCCTCCCGCGCGGTAGTGCCCGTGTATGAGTAGTGTGTACGAGAGTATGTAGTAGTATGAGTGTACCATGCGCGAGTTCGTACCGACGACTACATTCAGAGCGGCCATAAAGATCGGCGAGTGCTGTACTTGGTTGGTAGTAATCGCGTAGAGTTGCCAAGTAAAATTAGTTTAAGTTTTTTTTGGCTATTTTTAGTTCAGAGCCTTGTTTTTTTCTTTATTGTTTTTTTTACTTACTTATTCTATCTTTTTTTTCACATTATTGAGAAAGATAATGTTCCTTAACTTATTGACTACCTTAACCGCTTTTTTTGTTTTATTTTTGGCAATTTTTAGTTCAGAGCCTTGTTTTTTTTTCTTTATTGTTTTTTTACTTACTTATACTTTCTTTTCTTTTCACTTTATTGAGAAAGATAATGTTCCTTAACTTATTGACTAACTTAACCGCTTTTTTTAAATCTAAGTGGTACTTACAGCATTTAACTCTCTTTAACAAAGGCGTATAAGACCTCGCCTTAACTCCTTGCAAGAGGCAGTCTGTATGGGCCATTATGCTATCTCTTTCACTCCCGTCATTATCCGTATCTGCTGTCCCGCTTGGCATTACAGAGTATTGTTTTTCTAGTTCATCAATAACGTCTTTAATCATTGTTGTCCTGAAACAATGAATACAAACTGATTGAGAACTTCCTCCTTTTTTTGAAGTCGGTTAAGAGTCAATACTAATAATATTTCAAAGCTGAGGAGCTTATTAATCAACTCCAAAAAAAGTATGTTCTCAGATCGACCTGTATGTTTGTATGTATGTAATGTTTGTCCGCGATGATGTCGCGTTTGGCTGAACTGATTTTGATGCGGTTTTCAGAAAAAAATGTTATTTATCTGCAACATGTAACAAAACCCCTGTCAGATCCAATAACAGCGTATTCGTGATACAGTTCATGAACCGTCTCGCATAGGCGGCTTCTTTGACACAAAGCTGTCGGTAGTAAGTACGTGAACTTTGAGGAGACTTTATTTTGATTTAGTTATTGTCACTGGGGAAAAAATAATCTCCAATCCATTTAATGGCTACGTATTTGTGTTCGCAGTACGAAACCGAATAATAATCTTAGGGATCGGACAGGGGTTTTGTTACATATTGTATAATATGTATGTATTTAGATGTATATAAGTATGTTTATCAGTTGTCTGGTCACCAGTCACAGGCTCTGCCTAGTTTAGGATCAGATGGCCGTGTGTGAGCTGTCCCAAGATGTTATCTGCATATTTATGAAACCACGGAAGCCACCTTTTAAGTAGACCGTTTCGTTTTAAAAATGGCGGAAATATATTTACTTACTGTATACTACTGAGGGTCCATTCCCCCTGCATGTTGATCAGAATCTCACCCAACTCCAACTTGTCATATATCCAAGGGTTTTCATCGGTTAGTTCGTAGGTACAGTGAAATAAGTTCAGTGGGACATCCAATGCCATGTTGTATTGAGGTTTCCTGGAACCAGAACAAAACTTATCCTACTAATATTATAAATGTGAAAGTGTGGATGTTTTGATGTCTGTTACTCAATCACGCAAAAACGGCTGAACGGATTTGGATGAAATTTGGCATCCATGTAGCCTTTGAAATGGAAAAGAACATAGGCTACCTTTTATTCCGATTCCAAGTATTTCCCGAGGACAAATTGAAATTTTTTTACGAGCTAAGCCGCGAGCAGACAACTATGAAATTTGGTATTTTTCTTTATTAAAAATAATAATCTCCAATCCATTTAATGGCTACGTATATGTGTTCGCAGTACGATACCGAATAATACTCTCAGGGATCGGACAGGGCTTTTGCTGTATACTGTCCTGCACTGCTAGGCAAACCTCTATCCGTCGAAAGAAGCAACGAGCAATACTGTCTTAGAATATTTAAGAAACGACATATAACTTTAAAAAAGCCACATAATTGCCTGTAGTGGGTTCGAACCTGTAATCTTGTACTTTCCATAATTTCATCTTTACTTTATTTAAAAACAAGTTAATAAATCAGAATTCCACAAATAATACTTTTGTAGGTTAAAAAAGGAGTTTAAAAATAAGTTACCTCGGATTCTTCTCGACATCCAGGAGTTCTGTGATGATATCAGGTGTCTCCTTACCCTGGCCGATGAGGAGCAGCACCCCCATGATGCAGCGGATCTGATGCCAGAGGAACGCGTTGCCTTCAATTAATAGGTAGTACATTGATGTCGCTGAAAAAATTTCGATAATCTAAGTTCTTCTACAGCACTACTTCAATTTGACGGGCTTCTTGGTCTAGTGGTTAGTGACCCTGACTGCTAAGCCGGAGGTCGTGGGTTCAATTCCCACCCAGGACAAATCTTTGTGTGATGAGCAGGATCTTTTGTTCTGTGTCTGGGTGTTATTTATCTATAATATGTATGTATTTAGAAATATATAAGTATGTTTATCAGTTGTCTGGTTGCCATAGTACAGGCTCTGCCTAGTTTAGTATCAGATGACAGTGTATGCCCATCCACGGACCAACTGCGGCGAGGGCGGCTTTACCTTTATTATGCCACAAACGAGCCTATTCAATCCAAACAAACAAACATACAGATGTACTTAGAAAGAAAGAAAGATAGGTAAAGAATTTATTGCCCCACAGCAAACACAAAAATAAACAATTAAACTTTTGAACTAAAAATATGACAATTAAAAAAAAACAAATTTTATTTGGCAATACTCCGAACCGACTACTACCAACTTACAAGCCCGTCGCTTCCACCAGCTACCAACATGAAAATACGTAAAATGGGGTGAATAGAAATGATTTTGGGGTGAATAAAAACAACTTTGGAGAAGGATTACAGCCTTTTATGGTGTCGCAAGCATATAATTTTACAATAAAATTGGTTTCATATAGTTTTTTATAGTAAGAGTCCATCGTTGTCATTATATTTAACACGAAAAATGAAAAAACAAACCGCAATTCTCTATTCACCCCTTGTTTTTCTATTCACCCCATTTTACACGTACTTAAAAAAAAATAACATAAAAATAACTTACGTCTTTCAGTATCCGTTTTATCGACCGCCACTACCTCAGCCTTCACCAAGTGCCTCCTAAACTCGGTGACCCCATTACCGACATCCATCTTACATAAGTTTCTATAGTCGTTGGACCCCAGTAAGTGGGGGCAGGCAGACCTCATAGCTTCAATATTAAGACAAGATTTTGGGAAATAATATTTGTATTGACGTTTCTTGCAATCGAATCTGTAAAAAAAAAAAAATTTGTTTATGAACTTGTACTCACTACAAAGTCTATGAAAGTCGTCTGGCCTTTTGGTCTAGTGGTTAGTGACCCTGACTGCTAAGCCGGAGGTTGTGGGTTCGATTCCCAATCAGGACAAATCTTTGTGTGATGAGCACGATCATTTGTTCTGTGTCTGGGTGTTATTTATCTATAATATGTATGTATTTAGAAATATATAAGCTATAGTTGGTGCGCTGTAGCATGGTGCGGGTGACAGTTGTCAGTCATGTTTCGTTTCACTCTCGAAAGTTGCCGCGATTTACAATTATGACCTTAGTATTTCAGGTGCACCATATTTGTAATAAATTAAATCATTAATCACGGTCATTAATTAAATTAAACCAACCAGAATGTTCTAGTTTACAAATAAAATTATATTGGAAGAAAAATTAAGCAAAGTGTTATGCGTATAACGTAACGCCAAAGACGTCTTTAGTGATGGGATGTACTGCTACAATGGAAAGTCGATAGTCGAAAACGAAATCAAACAATGAAATGGAAATACGTGTCATATACAAGGCGCTAGCACTCGTACTGACAGTATCGTACGGGTAAACAAAATTGCCGCCGCGTCGAAGCCCCATAGAGCATAAATGCATCACGAAAAAAAAAATACCGATTGTGCTTTGAATGCGTTTTTATTTATTTTATATTAAAAAATATATTTTTTTTAATTAATTTAAAAATTATATTACAATTTAATTTAATATGACAATTTTTTTATAACAATAAAAAAGGGAATGTGATTTTTGCTGTGAAAAACGTAATCGATAAAAATGACTTGCATAACGTTACATCCTTACTGATAAATGTCACCCGCACCATGCTACAGCGCACCAACTATAATTATAATTATTTTCTCACACGAACGAAGTGACATAAAACCCGTATTATTCCAATGACCGTAACTTTTTTGTTTCCTAACCGATTTTAATGAAACAACTACTAAATGTTATGAGAAGCTTGCAAAATTATATCAGTAAAAGGCGCGTATAATCTATACTTAATATTAAAAAAGACGTAAACTTTGTGTGTTTGTTTATAGGAATGAATCTCTGAAACTAATGAACCGATTTTGAAAATTCTTTCAGCAGTAGAAAGCTTATTCCGGAGTGCCACAGGCTATATTTGATTCCCAGTGAAGTGGGACACTATTACAAGACTCACCTGGCACTGTAATCAGGTTTATCCGTTGGGATGGGTGCCCAAGCGACCACCTTAATATCTTTTGGCAGCAGTCTGTTCAACATCTTGCAATATGGCATCTCTTTTTCCAATGCATTTTTGGTATTTTGCTGATCTACAGGAAACTTTGTACGCAGTGATATTGAAATTACCTGAAAAACATAAATATGGTATATTTTTATTTATCATTTTAAATTTTGTAGTGGCGTTTGACGTCGTTTTTCTGAAAACTATATACCTATGGTAGTACGTCACAAACCTGCCCAAATGCACTGACACCTTTATCCGTTCGTCCACATCTATGATAGTTGGACGTCTCCCTGCTCTCTATCAAGCAACATTTAGTCAGAGCATAGAAGAGATGGTGCTCTATGGTCTGGTTGTTATCTTCTTGGACGGCAAGACCGTTGTAGTTCCAACCGAAGTATAGCACTCGCAGGAGAACTCGACGGAAATTGCATCTGTAAGATTCATAGATAAGAGACAGTATAGAAAATGGTACAGTAGGCTCTTTATAAAAAAAAAAAAAAAAAAAAAATTGGTTTTGACGAGCGGTCGAGTGGCGTACACACTGATTTTCAAGGTGTCGCCAGCTCTGAGGTACATGGGTCGATTTCTGGACGGGTCAATATAGCAATTAGCAAATCACTTTTCGACATTGTCTTGGCGACTGCATACCTTTTTTTTTTTTGCGGGTTGAAAAGCTTATGACTTCCCCACGCCGAGGGCATAGCATGGGGATATGTCGGACTTTAACGGACTAAAAACGACCCGGTCCCATCATTGCCTTAGCCAGAGCTGCGGGATCACTTGCGTATTCCCAACGCAGCTCTGGCAGGCGACTGCCTACCTGACCTCCACAACTTATTGGGTAATCCTGTTACAGTATTCCATAGTAAGACTGGTTATCAGAACTGTATAGTGACTTAAACTTAATCTGATCTGGTGATGGCATTGCTGTAGTTGAATGTAGTATTTTAACTTAATAAAATACCTAAATGATAAATTCTCCTTAGATCAAGTTATAAAAAACCTAAAGATCCAAAAACCCGTGAATGTCCGCCACCTTCTTTCCTTTTTCCCTAACCCTCAAATTATATGTGCTTTTATTAAATATATCATCTCTAACAATATTAAGCTATGATATTTAATATATTTGTTTGTAAATATTACTTATGCTATTTCTTATTTCTACTAACATTCATATTTGTTGTTTCAGGCACCGAAATATCGCGGAAAACCATTTTATTTATTTATTAATTAGAAAGGCCCTTTTGTGTACCCATGTGTGGTCACATGGGTACACAAAAGACACTGACATAAATGACACTGGCAGCAGTTGTTGTTAGATATACTTAAGGGCAGATTGCCAAAGAGAAAGAAAAAAAAACTTAATAAAATTATCATAGATTTAAGGTATAAATAAACAATGCCCTCACATTTGCCTTTACTACAAGGAGTAAATTAAATCTTTATATCAGATAAATTTTATATTTAAGATGAAATAAAATTAGTGAATTAAATCTGTTGATTGAGTATCTCATCCTTTTGGAAGTTGGTTAATGATAATATTAACTCTAGATAGCCACTAGCATGCTGGCTGGATTTTGGCACTATAATGACTTAACAACTGTCAACAATCAAATAATGTTTGGGACAAGAATGAAGCAAATAAATAAATGATTGACGGGCCTGTTGATCTAGTGGTTAGTGACCATGACTGCTAAGCCGGAGGTCGTGGGTTCGATTCCCACCCAGGACAAATCTTTGTGTGATGAGCATGATCATTTGTTCTGTGTCTGGGTGTTATTTATCTATAATATGTATGTATTTAGAAATATATAAGTATGTTTATCAGTTGTCTGGTTACCATAGTACAGGCTCTGCTTAGTTTGGGATCAGATGGCCGTGTGTGAGCTGTTCCAAGACATTTATTTATTTAGATATTTATTGATTGGACCATTTTCTGAGGCATGTAGGGGTCTTGAGATGCTTACAAATGGTCACTTACCAACCAATATCTCTTTCATCTTTATTGTACAGCTTACACTTAGCCAGAGGCCCTGTATAAACCAGAGCCTCTATTAGTAAAGATTGATTTGGTGATTGAAAGTTTCATTTTGGCACTCATAAACGATACTAAAGCTAAAAGATACTAGATAATATTAAGGCCAAACGATACTAAAGCCAACTCTTAAATCAAATAAAAAACTTACTTGCTAAAATCAAATTGCCTTTGTCCACTTTTTGTATCGCCTTTAGGGTCCCGGCTTATAATATTCTTTAATTGAAAGTTATGAGCTTCTAATTGTATTATTTTATCGACAAGTTCCTGTAATAAATAATTAAAAATAACAAAAACAAAATTCCAAAAAGGTTATGCCTTTAAAATGTATTTTATGTGGTTTATTTACTTCTTTATCTAGTTTTAGCAACTCCTCTTTATCCAAACCTCTCAGTTTTCTCGGTTTTGGTGGTAATTTCTCCATAATTTGTAATAACTTACAGACATGAATCTAAATAACAGAATACAATGTCAATTTTAATTCTGTATGTATACACATGTTTGAGCAAATAAAATTTCTTATTCTTATTCTTATTCTTAATATTTCTCTAGCGAGATCTAAACTCAGAATGTAATATGTTTTGATAACGTTTTGATAGGTTTTAACTTGTGACAGACAGATGACAATGACATTACCATTTGTCATTGTCATAGATTCCTTTTTAAAAACATAGTGTTCATCGTGACACCCTGTCTTTTAAACTATGTCTATCTTTGAATGCCAAAGTATGGTTGGTAAGTAGAAAGGTATTGTTACGCGATAGTATAATATAAAGCAATACGGACAGAAAATATATATTTTACTTTAGGCTTATACTTGCAAAAATATATGTATTAAATTTTGACGTAATAGAAAAAAATCCAGCTGAAAAGGATAATCGGTTTTTACGGTAACTTTAATAGTAATTTTGTTGGCCTATATCTATAGGTATTTCTAAACAGAAGGGCTACCCTTGTTTTTCAAATATTTATTAGATAATTACCTGAGTACTTTCAGTCATAGGTTTATTTAGATTGCGGTAATTTTCTTAGCTGAAAACTAGTGCTATGCTTTTGACTAGTGTAGATCTAGTGGTGAGACATGAAATTCAAACAATGAGGTTCTTTTATGCACGATGCTTGCCTGTACCCAATTTTCCTTGTATGTTTGTGTCTGCATGTTGTGAGTACTATTTATTAATGATGCCAAAGAAGTATAACATCTCAAGCGCGTACTTAAGTACAGCTCTCGCCAAACTTTATGGCCGCTCCGAACCCAGCCGCATTACGCTGTGCAGAACACAAAATCAGGTAACAACGGGACATACGCGCGCGCTGTCTTCCACCCGCAAGCGTCCTCGCCTCCCGCGCTTTAGTGCCAGTGTACGAGTAGTGTGTACGAGACTATGTACCGAGTATGCACCATGCGCGAGTTCGTACTGACGCGCGACGGCTACATTCAGTGCGGCCATAAAGATTGGAGAGTGCTGTACACACTCCCATTTTTTTGCCTTTTAGTATATAACTATTATGTATATAGGCTTTCCAAATTATGGTTAGGAGTTGAAATATTGATAACACATAAATTATTGAATATGCATAGTGTATTTTACAAAATCACAATTGTCTTCGCAAACATTATTTCTAATTTCTAAAATAAAGTATGTTTCCCTTGCCCCAACTAACAATCTTTATTACAGTGAACGTTAAATTTTAACTGAATTCTAACATGCCGTAGGGTGGGGAGCACACCACTACATTATCGATAGAATGTGTACCTTTCGAAAGTTCAGTGAAGGAAAATAAATCAATACAGTTTAGATCTAGATGTTTTATTTTACATATTGTGCATGTACATACATTATTCACTTTAACAATAGTATTTATATACAACATTTACAAACGAGAAAATAATAAAATTAGTAACTAATAAAGTAACAAAACAAAAGTACCTAGTTGATATTTTGGTTTAGTATAGTTTTATTTTAATTATAATTAGTATTATTGTGTATATATAGTTATATATTAATGTCAAATAAATTTACAAATCAAGTAAATTATGTGTTATAGGTTGCTTGTAGGTACCAGATATTCTATAATTTAATTTGAGATAAAGTAATTGTCATATGTGTTACACAATATATAGAAGATGCAAGAAATAAAATAAAACTTATTTCTTAAAATTGTCTTGTATTCTTAGACAAACAAAAATAAAATCAAATCAAAAGTATGACGCAAGGATCAGCCATCGCCTCCCTCAAAACAAAACTCTTAAACACCTTGTAATATAGTAACAAAATAAAAGTAGTTGGCATTATAATATGTGTCAGGCAATAGGGAAAATGCAATAAAATAAAAAAACTCCTTTATTTATTACAAATGCCTTGTATTGGCGCAAACATACATACATACTCATCTACGTGTCAAAAACACTTTTAAAAAGTACTTCGATTTTATTATAATTGCAATTTTTGCTTGAATAATTAATTTATGTAAAATTTTTAAACTATCAAAATGTTTTTATTTCTAGTATACCTAAAATAGGCGCTTTAGAAACGTTAACTTTAAACCTATTGAGGTGCGGTATGGGAAAAAATAAGGATGTAGACAGACGGACCGCATTTCAACTGTCATCCAACCGCACATTGCAGTAATTCAGGTGCAGTTGACACAATTCACAATTTATTGCAGTCGTATCCTAGACCTTAGATGTAAACAAGTCAGATTGATGTAAATGACGTCACATTATGGCCGTCACGGACGTTTGAAGAATCGTTGTCGAAAATTGCAGTTTTGTTTTTAAGTGACAAGCAGTAGTTGAACTCAACTTAACACACTTTCCGTGGGTATTAACAATATTTAAGTGAAATATTACATGCATATTCCCTAATAGGTGAGTCCCAATGAGAACGCATGCACCCACACACACATTCATAGCGATTAGACAGTACAGAGTGGTATGACCTTGAAAAGGAGTAAGTTGCGACTTTGTGCAAACAACAAAAGGTATACTATTTTGGAAGTCTGCGTCAGTCTGTCAGAAATTATTCAATGTAAAAAAAACGGAAAGAAATTAATCTCATAATGGAATAGACGAGGGAGGAGTGCTATGGTAATTCGCGAAGCAGGGCTCTAAACAGAGTGGCACACAACAAATATTGCACCAGTATGACGTGCGTTTATTTCGCATGCTGTTATTGGTTCCGCACAAGCGGCAACGACGACGGCTAATACAACCCTTATCGTCTAACTTCGGAATGCGGGCTGCAAAATGCTTCTCCATGGGAACAACGGGAACGATAAATTTGCTTGGGGAAGCTGTGGGTTCATCAGCACGACGTTGTCTTGGCACATATTTGAGGTGTGTTTGGAGTATCTGGTCGACTAACTCCAATCGGAAAACGAGGTGTTCTTTTTCTTTAGGAGTAGCAGTCGAAGCCGCTAAATGAATACGTGCATTTAAAATTGAGCAATTGAGAAGGCGTTTGAAGAGCTTCATATTCCATTTATGGCATCTTTTTCTTTCCAGCAGGTATGGTTCCAGCATTTGATCTTTACGATCAACGCCTCCCATACTCTTATTATAATCTAAAATTACCTGGGGCTTAAACTGAAATTCGCGATACTCTTTTGGCTCCATCCGGTCTTGTTGAATGCCATGGTAGGATGAGATGGTGCAAATTTTGCGTTTCTTATCCTGATAGGCCATGACAGTGATATCGCCAGCATGCCGAGCCACGATCTGACCATCTTTCAGCTGGCACAGCGATATGAGTGGAGGGACATGGCTACGGCTGGCGCGCAATGTACCTACACAATCGGTTTTATGTGCCTTCAGAAATCGGGCCAGTAAGGGGCTATTAAACCAATTGTCCATGAAAAGAGTATACCCTTTGTTGAGAAGAGGATGGATGAGTTTAAGGACAGTCGCCGTGCTTTTCAGCAGCTTCGACGGGTAAGCGGGATCGTAGGTAGTGTTAGCACCGAGGTACACAAAGAAAGACCAAAGGTAGCCAGTGGCAGACTCGCACAGTTCGAAGGTTTTAACTCCAAACTTGGCTGCCTTGGTCTTGATATATTGGCGGAATTTTAAGTTACCTTTCCACAAGGTGAGGGATTCGTCTATACAAACGTTCTGGGAAGGGACGTAGGCTTCCATGAAGCGTGAATTTAAATGGTCCAAAATGGGGCCAAAACAAAATTGTGCAGAGTAATCAGTCGGTCTTTTGCTATTGTCATTGAAATGGAGAGCGCGACAGATATTGTAGTAGCGCTCACGGGATAACATCTTTCTAAAGATGTTTGTCTGAAGGAGTGGGTTGAGAGTAAAGCAGGACTTTGTGGAGGGCATCCTGATGATTCCAAGCATCATCCAGAAGGAAAATAGGACCAATATTTCGTGAATATTTGTGTCATACCAATCCCGGGCAAAGTTACCGGATGAACTAGCTAGCCCCTGAGCATAACGGTTAGTCTCGGTCACTATATGTGACAAGATGCCGTCATCCCAGTACTGCCTAAAAGCCCCATACGCATTTTTAGATGGGTTGACCGGCCCCGTTTTCTTAGGCAGAAATTTTTCCCTCTCACCTGAATAGTCATGCATAGATGACCATTCAAAAGTAGTTGGAATCTCTGTCCCAGCAAACAGAGCTTCGTCCTGACCAAAATCAGCATCTAAAAACTCACCTTCTTCACTCTGATCATGCTTTTCATTTTCCCGCCTTTGCTTCCTTACTCTCGCAACTACTCTTTCTCTCATCGCCTCCCTTGCATTCACCACTTTTTCCACCATCGCTCGCAACTCTTCTGGCACGTCCTCATCATTCATATTTACTTCTACCAGTCTTTTACCCTTTCTCCATTGAGACTCACCTTGATCCTGTCCGGCCCGATCTGTAGCTCCCCTCGCCCGGCCACCTCGGCGTGGACCGCGTCCTTTTCCACAGCCACGCACTCGACTATCCCGATGCTCTACCACTTGCGAAGGGTAAACATGATGCTCATCAGCAAGATGATAATTGTCGTCATCGTCTTCCTGGACGGTGACGACATAGTCAACCCTAAAAAAAAATGCAATTATAATTCGATTCGACTTGATGTAAATGTGAAACGAGAAAAAGTAAAAGTATAACTTACTCTTGACGAGCGTCAGCCTCATTATCCGCAAAGGTAGGCGTAGACGACCGCGGAGCGCGTGACCGGCGCTGCCTATCAAATTAAAGGTTTTCGTAATTATAAATGAAATTATTATAACTTCAATGAAAATGTGTTTTGTTACTTACGATTTTTTCGGACGCTTCGGGCTTGATGTTGCCAGAGGAGCAGCAGTGGCAGGAGCCGAAGAACTGACCGCCCTATCTGACGGACTGGGCCCATGAAATAATATTTGTTATTACAAAAATAAAACAGACTATAATATATTTATTTCTGTGAAACTTACATCAGTGGCGCGCTCGGAGGACTCGAGGAAGGGCGTAGCGGGAGCTTCTTTCTCTCGGCCGTGTTTTTTTTGCTGTGGATAGTCGATGCCGAGTCGATACTCTGAAATCAATCAATAAATATCATTTATTCAAACTAAGCTACTAAGTAGCACTTTTTGAACGTCATACATTTTATATTGACAGCACCCTGCCCCCCAGACAAGGCACACCCCCACAAGCGCCAACGCCGACAGAAATCGCTCAAATGACATTAAATGTATGGAAATGACATTCCCCCTCAATAAGTCACGCGACTTACCGAAGGGAAACGCCACGCGACCCACTTGCAACCTCCATACATTCGAGCGACTCCATCAGCGACAACGATTGCAGGAATGTACCCGGTCCAAGGGGGCTGATTCGCCCACCCTTCAAAGTTCGTGAAAAGTCTAAGACTCAAAATTCGTTCACTCAAAATAATAGCAATGTAGTTATTCATTTTACTTGATTATTTTTTCGGAGCAGGCATTTAAGGTACCTACGTATAATGTTATTAGGTAAGTGTTCCTCCGCTTATTTTTAGGAGCTTTTCTTTCTTGGTATCTTTGTTTTTGTTTGTTCCAGCAATGTTGGTATGTACCCAAATAATTATGTACTTAAGTTATTATTGCTCATGTGTTCGAGTACCGGAATAAATAAAAATACCTCTAAAAATAGTATACATCATACATTTTATATTGACAGCACCCTGCCCCCCAGACAAGGCACACCCCCACAAGCGCCAACGCCGACAGAAATCGCTCAAATGACATTAAATGTATGGAAATGACATTCCCCCTCAATAAGTCACGCGACTTACCGAAGGGAAACGCCACGCGACCCACTTGCAACCTCCATACATTCGAGCGACTCCATCAGCGACAACGATTGCAGGAATGTACCCGGTCCAAGGGGGCTGATTCGCCCACCCTTCAAAGTTCGTGAAAAGTCTAAGACTCAAAATTCGTTCACTCAAAATAATAGCAATGTACATGATAAAGCAATTACCCAAAAACGCTGCATAAAAACCTTAACTCAACAAGGGATACTTCTGTAATGATATAGAGCTTGACTAATCACACGAAATAGCCCCAATATACAGAGAAAAGGAATATACTGATGCTACCTATATAAGTAATTTCTGTAATTATACATAATACTAATAATAATCTCCAGACCGAATTTCGGCTTCGGCAGTCAATCTTAAGCGAGATCAGCCATGTACGCAGGAGATATTATAGTGCACAAGTGACACGACCGGAGAGGGATCAGGCGCGGGACCTACAGCTTTACGTGCTTTCCGAGGCACGGGGGTGTAAGCACCGCCACACTTCCTGACTCCGAGCGGTACTGAGAATGACTAAAGTCAGTACATAATTTTCGCCCGACCCGGGAATCGAACCCAGACCTCGTGCACGGCAGTCGCGAATGCGACCACTAGACCAGCGAGGCAGTCAATTCGTTTTAATTTCAAGTTGGGATGGGAAGCTTTTGCATCACGTATTAATATAAAGACAATGGTTATGTTTGACATTCAGTAAAGACTAACAATTTTTTATATTGTCCCACTGCAGGGCGAATGTCTCCCCTGCTTGAGACCTTTCGGTCTTGAGCCACTTGACGCCAATCACTTTGACAAATAGAATAGAATAATTGTTTATTTGCTTAAAAAGTAGGTACAATTTTCAGCTGTTATATAACATAATTAAGTGATCCTTATGCTTTTTACCATAACTATGGCATGCAAAATATAAATTCAAATTCAAATTCAAATTCTTTATTTGCGGAATATGGGTAAATTAACAAGATGTTCTTTAATGAATTTATAAATCGCCATAATCAGGCTCACGCCATGCAAATTTAAATGCAAATTACGTACCTACAGACGAATCAAACATAGTATCATGCAAACATATCGAGAAAAATAGTCCATACAATTACGAAAAAAATTCAGCTTACAATAATAACATTCATTATTACATTCACTTATTAATCTTAATGCTAATGAAAAACAATACAATACATAATGTCAAAAGAGCAGAAATAGTCATTAAATAAATTTAAATATTAATATTTTTATTTTTTTCATGTCAGTTATTAAACAATGTTAAAATAAATAAACTTATATTCAGATATTACATCACTTTTTATAATATTTTATCATCAAGAAATTCTTTTACCGAATAATATGATTTGTCTATTAGTATTTTCTTTATTTGATTTTTAAAAATATTATTATTTGAAATTTTGAGTAAGGAGTCAGGTAAATGGTTGTACACTCTAGGGATCATGCAAAACACACTATTATTCAAAAGACCAGTTCTGTTAGAAATAAAGCTTATTTTAAATTGGTACCTCTTGCTTTTAAGCTTAACAAAAAAGTTGCTGTTATTTCTGACAAACATAATCATATCCAAAATATACAAACAAGGAAGTGTTAAAACTTTAATTTTAGGGAATATTGGTCTACAGCTTTCTGTCTGCGGCATCCTAAACATCGCTCTAACGCATTTCTTTTGCGCTCTGAATACCATTTCCTTATCTGCAGAGTTGCCCCAGAACATTACACCATACATTAAAAGAGGGGTAACGTACCCATGATAGGCTGTAAGAAGTGTGGGTGTATTAACAGTTTTTGACAGCATGTAGATTGCATACGAATATTGATTTAGTTTTTTGCATAACATTTCCACATGTGGTTTCCAATTTAGCTGAGAATCAATGTTTACTCCCAAGAATCTTGTTATATTTACTTGTTCAATTTTTGTGTCTAGGTAACCTATATCCATTTCTTTTAATACATCAACCCTATTTCTAAATGTCATCAATTTTGTTTTAGTTAAATTAATTTTTAAATTATTAGAACTTAACCATTTAACAATATTATTTAAAGTATTATTTATCTCTATTTCCATTTGGCATTTGTCTTTTCCAGTAAATATAATTGTACTGTCGTCGGCAAATAAAACAGTATTATTGAGCGTTACTCGAGGTAGGTCATTAATATATATAATAAATAACAATGGCCCCAATACGCTACCTTGTGGTACCCCAAAATTATTATTTTTGTAGTTAGATTCGTAAGTAGTTAATTTTTTATTTGAATAGTTTAGTCTTGTGATATGTGTTGACTGTTTTCGATTGCTAAGATAACTTTTTATCAGATCATAGACGTTTCCCCTGATTCCATAGGCATATAACTTGTTTAATAGTATATTGTGATCAACGTAATCAAACGCTTTTGTTAGATCCATATATAGGGCACACGAATAGTTTTTTTTATCAAGTTCTACCATAATATTACGTAAAAATGTAAAAATTCCCATATTTATTCTCTTACCTTTTCTGAAACCTATTTGTTCCTTTGCTAGTAAGTTATTTGCTTCGAAGTAATTATATATTTTTTCATGGATAACTTTTTCAAAAACTTTGGATAAAATGGGTACTAGCGCAATAGGTCTATAGCAACTCATTTCATTTTTGTCCCCTTTCTTAAAGATAGGCTTTATGACAGTAAACTTTAATTTTTCAGGGAAAACACCCTGAGATATGCAAAGATTGATTATATGACTTAGTATAGGTGCTAGTTTAGTTGATAAATATTTTAAAACATTAGTCGAAATGTCATCATAGCCTGTACTGTTTGTCGATTTCAGATTTTTAATTACATTTAGAATGTCATTTGGAGTAGTGGGTTTCATAAATATTGAATTAGATTTACTTGAAATATCAATTGGTGCGTTATGGGTGACTAATTTGGTAATTTGATTAATAAAATATTCATTAAATTCATTGGCTATTTTGAGAGGGTCTTTGATTGTAATTCCATTCATATTTATTTGTTGTATTTCTTGTTTTGGTATATTCATTTTATTTCTGTTAATTACAGTCCACGTGGCTTTACTTTTGTTATTTGAATTACTTATGTAGTTATCATTCTTGGTCTTTTGCGTCAATTTTATAATACGATTTAACCTCGCTGACAGTTCTTTAAAGGTTTTTTTGTTATTTTCTGTTCGGTTTTTCCGATACTGCCATAATAACTGACGTTTACGCTTGCAACATAGTCTGATACCCTTAGATATCCATTTTGAGTTTGCTTTCGCATTAATTTTGGTAATTTTTTTAGGGAAACATAGGTTATAAAATAGACAAAAATTATCATAAAAATCGTCAAAAGCTATATTTGGGTCATCAGTTGTGAATACACTATTAAAACTTATAGCGTTTAGGCAATGATTGAATTTTTCCATGTTATCTTTGCTATAGTCGCGTCTTTCAATGAACCAATATTTAAGAGAATAGCTAAGGTTGTTTCATATAATATACAAACAATAATAATCTATAATCTTTTCTCAATTTAACAAGTCTTTTTATCAAAATGAGTATATACGCGTGTGTGTCAAATACACAATACACATGTGCGTAATGTAAATATATAAAATTTAGGGTGTGTAAAATAGATGTCCGATTCCCAGACCAAACCAATATGCAAACAAAATCAGTCGAGCCATTTCGGAGGAGTTTAGCTACAAAAAAGCGTGACACGAGAATTTTATATATTAGACTAGCTTCTGCCCGCGACTTCGTCTGCGTGGACTTCAGAATTGGGTCCAAAAAGAAATTAAAAATGTGAAAGAAATGGAAAATGGAATAAAATTTTCACCCGTGTTATATAGCTTGCGCTGTAATAGAGAAAAATACCATATTTCAAAGCTGTCTGCCCACGGCTTAGCTCGTAAACAATTTTCAATTTTCCCTCGGGAACTAATTAAGGAATCGGGATAAAAGGTAGCCTATGTTCTTTTCCATGTCAAAGGCTATATGCATGCCAAATTTCATCCAAATCCGTTCAGCCGTTTTTGCGTGATTGAGCAACAAACATCCAAACATCTAAACATCCAAACATCCACACTTTCACATTTATAATATTAGTAGGATATTATCTGAGAATAACGATTATAAATTGCTGGAAGTTAATAAAATCTATTTGTAATAACTGACAAAAAATCTATTTCGTATCGAAACTATACAATGTCAAGTCTATGTGATAGATCTTATTACAACAGATTCAGTAATTTAGTCAAGATGATGAAGAAGATTTACCTCACGAGACTGTACCCGAAAATCGTCGAGGAGTTCCGACTCGTCCAACTCAACCTCAGAGACATCCACGGAAACATCGTCGGAAACATCCATGGAAACATCCTCGGAAACATCCACTTGTAGACATTCCATTGTATCGCCCTCATCTTCCGAGCCGCTCTCCATCAACAGCTCCTCAAAATTACACGGCACCTCATCTAGCTCGATGATCGAAGACATTTCTAAAATAATAAATAATAATTTGTTTATTAGGGTTCCGTACCTCAAAAGGCAAAAACGGAACCCTTATAGGATCACTTTGTTGTCCGTCTGTCTGTCTGTCTGTCTGTCTGTCTGTCTGTCTGTCTGTCTGTCAAGACCTTTTTTCTCAGGAACGCGTGGAGGTATCAAGCTGAAATTCATATCAAATACTCAAGTCTATGGTCTCTTGGAGCTGTGAAAAAATCAAACTTCTAAGTCAACGCGATCAAAAGATACTCCCGTTTATGCCGCAAATTTTCGACACTCGCAAGGGAATCAAAACCTACAGGGTACTTCCCGTGAACTCAGAATCTTGAAATTTGGTATGAAGCAACGTCTTATAGCAGAGATATAGGAAAAATTGCGAAAAGTATACATTTTTAGTTATATCATATAATAAAAATATTTTAAATAATTTTAAACTTACTACCCCTTTCCTCATGAACGCGTAGTGGTATTATATTGAAATTCATATCAAATACTCAAATCTATAATACCTTTAAGCTGTAACAAAATCAAACTTCTATGACAACGCAATCAAAAGAAACAGGAATTAAAACCGCATATTTTGAAACTCGCCACTACTCGCAAGGGAATCAAAACCTACAGGGTACTTCCCGTGAACTCAGAATCTTGAAATTTGGTACGAAGCAACGTCTTATAACACAGATAAAGGAAAAATTGCGAAAAGCATAAATTTTTAGTTACATCATATAATAAAAATATTTTTAATAATTTTAAACTTATTACCCCTTTACTCATGAACGCGTAGTGGTATTATATTGAAATTCTTAACAAATACTCAAGTCTATAATATCTTTAAGCTGTAACAAAATCAAACTTCTACGTCAACGCAATCAAAAGATACAGCAATTAAAGCCGCATATTTTGAAACTCGCAACTACTCGCAAGGGAATCAAAACCTAAAGAATACTTCCAGACGACCTGGAATCTTGAAATTTGGCATGAAGCAACGTTATAAAGTATACATATAGGAAAAATTCCGAAAATCTTAAATTTTTAGTTACATCACATAGTATATTTTTTTTAATAATCATAAACTTACTAGCTGACCCAGCAAACGTTGTTCAGCGATTAAAAAAAAAACAGATGCTGGCCGATTCTCAGATCTACCCGATATGCACACAAAATTTCATGCAAATCGGTTCAGCCGTTTCGGAGAAGTTTGGAAACAAACACCGCAACACGAGAATTTTATATATTAATGTTTTCATATATGTATTGACAAGGTACCGTCAGCTTTCCACATTGTTATGTTATGGATTTCATTTAGCAATAAAAATACCATAACTTTTACTTATATACCTACAGGTTTGTACGGAACCCTCGGTGCGCGAGTCTGACTCGCACTTGGCCGGTTTTTTTTTTGTCTACATCTACTGTTTGACAATTGTCTTGTCGCTCATAAATATTTTTTATTCAGAGTTCAGTTTTTGTTTTCATCAAAATTGGGCTTGTGACTCCTTTTAGAATTTAAATTACTATAAAGGTAGTGTGGTTTATATGTTGCAATAACACCAAACAATATATTAGCCAAATGTAGCTTTCTTCTGGCAGCTATATTAAATACAACATGTAACAAAACCCCTGTTGGATCCAATAAAGGCGTATTCGTGGTACAGTTTATGAATCATGGCGGCTTCTTTGACACAAAGCTGTAGGTAGTAAGTACGTGAACTTTGAGGAGCGGTCATTGTTGCTGTTGCCTTAGATCAGTTTTTATTTTGATATAATTCTTTTCACTGGGGCAAAAAATAATCTCCAATATAATTAATTTAATGGCTATGTGTTCTCAGTACGATACCGAATAATAGTCTTAGAGATCGGACAAGGGTTTTTTACATATTGGATATAGAGTGAAATGCCTTCTCCTAAGGATATTTACTAAACACAGAACCAAGCACAGGCATTCTGGATGCGTTGTATCACCCGCTCTGTTCAAGAGAACAAGCAAGGGCTATATATACATTATATTATCAGATCCATCATAGTCAGAAATAAGTCAAGTATTTTTTTTTCATTTTTCTTCGAACTTTGATTGCGTCTGGCACAATGTTGGCAACATGATTTCTATGAACCTAAAGAGTCTCCAAACCAGATGAAACAAGAATGGTTAAATTAATACTAAAATGAGTTGAAAAACTGGATTATTCACCCCCATAAATGAGATGCGCACTAGTCAACGCAACCGGTCCCAGGTGCCAGACCTATCCTATCATGTGCTAAATTCTATGCCAAATAACATATAAAAAATCCAGCCATACTAAAATGCCTTCTCGAAAACGTTGCTAGCTCTCGTACTATAATAATAGAACAAATGAATTATAATTAAAAGTTAAGTTGACCCTTACAAAGTTACTAATACATTGAGAAATATAAGAATTCATAACAAACAACGGCGACGCGGACGAACATTTTGTTGACTCAAAAGAGTAGTATTATGGCATTGTTTCAAGCACATAACTTTAAAAACATTAACATTAGATACTTGGCACTTATAATTCATCCAATAAGCCGTTCGACGTTTGGCCTTCACTTCACTTGAAAATATGATACCCGGCGCGCAACTTAGCAAGCACGTTCTAATGTACCTACATGTTTAAAAAAAATGATTTTTTTAAAGATTCAGTGATACAGTCGAGCAATAAAACTGTGCTTTTGTTGCACATAGAATATGAAAATACGCTCTAACTACTCCAAAACATTGCCAAGTTACTTGCCGGCCGACAACTATACTTGAAATATAAATAAATATGAATATATATGCCTTTATTACATGTACTAATGGATTACCACTATATAATATGGTGCTACTAATATTTCCAAGACTATATTTCTGATATTACATTGTAAAATAGTCAAATTCATATGTTCAAATTGTTTATTCAATGGCGACTGACCAACTCGAAATAAGTTATCGCCAAAAAAAAATTTTGGGACATATTTTCAAGCAAATAATTATCTACAAAGTTGCATTATACACATATAACAGACTATAAGTTTACTTACCACTTACTTGTTTCACAAACACAACTCACAACAAAAAACACAAACAGATCTGTTCCGAACTCCGAAGCCGATCACCCGTCGCTGTTTCGTAGGTACTTTCGTTTTTGTTTGTTGTTTGTTACATACCACATAGACTATAGACACAGAGTGCAATGATTGATTATAATAGCTGACCATAGAATATAGAAATACTAGTTTGTTCATGGTCGCATTGAAATCATAGAATAATAACTAAAGTAAATTGAAATTTTCAACGACAAGGACAAAAATTATTGTAATAGTTTATATTCATGGACGTGTTTATATTAGTCTTTAGTTATTATTCTATGCGATTATATACTTTTTAATAGTGCTGCCAAGTTAAGTTTTAGTAATTATTGGTGTCGTTTAAAATTTTAAATCGACTATTATTTTGCCAAAGAGGTTAATCGATTGAAAATAATTAAGTCATATTGTACGTAAAAATAGGGTTTAATTAAACTCAGCTGGCGAACTTGTTTTTGTTATAACAAACAATAAAAAATACGACCGAACTTTTTCGTGTGCGTCAGAATGGCTGGTCGTCTGTCGCGTTGGTCTATGAGAGTTGATTCGAAAATTGCTACATATTTGCTTATATTTGCTACATGATTTATATAATTTAGAACTAAAATATATTTTTTGACCAGCCATCCTGACATTTGGTTGGCTGGTCACCTCCTAGCATAGATAATTAGTTATGTAGGTGTCGGTTTGACTACATTTGTTTGGCCGATTTTTGAGGGTGGATTTGTGACAATGGCTGTGCATCTTGGGTTCTTTCTATATCAATGGAATTTTGAAATAAAACTACTTTTTAAACGGATTCAATACAAAAGCGCTAAAACTTCGGAAGCTAAAATCCAAATAAGCCGCGATAGAATCCGTCAAGTAGTTTTATTTCAATGTCAATTTTTTTTTTAAAGATTACTAGCAATGTGGGCCGCACATTACTAGAAATCTCGTTAACCCCTCGTGCTAAGCTAAGATGCTTGTGTTACGAGTAGGTTCACGTCGGTAGTGTAATGGGTGGGATTCGAACCCGCAACCATATGATCGCAAGTCCGACGCCCTAGCCATTAGGCTACCGCCGCTTCACATTCGCGTAACCTTTGAAAATCAATGGCTTTTTGTCAACATTTGTACTTAAAGTCTATTATACCTGAAAGTAAACATCGAAATGGAAAACAAATTCAAAATTCCAACACGTACTAAAAATTGACGTTACAAACTTCAGATTTTTAATACGGGGTGAAAAGCTTATGACTTCCCCACGCCGCGCGCCGAGGGCACAGCATGGGGATATGTCGGACTTTAACCGACTAAAAATACCCCGGTCCCATCATTGCCTTAGCCAGAGTCGCGGGATCAATTGCGTATTCCCAACGTAGGTCTGGCAGGAAAGTTCAGGGAGATGCGCCACTCCTAAGGTCAAAATGAAAGATATGTCGTTACCCTGACTAATAAATGGCGCGCAAGTACAATTATTACTATTACGGCCCTATAGGTGGCGCTTGAATACTACTTTTTTTAATTAATTAATTTTTACATTAATTAATATTATTATCAATACAAAAGCAAAGATTAAGAACACTTAAAAAATATATTATAACAGTTAATGCTGTAAAAATTATTGATAATTTACTAAGTTACTAAAATTATCTAGGTCAAATTACAAAAAACAAAACCATCAAGTAGTTATTTCATATTTATTTATCACTTTCTTTTATTATAATAATCAAACGCTTTCTTCTTTACCTGGTCATTACCGTCAACATAATTTACTTTTCCATATATTAATCTATTTACCCCTAAACACCAACTGTGTACAATCAGCTTAATCGAAAGATTTGTAATGAAATCAACCAAATCAACTTTATGTTTTTTGCAATTTATAATACTGTGAAATCACATGCAACAATCAATGAAAAATATGATTTGATTTTTTAAACATTTTGATGTCGGGTTAACCCGTAAGCATGCAACAATCACAAAATATATTTAGGTATTCATTAAATCTATAAATCCTTCACTTGGGTGAAAAAAGCGATTTTTTTGTATAATTAAACGAATCCAAATCATAACTAGATCTACATAAATCATTCAAACAATTTGCACAATTTTTAAAAACTTTTGATTTAGATTGCTTAACACTTACCCTGTTACATATTTTTTGGATTCAGCATGCAATAAAAAATCATTGTTTTTAATTTCCGTCACCACATTTAACAAGGAATCAATGTTACATGGCCTAACGGTTCAATGACCGGATTCGCATGCACATGGTTGCAGGTTCGAACCCAGGCAAGTACCAATGTGACTTTTTCAAAGTTATATGTACTTTCTTAATCATTCTAAGACATCATTGACAAACGGTGAAGGAAAACATCGTGAGGAAACCTGGATTCCAAAATATTGGAATCTGAAATCGCCAACCCGCAATGAGCAAGCGTGGTGATCAATGCTCATTCCTTATCTATATGGGAAGAGGCCTGTGCCCAGCAGTGGGACGTTTATAGGGCGGTATTACAATGTTACATGCAAAATTTAAACAGTTTGTGGGTAATCACGATTGTTTACCATAAGATATGATAATGATAGCATAACAGAATTAAAATCTTCTTCACAATTAGCACCTGCCGAATGAGCTGAATTATAATTATTGATAATCAATGTTTTAAAAGCATGCATAAATTAATTACAAGTAGGATTTACATTTGTAACACCATTACTTCTAATACTACTAAAAAAAATTTCGAGAGGATCCTGATTAAAATTTCTAGCTACTAAATTATGATTCGCCGATAATTAATATTCCCACATTTCCCTGAAAGTTTTTATATTTGATACCCAATTTTTTATTGAAGGAATCATCTCATATTTTATTAAATTAATACCATTTTTTCTATTTACTGATTTAAATCTAATTGATTGTAAAATTGGGAGCAAATCAATCGACAGTTGGAAATGAGGGCAGTTCTTTTTTATACAATTTTTGTAAATTTTTGGATCGTCTTTGTAGGAATAATTTGACAAAAATTAAAAGAAAATCGGCTGTTCCCTCACACTCCGCAGGCAATATTCCATGTCCTGAAAAACAAAGTGGATAAATTATTATACTTTAGATACTGATCAAAATCTATATAAATAAAAATCTATTGCTGTTCGTTAGTCTCAAGTCGTCTCTCTCGTCTAAAACTCAAGAGCGGCTGAACCGATTTAGCTGATTTTGATCTTGAAATGTTTTTGAAAGACCAGGGAAGGTTTAAAAGGTGTAAAACATATACAATAAGTACAAACATATACAAATTTAAAAGCGGCGGTAGCCTAATGGCTAGGGCGTCGGACTTGCGATCATGTGGTTGCGGGTTCGAATCCCACCCATTACACTACCGACGTGAACCCACTCGTAACACAAGCATCTTAGCTTAGCACGAGGGGTTAACGAGATTACTAGTAATGTGCGACCCACATTGCTAGTAACCTTTTTAAAAAAAAGAAAAAAAAAAAATATACAAATGTACATATACAATAAAACTGTTCCTAAACTCGGGAATTACCTTAATTAATTTACTTTTGACAGAACGAAGTCTGTCCGGGCAGCTACCCGTAAGTAATTAATAATTATATAATAGTGTGTGATAATTATAATTTATTTATTGGTGTGTGGATATTTATATGAATGTGTCAAATGTGAGTGTGTGATTGAATTACGTGTATGTGTAGTACTTAGTGGTGTTATGTTATGTATTTCTGGTATTGTTAAAATAGTAAAAAAGGAAATACACTAACTTGCCAAAAATCGAATAGCTGAAGACACTTTTTATTTAACTTTCATTTTTTCTTTATTATCATGAATTTCGTCATCACCAACATCAATGGCCAATAATATTTTTAAATGTTCCCATTTTGCCCATCTCTCCTGTCTATTTTGGATATATTTTGCATCCTTGATCATTAAATTATTTCTAACGCCCTTTAGTAAATGGGGCGTATAAAACAAAGGGAAAACTTTTAAGTTGTTTACCTCAAAGAACATTGTTTGCATTGTTTCCCCGCCAATGGCATGTCTCTTTCGAGTTTCTTCTCTTAATTCTTTAATAACTGCCACATTTGTGGGACATTGGTCACATATTGTGGAAATCACTTTCAGTTTTTGAGCATTCTTTGATTATGTTACAAGGAAATTGGGTCACACGACGAGAGAAAGGAATTTTATATCCTTCAAAAACCCATGATAAAATATTACGATCTTGGGTTATAAGTGACCATTGAGTACTGAAGCAAGATAATCGACCTGCATACTTTACCGTGTCTAACGTCGGCGACTGCGAGTTGATGCTGGATTCGACGACTGCTTTGAGCAGTTCTCTTGACGATTCCTGGCAGGCTCCTTTGTCTTCTGCGCACCCCTCGGCCTAGCTTGATTTGGAGGGGGGGCTCGCCAGTTTATATTCCTCACTGGTTTCGAAGACTTTTTGCCTGTATCTTTGTTGTCTGCTTTATGCCAGCGCTAGATTTCGAAATAGCCTTAGCGGTTTTTAAAGCATTAGTTAAATCCTCGCTGAAGAGGAGCTTATCAATATTGGTTGCTGTAACTTGATCTTTGAGCTCCTTTTTTAGATTATTTAAAATGAAATTTCTACGCGTCAAGGAATCTGCATGCTGTGCATCGCATAATAATATGGACCCATCCATCAATAATTGAATGAGTGCAGTATCTTTAACTGGTTGTGCCATGAGTATTGATAATGCTTCGCCCAGGCAGGATGCAACTGAAGACAGCTGTTTTTGTCTTTGTTCGATCGCTTTATCTCTTTTGAAAACCGCCTCAGGTATAGCAGCCTTGATCTCTGGGTTAAGAGTTGGAGCATCCACAAGGGTGCAGTTACCAGGTACCAAATGTCTATCGACAAGTTCCTTGCGGGCTTCTTTATTGAGCCCTGATGTAGCTACGTGTTGTAGCCGAATCGCAAGGTCGGGCTGTATATCCTTACCGTACAATCTTCGTTGAGACGGGTCGACTCCTAATATCTTAAGGAGGTCCCAGTCCAATTCCTGTTCCGTACTCGATTCGGCAGTCAGACCATCTGCGTTACTTGTCGTTGGCAGTGCATCTACACCGGCAATAACTATTGGTCGAGATTCGGTTGCGGCGCTAGTTGATGCCACAGGCACATCACCTTCACTTACGTAGCTTGAATCATCTGAAGTGGAAAAAATCCGTATTAAGAAAAGTTAATACGTATGGCATTTTGTTTATACTCGTCTAATAATAAAGTGACAACCCCTCAAGTTAACCGCAATATTATTCTTCAACTTATATTTCGTGCCTTTTCTAACGTATTTGAAGGTACCTACTAGGAAATAAAAATTTGTTTAATAATAAAGTGATAACCCCAAAGGATATCCGCAATATTATTCTTCAACAAAAATTTTATCTTAGGTCATTGTAGGTATTTCGGACTGGACGTAAAGGCTGCGCCGGTTTCCCAGTCCCTTCCACTCAGACGATGCGGGCATGCCGCTGGGTTATTTTAGTGGGTATACCGGGTCTGCCCGGGGAGTCCCACATAACCCCCCCATTCCCCGATGAGGGGGGTATGCGTAATGCATTTTTTCCCAGCATAAAAAAAAAAAAAAAAAAAAAAAAAAAATTGTAGGTATTAAGATAAAGGAACTCTTGCCTAAGAATAAGGCCTTAACACTAGCGTTTGTTCAGCGTAGGCGTTCGATGAACGTATGCGCAGCGCAGACGCCGCGACAACGCGGCGCGTGCGTCGCGTTGTCGCCGCTTTTCTACTGGAACAATCAGTACGCTGCGCTAGCGCCGCGTGTGCGCGACGTATGCGCCGCGTTACTGCGGTGCCATGAATCCTGTTCGCATCCGACCTCTCCTTGCCTCCCGCACCCCTGTGCACGATTGTACGTTGGACAAACGCTAGTGTGAAGGCAGCCTTAAGTGATAGCCCCAAAGGATACCCGCATTATTGTTCTTCAACGAAAGAAATAATTATAATTGTTGTGTATATATTTTATCCCTTACTGAGGATTATCTCCGTCTAACAATAAAGTGATAACCCCACAGGTTACCTGCAGTATTGTTCTTCAACGGTAGATAAAAATATATTTTTCACGTGAAACCAACCTTCAATGCATAACGGCTCCTGTATCGGCGGTGAAGATTGTCGTGCGCTCGAACTCGATGATGAAAATCTTCTTCGTCGATCCTTATGTCGGTGCTGTGCGCGCGTCGATTTTTGGTTCAGTTTTTTGACCTTTCTTGCGATTTCTTCGTTATCATTGGTGTTCGGGCGCGTGCGCTTTCCCGTTTGTAGCACTAAATCCAAAAAACTTTATAATGAGCGTCAGCAAGAAACACGTGCGAGGTGGCAGAACACTGAAGTGTGAATGAGGGAAAATGACAGCGTAGGTAGGAAGAAAGAAAAAATAGAGGTCTCTCAAAATTCAGTGCAGATGGCGACACCCACGTGTGTACTACATGTGATCTAATATAGAAGTACTTATATTATTTCAGTGTTACAAAAAAGCTTGCAAGCTAAATGATTATCACTTCTTGAGATCCTTATAATAAGAAATTTTGTACACCGGTAGGTACATAACAGGTTAAAACCCAATATTATAGTAATTTAGAATAATTTAGTTCTGGTCTGATGATGGAAGGTGGCTAAGGGAACTCGGGATTTGTGTGTCCATATTTTTAATAGCAGCTTCTTTTCGGCACGTTTATAAACTATACTCCATTTAAAATAGCATTAGACAGAAGTTAAAAAAGGTTATTTATAATGTACACTTTGTTGCAAAAGTACAATAAACTTGTTACAGTTACGATTGACGCCTATAAATTAAAATCTATTTACATACCAGCTGTCACACTTATTCGTAATCATGTTAACCATTTTTCATAACAAATTATGTGGCTTTCATTTATTTATAATATTTCATTCCAATCTAAAATGACAGTGTCAATGCTAAAAAGCTAAAAGAAGCAGTGATGAACAATACTGGAACGTTTTTCGTTTTACTATTATCCTACCATTATTTGTTTATTTATTATATATTTTTTATTTTATTATTACTAAATCCTAAGATGAAGACGAAGAAGTTTCACTATAGTGTGTTGTAAGTTGTTATTTTAATTAAAATATTGTTCTATAAATTACTTTTATTTTAATCTTAATTAAATCTAAGTCATCATGACATGATTGGTTGTCTCATTCATTGTTTTGGTGTAAGTTTGTAATGTGTGATGAAGATATTGTTATAAATAAAGCGTAATTTAAATTTTATTTTGTTTATTTAAGTACTTAAAACAATTTCTTTGAAATAAAATGTTTTCAATTCCTGCTTCTGCGAGCCTCTTTTTTCTAATGCTATAATAAATGGAGTATAGGATTATGGTAAATTATAATTAATTATATATATATATGAACAAATAAAAATATTTAAAAAAATAATAGTAAAAGAGGCTTACGCAAATTCAATGTAGGTATTGCATTTCTCGTCAAACGCCTGCTTGGAGTTTTATAATAATCCTCAAAGTGTCGGTGGCAGATTCGAATATTATTTTGAATATAATTATTTCCTCTCTCTTGAGTTGCAGTGTTAAGTATTAACTTCCACTGGTTAAACTTCTCAGTATGAGGATATTCATAAGGGAAATGGTGTAGAGGTCCTATAAATAAATAAAACAATTAATAATATAAAATCTTAATCGAAAATTAGAAAAATAATATAAATGTCACTTTTATAATTAGGTCTGTTAAAACTTTTGTTTATTAATTTAAACTACTATAAATGAAAAAATCATTATAAAATTTTAAACGAAGTACATAATAATAGAAAAATATCAAATGTCACACATTTATATAACTATTTTTTCTATAACTTTTTTATTTTAATTTTTATTAAACTTTGAATAATTCATTATGCTTTTAATTATTCTGAATATTAACTTACCATCGATCTCACATTCAAAATAACATTTTAAATGAGTAGATTTCGGCATTTTTAAAATCCAAGTTATTTAAAAAATCGAAGTCCGAGAGATGAAGTGCCGAGTTATCAATAATTCTAACAGTCCGGGGTCCAAGTAACAAGCCAGGTGATATCGTAATACGTAGGTAAATCAGAAACCGTAAGCAAGCCAAGTTATAAAATATCGAGATATAATAAAAAACAAGCGAACACTAAACAAAAACCGAAAACAAGTGGAAAAGTTGTTGTAGAATGAGAACACAGAATGAGAATTCAAATTATTTATTATTTCAATCAATGGCTGTCAGTGTCAGTACAGTACAGTACAGTAGTGTCAGCAGTATCAGTAACGAAAACTTTTCGCCATAATGTTGCCGCGGTTAAAATTAAGTTTATATTTCCACAAATTAAATTTTGTTACACATTATATTTTTAAATTGAATTACATCCTGAAAAGATCAACACGTGTTAGAAAGATGTATTTAAAATATTTTATTTGCAAATCTTCTCCTTCAGCTTATGCCTAGAAGTAGCTGCTACCCTCTATTGTCATTTATGTCGATATCCGGATGATAACTGATAACCCTGAATACTAGATGGCGGTACTTTCTATGGAAATTTTGGAATCTCATTTTTGTAGGGGAGTTACATACCCATCGTCACTGTTTTTGTTTGTTTGTTACTTTGTTGCATTGAAATTTTCAACGACAAGGACGCACCGCGATTATATATTTTTTTAATAGTGTTGCCAAGTTAAGTTTTAGAATAGAATAGAATAGAATAGAATCTTTATTCGCTAGAGACATGGTATATACAAAAGGTGTTAAACAAAAAATACTTAGTTCTTAACACATCTCGCCTTCAATAGGCACGTGAAAACTTAAATTGGTATGGTACTATATAACAAAAAAAAAGGTAAATAGGTATCTACTTATAATTACTCTAAAACAACTTTAATAATGATTGGTGTCGCAAATTGGTGACACAAGTGTGGCTAGCAAACCACAATACAAAATATCGTAAAACGTAGTCAGTGTGGCCAAAGTAAGAAGTTTTGTGAAAGAATTAATAAATAAAATTAATACCAAATTTAATAAAATAATTACAAAATTTAGATAAATTAATAAAACCATACAAAGCATATCATATTACTGTCAATCCAAGCTGTGCTGCTGCTGTGGAGTATGTTCCGTGGTATACTAGGGATCGTAGACCCTCGGGAAGTTCTTCAACAGCCTGTGAAATAAGAAATTAAACGGCCACGGCCACGGCAAGCCGTGAATAGCAATAGTCTACCGTGCCGTCGGCCGTAGTACACTCTTATACTGTGCTCCCCATCAAAAAATCGTCGCGGCAGTTTTAAAAGAATATTGTGTACGCACAAGGATTTTCGTAGTTGTGTGCGTGAGCCTCGGAGCAGTGTGGCAAAGAACGAAATAAGTATTTCGTTTCTTGGACGAAGAATTTTTTTTATTTATTTACTGACTAGCTTCTGCCCGCAACTTCGTACGCGGATCCTGTTGCTTATGCCAGCGACAACAGGGTCGTCGAAATAAAAGATCTGAAACGTCTGATGTCAAATTCTCAGAAACCAGGGACGGGAAAACAACGTGATGCGCGAGACGATTCGAGACCCTCCAGATCTTTCATTTTTGTAAGATAGCAGGAAATGCCCATCAGAACTTTTGCTCACGATCAGCGGTCAGTCGCGCATCATATTCTTCACTGGTCTCTAGAGACCTGGATGTAGATACGTAAATACGATGAGAATGCAGGCGTGCTTCGCGATCCGAAGAGGTTTCCACGGAGCGAGTTGCAGCCTGATCTTCTCGAACAGCATCAAGTCTCTCTTGACGCTCTTTGATAGATTCTTGGGATCTTATGATCCTCAATCCTTTTTATTATTTAGCCTATTTAGCTCCTTTGAAACATTGGGAAAGATTTGACCTCTTTCATCATGGTTATAGTTTTATTGTGAAGATACCTCATCAATTAAAATCTAAGTGACTGCAAAGTAAATTAAACGCTCAAATAACATAAGGTTATGTTATTTTATAATTATACAGTGAAATTAGTGATAGCTTTGATTTCCAAGTCAGATGTTTCAAATCTTCGATTTTTATGAGTCAACAGGAAATGCCCATCAGATCGAACCACTTTTGCTAAGACGTCATTCCTATATGTGTTATGGTGTAGCCGGGCTCTTGGAGTTCGACAACAGGTGTTCCAGATCTTCAATTTTTATACGTCAACAGAGAGTGCTCATCAGACTGAACAACTCTTGCTAAGACGTCATTCCTATATGTGTTATGGTGTAGCCGGGCTCTTGGAGTTCCACAACAGGTGTTCCAGATCTTCAATTTTTATACGTCAACAGAGAGTGCTCATCAGGCTGAACAACTCTTGCTAAGACGTCATTCCTATATGTGTTATGGTGTAGCCGGGCTCTTGGAGTTCCACAATAGGTGTTCCAGATCTTCAATTTTTATACGTCAACAGAGAGTGCTCATCAGGCTGAACAACTCTGCTAAGACGTCATTCCTATATGTGTTATGGTGTACCCGGGCTCTTGGAGTTCCACATCAGGTGTTCCAGATCTTCAAATTTATTCTCTCAGCAGAAAATGCTCATCACGTGGAACAATTTTTGCTATGGTACCATTTTTGTATCTCTTATAGTTTAGCTGGTCTGTTGCGGTTCTGCATCAGGTGTTCAAATTTCCAAGATAAATTATAGCCTATATGTTGCCCAGACTTAATACCTATACAACAAAAAAATAATCATTCAAATCCGTCCAGTAGTTCCGAAGATTAGCGTGTACAAACAAACAGACAAACAGACAAACAGACATACAGACAAACAGACAAACAGACAGAATTTTTTTTTTGGATTCGTGCTCTATAACTGTTTGTAAACCCCCCTCAATTATTATTTTTTTAATATATACAATGTACAGACACAGTTTTTTTACTGTTTTATTATATGTATAGATTATAATGCTGCAATGTTTATATTTTTTTTAGTTACATGTCTTTTTCTTCGTCGTAAATAAAATTTATCAGCAGCAGTCGCTCATCGCTGTCAACTCGAGAACATGACGTCCGCACTTTGACGCAAGACGCAACTATAAAACCGACATACCTACCTACAAAGACATTGTAATGTATTCCATACCTACGGCACGGCTTGTCGTCGATGGCTACAAAATTACCTGTGCCGTCGGATGCGTAGCATCTCTTAGTGGTCTGTGGCCGTCGGCATCCACGGTATTACCAGGTATTACCGTGGCTACCATAGATTATACACTATTTATTAATCTGTGCTTATACTGGTAGTGGCTAGTTGGCTACGCATAAAATACACACATCAAAAGTGTCTAGGGATCAAGCATTTTTATGCGGATTTCTTGAGATTGAGATGTGGCTTTGTAATAAATTTATGATTTTATAAATTTATATGGATCCTTTTTGGTGCATTTCATAATTCGAATCAGGAACTGTGAATCAAATTCGAGTAAAAGATGAAAATCAGCTGTCAATATTTTCCCTATAAAAACATACAACGCATTGAAGACATTATTAGTGTGCGACGGGCCTGTTGGTCTAGTGGTCAGTGACCCTGACTGCGAAGCCGGAGGTCGTGGGTTCGATTCCCACCCAGGACAAATCTTTGTGTGATAAGCACGATCATTTGTTCTGTGTCTGGGTGTTATTTATCTATAATATGTATGTATTTAGAAATATATAAGTATGTTTATCAGTTGTCTGGTTACCATAGTACGGGCTCTGCCTAGTTTGGGATCAGATGACCGTGTGTGAGATTGTCCCAAGATATTTATTATATTATTATTATTATAGTCAGAGTGTTATCAGTCGACTTTGGACACGTTACCGAAGCACTGGTACCGTGGCTGAGCGCCATGGAGGACGGTATCGCTGCACCACACGGAGACAAGACCGATACATTCAAATCTTAACTCGAAGAGCTCCAACAATAACCGCCATGATGTTAGCCGTGAGGCTTCATCACTCTTCTGGGAACTTAATTAGCGACCAAACAGTCAGAAACCGCTTGCATGAAGTGAACCTTCGTGTGTGTACAATCGTAGGATTCGATATCAATGGGCTCTTGAACACAGAAATTGGGCAGAAGAACAATGGCGTTTCGTGTGCTTTTCTGATGAGTCTCGTTTTGGTATGAGACCGGATACAAGACGTATACGACACTGGAGAACCCCTGGACGCCAACAGCGATTAAAATCCTGCCAGGAAGTCCATCCTTATAGTGGTGGAACCATCATGGTATGGGCGGGTATTTGGATCGGCGGAAGAACTGAGTTGATTTGGATCAGAAGCAACCTCAACGCTCAAATTTATGCTGAGATGATTGTATCAGACGTCATCGTTCCTCTACAAGTGCAAATTGGTCCCTTATTTCAGTTAATGCATGATAATGCACGACCGCACACCGCAAGAGTTGTAAGACAGACTCTCGCCGCAGCTAACATCAATGTCCTGCCCTGGCCTGCTCAGTCGCCAGACTTGAACCCGATTGAGCATGCATGGGATATGCTACAGAGAAGAGCTCTGCCGAATATGGAGGGTATCCAGTCGCAAGAAGACCTTTTTTTGTTGTTGCAACGAACATGGGCGGCCATTCCACAGCGTGATTTGGATGAACTCATTTTGAGTATGCCAAACCGATGTTCTTGTGTTGTTAGTGTTCGCGGTAGAAACACGGATTATTAATTGTTTAAGTTACCCAATAAAATTTTAAAGAAAACTGTTATTTCAGTCTTTTTTTCGAACTTTTGTGTTAGTGGTTCAAATGTCAAAAATCCCTTTATTAGGAAAATGGCAAATTTCTTTATTAATGCAAAGGTGACTTGGTTTATCGTTACTGTGACAAACGAAAACACTTTATTCGATGAATCCTTAAAGAAAATTTTAATTAATATCAATCAGGAGAAAAGTTATTGCAAAAATATATGTTGATCCCTAGACACTTTTGATGTGTGTAATTTGCTGTGCCACGGCAAATTAATGCTTCCTATTTCCCTTATTATTTTAGAAATTATTGTTTATGCTTGTTTTTTTTTTCTTTATTTTATGCGTCGCATGTGGCGCAAATAAATGCTTTTTCTTTCTTTCTTCTTCTACTGCTGACAATTTAACGCCTTATTTTTCATTGCCATTTCATAATTTAACCGTTTCTATTAATTGTAAGCATATCGGTTCCTATAGGTTCTTGCAATAATAAAAACTCTAGCCTAATAAATATAGCCCGCTGTCATTCCATAAAGAAATCCCAATCAATTCTATTCTTAAAACCAATTATCAACACGTCAAAAAACCTTGATTTGATACGTCGATGTCGAAAATAACCCTTGTTGTAATGTAACTATTTCGGACACAAGTCTTTTAAATAATTGAAGCGCTCGTCACTTGTTTATTGATAGCTCTCCAAATAGGGTGGGGTGGATTAGGCCCAAATTGGACATTTTGTAGGTAGGTACTTGAAGGTTTGGTATTTACGTGATCCGGTTCCGATAGGAAAGTAAAGGTTACGCGTAGGAAGTGTAAGTGTACCCCTAGTCACTTGAGTCATATTTACCTATTTGTTGTTTTTTTCCGACGCAAGTTCGGACATAATTTTCAATTTACCCTCGGGAACTACTTAAGGAATCGGGATAAAAGGGTAGCCTATGTTCTTTTCGATCTACAGCTACATGCATGCCAAATTTCCTCCAAATCCGTTCAGCCGTTTTTGCGTGATTGAGTAACAAACATCCAAACATCCACACTTTCACATTTATAATATAAGTAGTATTAATTACATTTGTAGACCCTTTCTATACCAGATGTACGCTTCAACTCTTTTGCATACATATTATACTTAAGTATAACCTTTTGATTTCGATTGTCGTGGTGTCCTAGCGGTTCAATGACTGGATTCGCATGCACATGGTTTCGGGACCAACGGCTTAGCGTGCTTTCTGAGGCACGGAGGGGTCTTGGTAAGTTTACAAATGGTCACCCACCCAAAGACCAACCGCGGCAAGCGCGGCTTAACCTTCCTTTATTATCGGTCAAACCGAGCTTCACTTAGCCACAGTATAACTTGAATTTGCGCTTTCAAGTAAAGATGTATAAGGTTGGTATCGATTTCATAAGTAAGTCGTGGAACTAACCTGTGAAGTGCCACACCTGTAGGTACAGTACGAGGGTTAACCTATACTTAAACGCAATAATCAAGGTTATTTTTCAAACCAATTATTTTTTTTTAGTAAAATCTGATTCGGAAAACTTTGTTCTGCCATATTAAAAAAAATCTGGTTAGGGCCACCCCTATTGTATACAGGATTAATTTATAAGGAGTACGTATATTCAACGAGGTAATCAGGTGCATAAAACTTAATAACTTTCTCCAAGGAACATAATTTATAAGTTTGTATGAAAAGATAATTTTCCATTTTAAGATTTCGACCTATGTTCCTTGGGGAAAGTTGTTCAGTTTTATGCACCTGATTACCTCGTTGAATATACGCAGTCCTTTAAAATAATCCTGTATATTATTATATTGTTTTCTGAGGTTTACGCGAATATTAGACATTGAAATAAAACTACGTTAAAAATAATATAGATACCTACGTATTTTTAATTATTTAAAAACAAATATATTTCAGATTAGGAGTGAGGGCTTGTGACGTCATTAGCCGAAAAAAGTGGACACACTTTATAACGTGGCTAGCTCGCACTCCTTGCCTTAGACGACCTCCGTAGCCGAGTCTCCCAGGTTCGATACCCGGACGGGTCAATGTAGAAAAAAAGGGCCGTTGTTGTGAAATTATTGGGCTTTTAGAAAAAGAGGATACGTGTTCAAACAATAATAGAATGAGTCCTGTATTCATCCATTAAAAAAAAAAAGGTTTCTAGCTATCTGGGTTGCGCATTCCCAGTATTCTTGTTAACCCCTCGTGCTAAGCTAAATGCTTGTGTTACGAGTGGGTTCACGTCGGTAATGCAAAGTGTGGGTTCAAATCAGTATTGCAATGGGGGGGAGTTGAATGGGGTCGTCTTCCAGTCCCACCACCATATTTTACATGGAGTGACTGCTATCACACTGTATCGTATGATATCGGGACCAATAGCTTAACGTGCTTTTTGACGCTCAGAGGGTTCTCCACAAATGGTCACCCATCCACGGACAAACCGCGGCGAGTGCGGCTTAACTGGTTTTTATTATCGGTCGAACCGCACAGCAACTAGCCCCTGCGGGACAACTACAAGTCATATCGATCTAATTTCTAACATATAGATGAGAACGAAAACCCTTTCCAACTTATTAAAAAGTTGTAGGGCTCCTCGGGTTTGACGTCACATTGACGTATGGTGGTCATCAATGACGGATCATATATTACGTATTTACGTGTACATGGAGAAATTCCTCAATTAACGTAGATTGGTGTAAGGGACATCAATATTTCGGTGGCGTGTTGGTTTGTTTTTCGGTCATATAAGTACCTATGTATGTGGCTGATACTGGAAATTATTATATTACTAGCTTCTGCCCGCGACTTCGTTGCGTGGACGTCAGAATTGGGTCCAAAAACAAATGAAAAAAATGTGAAAAATGAATAAAATTTTTCATCTGTGTTATAGCTTGCGATGTAATAGATAAAAATACCAAATTTCAAAGCTATCTGCCCACGGCTTAGCTCGGAAACAATTTTCAATTTTCCCTCGGGAACTACTTAAGGAATCGGGATAAAAGGTAGCCTATGTTCTTTTCCATGTCAAGGGCTACATGCATGTCAAATTTCATCCAAATCCGTTCAGCTGTTTTTGCGTGATTGAGCGCCAAACATCCAAACATCCAAACATCCACACTTTCACATTTTTTTTTTTTTTTTTTTTCCCAGCGATCCCGGTCCTTAGCCTCTTCTTGCCAATTCCCCAGGAAGGCATCTAGGTCATCCCGCCATCTCTTCCGTGGTCTGCCGCGCGCCCGTTTTGGTGTTGTAGGGCGCCAATCCTGAGCTATTCGAGCCCATTGCTCATTTGGCATGTGACCAGACATGTCCAGCCCAGTCCCATTTTCAATGAGCAGCTTTTTGAGCCACGTCTATTGTTTGTGTTCTGGAACGCAGATGCGGTCCGTTAATTTTACACCCAGTATGCTGCGTTCCATAGCACGTTGGCAAACCTTTAGCCTGGACTTCTGGATGTCCGTCAAAGACCAAGTCTGTGCACCATAGGTAAGAATGGGAAGAATACACATGTCCATAAGCTTGCGTTTTAGTGATGTGGGCAACGTGCCTTTAAACAGTTCTTTCATGGTCCAGTAACTCTTCCAGGCCTTTTCTGTCCGGCGTTCAATTTCCTTGTCTTGCCTACCATGAAAAGAGATTACTTGGCCCAAGTAGATGTATTCTCCCCATGAACGGGTCCAGGGGCGACGGACTTGGGGAAGTCCTCGTCCCCATTGATTGGACCCGAGGTGGCGGCGCGCGCCCCCGAGGCGATGCACGGGGTAGTCGAACGCCTCACTACCCCGCGCACGAGACGAGGCCCGGACAGACCGGGCCAGCACTAGTGTGGGGCTGCGGACGAATGTGGATTCCCGCGGCCCCCCGCGCACGTGCTTGAAGGAGACACCGGGGGGTTTTAGCCGGTAAGAGTCCGGCACGCGCCTCGTCCATGAGGATTTCCCCCGAAAAAAAAAAAGTAGATGTATTCTGGTACGATACTGGAAATGAATATCATAATTTATTACAGATTGCTGTTGTTAATAATGTGAGTCCACTAGCAAGTAACTTGCTAGTTGTTGCCGATGTCAATTGACGACTGTTTCCACTGTCTGTATTTTTTTATGCAAGTCGCTGGCAGTCGTGGGCCACATTCAACAGCAAAAGTAGATTATCAAAATCAGAAATTCAATACTAATAGTATCTATAATATCTCTATATCTTGGGACAGCTCACACACGGCCGTCTGATCCCAAACCAGGCAGAGCCTGTACTTTGGCAACCAGGCAACTGATAAACATACTTATATATTTATAAATACATACATATCATAGATAAATTACACCCAGACACAGAACAAATGATCATGCTCATCACACAAAGATTTGTCCTGGGTGGGAATCGAACCCACGACCTCCGGCCTAGCAGTCAGGGTCACTAACCACAAGACCAACAGGCCAGTCAATGGTAATGTACGGAGTTCGCGTCAGAACAGTCTGACGTCGAAGTGATTCAAAAGTATATGAATATTATACCATACATTTACTACTAGTATACTTAGTTGCTATTGTATATTCGTGATCAGTTTTGATTCCAAAAGTTACAAACTCAATTCATCATATACTTTTGCTGTTGACTGTACGAGTTAATTCGACAAAGACATAGCTTACAAGTTTAAACTTGAGCAAGATAGGTTAAACAAGATGCGTAGCTGCAGAAAAATATAAAAAAAACCACTACACTTGAAAGAAAGTCAGAAAAATATTTAACACTAGCTGTTCCCCGCGACTCCGCCCGCGGTACCTAATTTTTTAATAATAAATATAGCCTACGTTTCTCTAGCTTTCGGGAAGCCCGGCGACCAATGCCGGCGTCTATACGCTGGCATACTTAAGAGTATGGCCCTATACGGGGCCCCCATCTGGGCGGACTCACTCCGCACACGGGCGAGCGCCGCTGCCATCCGCAGGCCACAAAGGACCATTGCACAGCGGGTGGCGAGGGCTTACCGCACAGTGAGCTTTGCGGCGGCGTGCGCTCTGGCGGGAACCCCTTCGTGGGAGCTCGAGGCTTGGGTGCTCGCCAGAGTGTACGACTGGACGGCGGGGCAGAAGGCGCTCAACCGGCGCCCGGACCCAACAGAACGGGAGGACGTGCGTGAGGAGGTTCGGGAGGCAATAACTCGGCACTGGGCCGAGGACCTTGCCTCCGCAACATTCGGTCGCTGGACGCTGGATGCCATCGGGCCCGCCCTGGGTGATTGGCTCGATCGGCGGCATGGCTCCCTCTCCCTGCGTCTGGTGCAGGTGCTGTCCGGGCATGGCTGCTTCGGATCGTACCTGCATCGGATTGGGAGGGAGGAGACTCCGCAGTGCCACCACTGCGAAGCCGCGGTGGATACGGCAGAGCACACCCTGGAGGTGTGCCCATCCTGGGCTGAACCCCGCCGCGCCCTGGTGGCATCGGTCGGGGACGACCTCTCGCTCCCCAGCGTGATTGCTGCCATGCTGGGAAGTGAGGAGGCATGGGCAGCGGTAGCCACCTTCTGTGAGGACGTCATGTCACAGAAGGAGGCAGCGGAGCGCATGCGGGAGGACGACCCTCTCGCGGTGCCGCTCCGTAGACGAAGAAGGGGTAGAAGACGGAGAACACAACGTCCGTCCTCATCCACTCCGGGGGCTGATCAGCGGGCGACTGGCGCGGGGGCGCCACCGCCTGCATCACAAGAATCACCTCGTGCGCTCCGGCCATTATAAAGGCCCCTCCCTACTAGGGGGAGCGTGAGGGGCCTGCCCGTAAGGCAGGCAGTCGCCGGTGGGGGACTGGACGACATAGACTCCCAGGCCCCCTCCACTCAGGCGAGGTCGGAGTGCCGCTGGGAGGGTGAATGTAGCTTTCTAATGGTGAAAGAATTTTTGAAATCGGCACTGTAATTTTTGAGTTTATTTATTTCAAACATACACAAAAATACAAGTCTTTCCTCTTAATATTAGTGTTGATAAATAAAAAACTTACTACTCTAAAAAAAAAACTTTACGTGACCTGTCACTTAGTATGAAAAATCACTTTCAATTTTAGATTTCGACCTATGTTCCTTGCGGAAAGTGATTCCATTTTATGCACCTGATTACCTCGTAGAATATACGTTTTCCATAAAAATAAATTATTAATCTTCGAAAGACCTTGAATCGAAAAGTATTATTCCTTTTTGTAGATAAACTAACAGTCACGACATTTTGACACGTAAATTATAAGTAATTAGATATGTTGATAAAGGCAATTATTGAATTATTTTTAAACGCACACCACTATCGATCAGGAAGTTGTGGGGGAAAATAGGAAAAACCGGACAAGCGCGAGTCGGACCCGCGCACGAAGAGCGGCACTAATATTATAAATGTGAAAGTGTGGATGTTTGTTACTCAATCACGTAAAAACGGCCTTTGACATGGAAAAGATCATAGGCTACCTTTTATCCCGATTCCTTAAGTAGTTCCCGAGGGAAAATTTAAAATTGTTTACGAGCTAAGCCGTGGGCAGACAGCTTTGAAATTTGGTATTTTTCTCTATTACAGCGCAAGCGACAACACGAGTGAAAATTTTATTCCATTTTTATTACTTTCACATTTTTAATTTCTTTTTGGACCCAATTCTGAAGTCCACGCAGACGAAGTCGAGGGCAGAAGCTAGTCTTCTAATATATAAAATTCTCGTGTCGCAGTTGTTTCTCCTCCAGAAACCGCTGGACCGATTTGTATGAAATTTTGTGTGCATATTGGGTAGATCTGAGATTCGACCAACATCTGTTTTTCACACCCCTAAGTGCTAGGGAGTCTGGAGAAGACCATCTCCAGATTTTTTTAATATGGCAGAACAACGCCTGGTCAGCTAGTCTATTAGATATAATTCCAGTGTCACGATGTTTGTCCGGGATGAAGCCAGAAACTACTGAACCGATTTTAATCAAATTTGCACACCATGTGCAGTTCGATCCAACTTGAGAGATAGGATAGTTTAAATCTCAAATATTAAAAAAAAATCGAAACCGCGGGCGGAGCTGCGGGAAACAGCTAGTTATCTATAAAAATGGCAAAAAAGTCACCTTCGTTAAAAGGTAAAGCGGCAACAGAAATACATCATCTTTGAAAATTTCAAGTGTAACTATTACATAGCCCATTTATCAAGGAAGGCTATAGGATATTCGATATATTTTTGCATTAGGTATAATCTATACTAATATTATAAAGCTGAAGAGTTTGTTTGTTTGTTTGTTTGAACGCGCTAATCTCAGGAAGTACTGGTCCGATTTGAAAAATTCTTTCACTGTTAGATAGCCTACTTATTGAGGAAGGCTTTAGGCTATAATTTGCAGCAGTAACCGATGATCACGCGAGCGGAGCGGCGCGCAACAGCTATATAATATATATATTGTCTGCTTATACCAAAATGGTACAGTCGTTAATATTTTTTCAGGCAAAATATTGTCACTTGTCTTGTTAGGTATACAATGTCATGTCACTTATGTTTGTACAAATAGTAAAGGCAGTGACGTATCACCAAATTACACGGTGCTTCAAGTATTAGTGATGTGTGTCAATGTCGATAGTATGGAAAATATCGACAAGATTTAGTTATCTGCTAATTTTTTATTCTGGTTGATGAGACTCTTACGGCTCGAATTGAAGAACTCGCTGTACATACCAATGCTGAATATTTTTTTTTTACATACCTAGTAATATAAAATGGGTATCATTTAAGCTATCACCAATTTAACTAGTTTTGTGTTTCTTAAATAATAGGGTTTGTCCTCAAAATAGTAGATCTGTCACCAAAATGTAGTCACCAAACAATGCAAAATCAGTTCCACAGTAAATCACCTAAAATCCTGAGATATAAGGTCTAGTACCAAATAAATGTTTTTGTATGTATTATAATAGGTGTGTCCTAATAAGTATTTAAGCAAACTAATTTAAAGAGATCACCAATAAATCATATTATGTTACCCCCTAACCTATCTGTAATGGACAAGTAAAAACATAGCAAGTCGCTTCTGGCACTCGCCGGCCGCTGCCGCGGCACGCTCGCTTCGCTCACTCGGCTCGTGCGTGGGGGGTCGCAGTTCTAACCTAACCTAACCTATATCTTTACTTGCCTACTATTACGAAATAAAATGTTACTACTGTATTGGTGACAATCGATTTATTTGGTGACAGATCTACCATTCTGAGCACAGAGCTATTATTTAAGTAACAAAACTGTTATTATAAGAACGAAGTTTATATTCATGTAATGCAATATAATTTTATTGGTTATCGATTAACATTAATTTGATAATTCATACCTGGGAACAATTTTTGTTTATCTGAGAACGAAAATATTTCGTGGCGATAGATCTATTTATTAGGTGATACAACTTGATGACAAATATAAATTTTGGTGATAGAAAATATAGTTCCCATATAAAATATTACTTTTTAAAGATTACACCCAGACACAGAACGAATAATCATGCTCATAACACAATGATTGGCTCTGGGTGGGAATCGAACCAACTTCCTCTAGTTTTGCATTCGTGGTCTCTAACCATTAGACCAATAGGCCAGTCAAATCAAATTCATTAATACTTTTAAGGCCACAGGGACGGGAATTACGGGTGTGTCAAATTAATTAAAACATTTGAACAATTTTTTAAGTTTAACCTATTCGTCCCCGATCGGCGACCGGCCGCCGCATTACAATAGAACATCAATTGTGTCTCATTAGCGGTGATTAGAGAGATTAATTCCTAATCCTTTTACAATACGGTAATATTTATAAAATAAATAGGTATCTACATTAATTTGCAATTAATAAACAGATATACAAGTGATAAAACGTAATAAAACAAAATTTTGTTCTTATTTAGGTTGACAAATCAGAGTAAACAGCTTGCTATTCAAATAAAGGAAGAATCGCTATTAAAATTGAGTTACTTAGTAAAATAATTAATTATACCTAAGCACCTCATTTGATTTCGCTGTATCAATGTTCTGCGCGGACTTTTTTCGAGTATTTGAACGCACAATTACAGATTACCAGTACGACTGTTTAACTAGAGAAATTGTCAGTAGATGCCCACGAAACGCCTTGAGCCAGGGAATTGGGTATTTGACTACTATCGAAAAATTGATTCCTGACAAATGTTTCTAAAAATAGTCGTAAATTGAAGCAAAATTGCGAAAAAATAACAAAAAAACATACACAATTAAATAACTTATAATCTTTTAAAGTTAGTTGATGTCGCATGCTCTATCTCTTTTTCGAAAAACGACGACTTGTACGGGGCAACCCCAGACTAGTATGGAGAAATAAATATTGACGTCACAAAACATTATCGCTATCTCTGTCAAATTAACAATTATATTGGAATGCTTGTAACTAGCTCAATATAAAATTAATTAGTGTGTCGTTTTTAGAACTCGGTATAGTTTGAAGTATTTTTTTGATTATTGAAATAAAAAAAATGTCAAATACCTAATTCAAAAGTTTAGGTGCTTATTCACTTATGATGCTTACCTGTACCTTTACTTGTATACCTACTTCTAAGGACGTGACGTTAAATAAACCGTCTTGACGTACTATAAATTTTAATAAACAGAGAATAAATGTATGTACTGCTCTCCAAAATCATACGAGCATTCGTATCGTCGATCATAAGTAATTCTAAATCCGGAACAAGCGGCGGCAGCCTAATGGCTAGGGCGTCGGACTTGCGATCATGTGGTTGCGGGTTCGAATCCCACCCACTACCGACGTCAACCCACTCGTAACACAAGCATCTTAGCTTAGCACGACGGGTTAACAAGATTACTAGTAATGTGCGACCCACATTGCTAGTAACCCTTAAAAAAGAAAACGAATTCTTTGATTCATTCTATTCATTAACACAGTTTTTTACTATATCTGTTACTCTTTTAAATTTATGAAAAATTAGCTTCTGCCCGCAACTTCGTCATAGCATAAACTTCAGAATTGGGTCCAAAAAGAAATGAAAAATGTAAAAGTAATGAAAAAGGAATAAAATTTCCACCCGTGTTATAGCTTGCGCTGTAATAGAGAAAATCCAAATTTGCTGGCTGGCTGGCTTAGCTCGGAAACAATTTTCAATTTACCCTCAGAACTACTGAAGGAATCGGGATAAAAGGGGGGATAAAAGATTCTTTTCCAAGTTCAAGGCTACATGCATACCAAATTTCATCCAAATCTGCTCAACTGTTATTGAGTGATTGAGTAACAATCATCCAAACATCCACACTTTCACATTTATAATATTAATAGTAAAAAGTAAAATTAAAACAAGAGTGGGCGTCGGTCACTGTAGAAAAAAGTGCTATCTAACACATTAAGATTATTTTTAAATGGTTAAATAGTTCCTGCATTTTATTCAACTGAACGGAAAAATCTAGCCATTTCTAATATTACAAAATATTAGAAATGGCTAGATTTTTCCAATTGTAGAGAGCAATACATGATATCTAAGATGGTAAGAGTTGTAGATGAATTATTAATCCGTTAACGATATAACGATACGTTGTGATATATTATGTATTTCTTTTGTGAAAGTGCAGTGTAAAATTTATATGAGCTTTTAATAAAACTTTACTTGGAACAAGTTTTATATTTATGACGCCACTGAGACGGGGTTTACGGTACTATAATGCTCAATAAAAATTAAAATTTATTAACGCCAAAATAAAAAAAACTTAAGAGCTTATTTCACGCGAATGGTGGCAAAAATATTTCATAAAAACGAATGGAATTTCAACCTTGGAGTGATCTATCTGACGAATGCTACGCATGCGTAATTTCAGTAAATTTTTTGCGGCAAAAGAAAAACTCGTTTGAAACGTTCGTATTGCAAATTCGTGAATGTAAACATAACTATCGGTTTATCGATAACATTATTATGTTTACGTCTACACCTGCTTGCATAAATAACTTTGTAGGTGGAAACTGGAAGATAATAATAATTTGACGGATTAGTTTAGTGACGGGGTTAATAAATAATATATATTTTTTTATCTCAACTCAATAAACGAATTGTGATAGAAAGAGTTACACGTTTTATAGAACTTTATATAAAACTAGCTGTTTCCCGTGGCTCCACCCGCGATCCATATTTTTTCTAGTAACAAATATAGCCTCAGGAATAACATAGCATTCTAATGTTGGAAGAATTTTCGAAATCGGTCCATTTTTTTTAGTATATTCTTTACAAACATACCTTTCCTGTTTAAAATATTGGTGTGGATTTTTTGTGATGTGGTTCCTTGAACGTTTAATGTTTGAAGTACCTTTAGTAACATTAGCACCATTAAGCTCTCAACAAAGAATATTTCACCATCATTATTGTTATCATTGCACTATTTTCTAATCACTTATCAGTCCCGTTCTTTGACAAGCACGCGATGTCATTTTCATGCATAATTCTTAGTTATTATCTGTATGCACATTGCACATAAGCATCGTAAAAGATTAAAGTAATTAAGAAGTAGGTTGGACCAAATATGATTTATCATAAGTGAATCAATAAATGAATACATAACATAATATCAGATCCATCATAGTCAGAAATAAGTTAGTAAAAATAATTATATGCATATCATATAATATATTAAACATATATGCATGCATATTATATTAAAATAAGTCCGCCAACATAAAGTACTATATACATACCAACACTATAGTTTACTAAAGTATAGTTTTTCCTTCAAACGAATCGCTTCCCACTATAAAATAAAAACAAAGATAAAACTTATAAAGGAAAATGAAAAACAGATATCGATAGATTTTCCTCTGTCGCATCACTGCCCATTACCTTGTCATTCAGGCGGCCATCTTGGATAGTTTATTTGAAAATCGAACGCTGGCGGAAGCGCGCGTATCTGTCATGGCGCGGGAATTATCATAGAGCAACGACTTTTTATATATAATTGCAGTTTTTAAAAGAGCAAATTAGATGTGGTGATTAAATAATTAATTAAAGTGTAGTGATCTGTGTAGTTTAGTTTTATTTATGATTATAAAGGTAAGAATTATTTTAATTAATAAATTACAGGGAAAATAGGATTACCGTCGATAAATCTATTTCCCGGTAAAGTTACGAGTTCAAATATCGAGACAAGTAATGAAATGGTTGTCAGGGTGCATGTAATTATGTATACCTTTACCTACTAATTTGATGGAGTTTTCACGTTATTTGTCTCCACATACATTAAATTGTGTTGTCTATTTATGCTTAGTGATTACTTAAACCAAAATCTTTCAAACATATCCAAGTTCAAGACCGACTAATGAAATTTAAATGTCGGAAAACTTTTATGATTTTATGAGATGTAAGTGCGGCTTCTTATTGAATATAAAAAACTAACGGGGAAGTAAAATAACAAGATTAAAAATGCAACATCTTAAATTGTATGTTGTTTTGGCCTAGTGGTTCAATGGCCGGATTAGGGTGCAATACGTTGCAGGTTCAAAGCCTTTACTTTTTCAGCTATAGGTTGTCATTTTTATATTAGACTAGCTTTTGCTCGCGACTTCGTCCGCGTGGAATCCATTGAGAAATAAACATTTTCAATTGACCACCCTTTTCTCCCCTTTGGGGGGGAATTTCCAAAAATCCTCTCTTAGTGGTAGCCTACTCCTCCCAACAAATACACATGCCAAATTTCAGCTCTTTACGATCAGTAGTTTCGGCTGTGCGTTGTCTGTCAGTCAGTCAGTAACGGAAGAGTTTTATATATATAGATGTAGACAGTTAGACCCAGTTTTTTGATCCCGAGTTAACCAATGGTTAAATATGCTAACTAATGGTTCCAAACTTCGGTAGAACGCGTTTATTCATCAATTTTTATTCTAAAATTGGTGAATGGTTAATTAATGATCTCTCCAACTTATTTGACCATTTGATAGATTAACAATTGATGAGAAAACACGCTTTGAAACCATTACTTAGCACGCAACCATTAGTTGAGTTAACTTGGGATCAAAAAACTGGGCTTGACTCTACGTGTATGAAAATAATCGTGATATCTCAATTTAATTTTTAATCTTTCAAGAGCAAGCGTGGTGACCAATGCCCTATTATATATAATTCCAGTGTCACTATGTTTGTCCGGCTCCGGGATGAACTCCGGAACTACTTAACCGATTTTAATCAAATTTGCACACCGTATGCAGTTTGATCCTACTTGAAAGATAGGATAGCCTGCAACTCAATTATATATAAAAAAAAATAGACCGCGGGTGGAGCTGCGGGAAACAGCTAGTATAATATAATTATGTCACACTTCTACATCTATAGAGGAAATATATGTATATTTGTAACAAATAAACTCGAAAATAACGAGACCGATTTCAAAAATTCTTACACCTTTAGAACGCTACATTATCCGTGAGTAATGTAAGCTATTTTAAGTATAATAAATGTCTTTACTCATACCTACGCGAGAAAAACCGCGGGCAATTCTATTCTGGTGAGCAGAATTATAAAGCCTTATGTGCAAATGGCAAATGTACATAATGTAGTTCAAAGCTAATGTTATTATTTATTTGAAACTAGCTTCTGCCCGCGACTTCGTCTTCGTGAACTTCAGAATTGGGTCGTCCCTCGGGAACTTCGTAAGGAATCAGGATAAACGTTCTATGTTCTTTTCCATGTCAAAGGCTACATGCATACCAAATTTCATCTAAATCCGTTCATCCGTTTTTGCGTGATTGTGGTACAAACATCCAAACATCCACACTTTCCCATTTATAATATTATTAGGATCTACTTTACAGTATTAATTAAATTAATAGATTTTGCAGTAAATATAGCTAAAGTAACTTGATCTTTAAACTTAAAGGTGTAAGTTCACTTTTCCGATAATCTTAGACGTTCTTGTAAATCAGTTTCTAATAATTATATTCACTTGTATAGCTTCGGGATATCCTGTCCTCAAATATTTAGTACTACTTATACTTAAAAAAAAACTAGTTTTTAACCGACTTCGAAAAGGAGGAGGTTATATGTTCGGCGTGTCACTATTTTTTTTTTTTTATGTATGTTCACCGATTACTCCGTCAATTGTGAACCGATTTTTATAATTCTTTTTGTATTCGAAAGAGTATTCTCCCGAGGTGGTCCCATTGTCACCAAGTCAGGATCTGATGATGGGATCCCAGTTAAATCGAAGGAAACCCTTAAATTTTAAAGAAATGTCGAACGTGTTTCATTATTCTACTGAGCCTATTTAGGTATTTACGTCCAATAGTCATCACCTCAAGGCTTTTGGTAAATACTCAGCTGATGATGGAAGAAACCTTGAGTTTTAGGAGTTAAGGGTTGATTTTTTTTATATAATAAATATGTATTGACCCTCATTTACATTTTTTAACGTTTCTAAGGTGAGCTGTATTGTATTATTATAATAAATATTATGAACACAAAAAATGAAAAAATAAATAAACTTTTGAAAAAAAAAATTAAACCGACTTCAAAAACCAAAACAAAACCTAAAAGGCACAAAATAGTGTAAAATAAACTTAGAACTATCTAAAATATTAATACAAAACTAGAAGTGATCTGTTTGAAGTCGGTGCCAAACAACAATATACCAACAAAAAATAAATACCTACAAATACTAGTACAAATTTTAATACGAGTAGGTATATATAGTTTGGCACCAACTTCAAACAGATCACTTCTAGTTTTGTATTAATATTTTAGATAGTTCTAAGTTTATTTTACACTATTTTGTGCCTTTTAGGTTTTGTTTTGGTTTTTGAAGTCGGTTTAATTTTTTTTTCAAAAGTTTATTTATTTTTCATTTTTTTAGATGGTCAACAAATACTTATTATTTATATTATACAGGATTAATTTAAAAGGAGTGCGTATATTCAACTAGGTAATAAGGTGCATAAAACTGAACAACGTTGTCCACGAAACATAGGTCGATCTTATAAATCTTTTTTTCATATAAACATAAGTCACGTGACCTGTCACTTTGTGTGAAAAGTAAATTTTTGATTTTAAGATTTCGACCTATGTTCCTTGGCGAAAGTTGTTCAGTTTTATGAATTTGAATTTTGTCTGATGCGTAAGTATATTTAAAATCATATTTAAAAAAATAGTTATCAACTTGAAATGGATTTTTACTAGTACTTGATGTTAAAATACACACTCGATATTATAATACTTTCGCATTGCGATAGCAAATTTTTTCAATAACATTTAACAGTGCAAGAGATGAATTTTGCTATAAATGTATTTATTTCACGCTTATAATGCTGATCGGTTTAACACGCCAATTACTTTCTGAATATGTTTACAATGCTGTCAGCATTGCAATATCTTATTGTTGCAGTTACTTGCATTTTTTATATATACAGCGGTTTTTTTGAAGTGAAAACTTCTAAACGGCGCTGTGCACTCTTTGGGATGAATAAATAATAAATAAATATCTTGGGACAGCACACACACAGCCATCTGATCCCAAACTAGACAGACCCTGTACTATGGTAACCAGACAACTGATAAACATACTTATATATTTCTAAATACATACATATTATAGATAAATAATACCCAGACACAGAAGAAATGATCGTGCAGCGTGCTCATCACACAAAGATTTGTCCTGGGGGGGAATCGAACCCACGACCTCCGGCTTAGCAGTTAGGGTCACTAACCACTAGACCAACAGGCCCGTCATGCTCGGATGGGTAAGAAATGTTAAACTCGCGTCAGGGGTCACGTGACTGAAACTAAGACGCGGCGCATGGCGCTTGCGCGAGTGTGAGATGTCATCCGGTGTCAGCATGGTCAGCATAGAAAAAATATGTCAATGGGTGTCATTTTTTTAAGTGAAAACTTTTTGAAGTAACAAGTTCTTTAGAGGCGTTGTGCAAAAATAATAATGATAAGTATAATTCGTGTATACAGCGTGTAACAAAAACCCTGTCCGATCCCTGAGAGTATTATTCGGTATCGTACTGCGAACACATATACGTAACAATTAATTGGATTGGAGATTATAATTTCTCCCCAGTCAAAATAATTAAATACAAATAAAAACTGATCCAAGGCAACAGCTGAACAACTGACCGCTCCTCAAAGTTCACGTACTTAATACCTACAGTTTTGTGTCAAAGAAGCCGCCTATGCGAGACGGTTCATGAACTACCACGAATACGCGTTTATTGGATCTGACAGGGGTTTTGTTACATGTTGTATGAAGTCTTTAAAATAATATTTAACGACAATGGCAATATCTTTTTTACAATAGCGACCACAAAGTAATGCAATAGATGTAGGTACATATAAATAACCACATAATTCACGTTTACTACAAAGTAGTTGTTATCTACCATAAAGTAATATTATCATCACCATAATATGAAGGCGAAAGTTTGAATGTGTCTTTGTTACGTCTTCACGCTCAAACGGCTGAGCCAATTTTAATAAAACTTGGTTAGGAGGTAGCTGACACCTTGGATTAAAACATAGGTATGATTTTATTCCGAAAAAAAAATCAATCGAAAAGAAAAATCGGATCGAACTCGCAGTACCGATCGCAGTGGTAGTCGGCGTGGCCACTGTGCACCTCTCTTACCAAACTGATCGACTTAAACTTGTAGAAAATTGTATTTTCTCTAATAATGGAATGTTTATTTTTGTTTCAATGTCCAATTCCAGAATACATGATTGTTTTTTATTTTTTTTCGCGCATTGTAGCTACAGCGAAAATTATACACATGTCATGTCAAGAATTCGTTTTACCGAACATTGAAAATACTCGACTTTGCATGTAGGGTTGTCCACAAAACAATATATTATTTTACTGGCTGTAGTCCGCGTCTCCGCCCGCGTGGGCATTGGTTACCGCTGAAAATTATATCCTATAGCCTTCCTCAATAAGTGAGCTATCTAGCAGTGAGAGAATTCTTCAAATTGGACACGTAGTTTCTGTGATTAGCGCGTTCAAACAAACAAACTCTTTAAATAGCTTCATAATAGAAGTATAGATTGATAAAAGTACTTAGATAAAATAAAAAAAGAAACGCCATCTTATAATTTAGTGCCAGAAGTGCAAGAAGAAGAAAGAGAGCCATTTCAAGCGTCGTGGGTCTGGGGCACCCTGGGCAGACAAACTCAATACCATTACAATAAATATATTTATAAGATCTTCATACATTGTGGAGAGCAAATAAAGTATTGAGTATATAATCTACACTAATATTATGAACCTGACTAGCTTCTGCCCGCGACTTCGTCTGCGTGGATTTCAGAATTGGGTCCAAAAAGAAATGAAAAATGGAATAAAATTTTCACCGGTGATAACACCGGTGAAAATTTTTTTTTTTCTCTATTATTATTTCTATAAGTATTTTTTTCTCTATTACAGCGCAAGCTATAAAGTTTGCGCTGTAATAGAGAAAAAAATACCAAATTTATAAGCTGTCTGCCCATGGCTTAGCTCGTAAACAATTTTCTATTTTCCCTCGGGAACTACTTAAGGAATCGGGATAAAAGGTAGCCTATGTTCTTTTCCATGTCAAAGGCTACATTCATGCCAAATTTCATCCAAATCCGTTCAGCCGTTTTTGCGTGATTGAGTAACAAACATCTAAACATCCAAACATCCACACTTTCACATTTAAAATATTAGTAGGATTACCTCGTCGAATATACACACTCAAATCAAAATCAAATCAAAATGTTTTTATTTCTAGTAAACCTAAAATAGGCGCTTTAGAAACGTTAACTTTAAAAACTACTGACTCTAGGTGCGCGGTTCCAAAGTGTCATTCCTATGGAGAAGAACCGGCAAGAAACTCCATAACACTCCTATTAATTCTGTATATAATTACATTATGAATCAGACAACAGCCTCAGTATATGATACTGCGTTACACAGTCCAAGGGCTTATGGAGACCAGCTGATACACAGACGCTCTTAAACATACTTCCCAGTTGATCTTTTTATAAGCTACCATCATAGAAATCGATAAAATGACATTAAATGTATGGAAATGACATTTGCTTTGCTAAATCACGTGTCTTAGACCCGTCACTTCCATACATTTGAGCGATTCGAGAGATTCCTAGAAATGACACCTTGCGGGGGGCTGGAAAACCGTGAACCTAGATCCGGTGTAACTGGAAGCCAGCTCTAACATACTTTGCCCGTCTTTGATCATTTTTAAGAAGTCATTATTGTTTGAATGTACGTTAAACTCATCACCTCGCAAATATGCCTAATCCTTTTTTAGATAAGAAAAGATAAAAACCATTACATCTTAATTCTTTGTAATTAACTCGACAAATACGGACATTACTCATTTACATAATACTTAAAAATATTTAAGAATATAGATACTAGTATATCCCGTTACCTTGTTTTAGTTTTTACTCACGGTCTTTAAAACAATAGCAATGTTAAAATGAATCTTTGTCTAAATTTAAACATTTTCATTATTTATTTTGTTCAGAAATCACGCGTAATACAACATGTAACAAAACCTCTGTCAGATCCAATAAACCCGTATTCGTGGTAAGGTCTGTTCATCTATACTTGTCACAAATTGTAAACAAACCGACGTCAATTACAAATCACGATTTTTCTCAAAAATCACACAATGTATGTTACCACAATTAGTTTACAATTCTGAATAGATCACACAAAGTTTCCCATCACTAATTTTATTGACATTTCTTACATACGCCATATTTGTTTACATGTTTGGACAAGTATAGATGAACAGACTATAGTTCATGAACCGTCTCGCATAGGCGGCTTCTTTGACACAAAGCTGTAGGTAGTAAGTACGTGACCTTTGAGGAGCGAGCGGTCAGTTGTTCAGCTGTTGCCTTGGATCAGTTTTTATGTGTATATTTTGACTGGGGAAAAAAATATTCTCCAATCCATTAAATGGCTACGTATATTTGTTCGCAGTACGATTCCGAATAATACTCTCAGGGATCGGAGAGGGTTTTTGTTACACGCTGTATAACAAGTAAGCAATAACAATCTATGGACATTGCACTGTCAACATCGAACAATCCGAGAGCAGTGCTTTATTGCCATTTTTTAAAAAAGCGTAAAATTAAAAGCTCTTCGGTGATTGGTCGAACCGTTTTGAATCTTACGAATGGATATCCGTTAGTTTATAAATTTACAGCGAGACGTCGCAAATTAATAAATTCGTGAAAATTTGGGCGTAAAATAATACAATAATTTATCTCTTGTTTAGAATCCTACGAAAGTCTATAAATTTTCTAGGAAATTTGTAAAGTTGCGGATCTTGTTATCTTCTGGTGACATATTATTATATACAAAATATGTTTTTTTTTTCATAATCTTTTAGGTGTCCCACTGCTGGGCAAAGGTCTCCCCCAACCTGCTCCAGGTCCCTCGGTCCAATCCGGCAAATATGATGTCATCTCGACAGCGTCTTTTTGGCAATATATTTCAAGAAATTTTTTTAGAGAACTACATAAGTGCGGAGGTACATTATTACCGCACAATATTATATTCTCTCAATTTAAAAGGAGTGCGAATATTCTACGAGGTAATCAGGAGCATAAAACTGAACCACTTCCCGCAAAGAACATAGACCGAAATCTTAAAATGGAAAATGAAATTTTCATACAAAGTGACAGGTCACGTGACTCATGATTGTATGAAAACTTGATTATCAATTTTAAGAATCCCACCTATAGTCCTTGGAAAAAGTTGTTCAGTTTTATGCACCTGACTACCTCGTAGAATATACGTACTAATTTTAAATTAATCCTGTATAAGTAGCTATATTTTTAACTAGCTTCTGCCCGCGACTTCGTCTGCGTGGACTTCAGAATTGGGTCCAAAAAGAAATGAAAAATGTGAAAGTGATGAAAAATGGAATAAAATTTTTACCCGTGTATATATCTTGCGCTGTAATAGAGAAGAATACCAAATTCAAAGCTGTCTGCCCTCGGCTTAGCTCGTAAACAATTGTCAATTTTCCCTCGGGAATTACCTACTTAAGGAATCGGGATAAAAGGTAGCCGATATTCTTTTCCATGTCAAAGGCTACATGCATGCCAAATCCTTTCAACAGTTTCTGCGTGATTGAGTTACAAAAAATCTAAACATCCAAACATCCACATTTTCACATTTATAATATTAGTAGGATAAAGGTGACAGCCCTACGTCCACTCGATTTTACTTCTGTATTTACAATAGTCAAGAATTTCTATTATGATTGAAAACAAACAAGCAGGCTGTAGTGAATCTGATTGCATCTTGTAAGATTAAAAACAAAATTTAGACCAACACGAGGAAATAGAAAAAAAAATTTGCTATATACAATAGGTGACATTTTGACATGAGTCTTACTTTCCTACCAAAGTTACCTCCGAATACATCATAAAAATCATAATCCTACTAATATTATAAATGTGAAAGTGTTGATGTTTGGATGTTTAGATGTTTGTTACTCAATCACGCAAAAATAGCTTAACAGATTTGGATGAAATTTGGCATGCATGTAGCCTTTGACATGGAAATGAACATAGGCTACCATTCATCCCAATTCCTTAAGTAGTTCCCGAGGGAAAATTGTTCTCGAGCTAAGCCGTGGGCAGACTTATAGAGCCGGAAATTATAGAGATCAGATTCGAATATTGTGATATTTTTAACCGACTTCAAAGAAAAAAGTAGGTTCTCAGTTCGACCTGTATGTTTGTATGTATGTTTGTACGCGATTATCTCGCGTTTGACTGAACTGTTTTTCATGCGATTTTCAGAAAAGTGTTTGTTATATTCTGGTTACGAGTGGGTACACGTCGACTCGGTAGTGCAATCGGTGGGATTTGAACTCGCGACCACATGATCGCAAGTCTAATGCCCTAGTCATTAGGCAACCGCCGCTTTATGTCGTAGTCGATAAATTCTAATAAACTTATATGTAGACAGAAATATTTATCCAGTACTCTATATTAATCTGCATTACGTAAGTACGTTAATCTCAAGGCTGCTCAGTCGATTTTGGTAATCGACCAACGTAACCTGACCCCTCGCGTTAACATAATTTTTAAATTATCGATACGGGTCAATAATCGTCGAATTATTTATTTATTTATTTATTTATTTAATACTTCATGCACTGTTAGGTACATAGGCGGACTTAATGCCAAAAGGCATTCTCTACCAGTCGACCTTAAGGTGAATTATGTATGTGATGTTGTGAAAATTCACCGAGAACTTATATGTATAAAAATGAGGATGTGACGTCACACATTTAATGGATATTCTTAGTAAGTCGAAACAGAAAATACCTATCTGAAATCGCCAACCCGCAATGAGAAACCTTGTTTTTTTTTATAGAAACGACTCCTGCTCTTACGAATTTAATCCTTGTGTCGCGGGGGTTTCACAAACATTCAAATCACATGCACAAAGAACACCCAGACTTGGAACAAGCATTTGTGGATCACACAAATACTTGTTCCATGCGGGGATCGAACCCGCAGCACGTCGCGCACAGTGGTAATTAGCATGGTAACCTATACCACTCTGCTATCCGTGCAGTCAATGCTCGTTCCTTTTCTATATGAGAAGAGGCCGGTACCCTGCATTGGGACATTCATAGTCTCATATTATTAGAAAAACAGTGATCGTCCTTTTCTCAAGAAGATAGGCGACTGAACTCAAAATGCCTACCTCTGATGATGGGACAGAAAAAAAATCAACAAGGAATATAAAATTTTTTTTTTACTTTTTGTTAGGGTTCCTTACCTCAAAAGAAAAAAAACGGAACCTTTATAGGATCACTTACTTAGTAGTCAAGACCCTTGTTCTCAAGAGTGCGTAGAGGTATCAAGCTGAAATTTATATCTTATACTCAGGTCTACTGTCCCTTGGAGCTGTGAAAATATGAAACTTCTAAGCCAACGCAATCAATAGATACATCCATTTATGCCGCAAATTTTCAACACTCGCAAGGGAATCAAAACCTACAGGGTACTTCCCGTGAACTTAGAATCTTGAAATTTGGTACAAAGCAACGTGTTATAGAACAGATAAAGGAAAAGTTGCTAAAACCGTACATTTTTAATAACATCATTTAATAAAAATAATACTAAACTTAGATTTGTACGGAACCCTCGGTGCGCGAGTCCGACTCGCTCTTGGCCGGATTTTTTTATCTTTATTCACGCTTCATCATGGCAAACATCAACAAACAGCAGCAATGAACCGCAACCTCAAAAACAGCCGATTCTCGGGTCAATCCCGCGCGTGCACCGCATTTAATGGCTAGGGCGTTGGACTTGCGATCATGTAGTTGCGGGTTCGAATCCCACCTATTGCAATACCGACGTGAACCCACTCGTAACAAAAGCAATTTAGCTTAGCACGAGGGGTTAACAAGAATACTAGTAATGTGCGACCCACATTGCTAGTAAGCTTTTATAAAAAGAAATAGGTATTAAGATTACTATCGACCATCTTAGGCCCAGTTTTTTGATCCCGAGTTAACCCAAACAATGGTTAAATATGCTAACTAATGGTTACAAAACGCGTTTTTCATCAATTGTCAATCTATCGCATGGTCAAATAAGTTGGAGAGATAATGATTAACCATTTGTTAGAATACAAATTGATAAATAAAAAGCGTTTTAGCGAAATTTGAAACCATTAGTTAGCATATTTAACCATTGGTTGAGTTAACTCGGGATCAAAAAACTGGGCCTTAGTTTTCGAGAGAGTTCCCCTTACTCAGTGTTTTATGTGTATACAGAACAATATAGCTATGGTTTGATTATGGTTTGGTCCATGGATTTAGTTTGAACAACAGAATTACATTATTAGATAGGTATACTTAGTTTGTTTTTGCAAAGATGCATCTTATGACCTGTAATCTATACTTAGCTCATTAACTAACTAGCTTGATCTTAGATCTGTTAGTAAACAACAATTAAAACAAGGTCAAAGTTTATCTTTAGCTAGCTTCTCACCGCGACTTCATATTTTTCGCTCTAATACTTTTCTTAAATAAAACTAGCCTTTACGATTCCTTATGAATCAGGCTAATGATATCTTCAATCAGGCTGGTAGTTCCAGAGATCAGCATGTTCAAACAAGCAAATCCTACTAATATTATAAATGTGAAAGTGTGGATGCTTGGATGTTTGTTACTCAATCACGCAAAAACGGCTGAACAAATTTGGATGAGATTTGGCATGCATGTAGCCTTTGACATGGAAAAGAACATAGGCTATCTTTTAGCCCGATTTCTTAAGTAGTTCCGAGGGAAAATTTTAAATTGTTTACGAGCTAAGCCGTGGGCAGACAGCTTTAAAATTTTGTATTTTCCTCTATTACAGCGCAAGCTATACCACGGGTGCAAAATTTTATTCCGTTTTTCATTACTTTTTGGACCCAATTCTGAAGTCCACGCAGAAGAAGTCACGGGCAGAAGATTCATAAATATACAAAAAAACGTGACTGCTTAAGATCGGCTGGAATAAAACTTCTTTAGTTCATAGACCTGCACTGTGTCTGAGATATACGAAGCGTTATTATTTTTTTAGTAAAAAATATAGCCTTTGTTACTCGGGGTGAATGTAGCTTTATAATGGTGAAATCATTTTTGAAATCGGCCCAGTAGTTTTTAAGTTTAATCATAATTACAAACACACACACACACACACAAAAATACAAAAATCTTTCTTCTTTATAATATTAGTGTATATAGATTTGTTTTTTTCTGTACACTTTTCCGAGGTATGTAGGGTGAAATTGAATAAATGCGACAAAAAAAAATGGGAGTTTCAGTTTCAGTAACATAGCAATTATTAACTGTTTGTTCTACAATCTACATCGTTAAAAAAAATTACGCGATTATCGTTTTCAAAAGGTCCATTGATGTTATTATCTTTATTTAAGTACGAATTATCGGTATTCCAGCAAAATATTTAATATGCAAAATAAATAAGAAAAATTAAATCGTGCCCACTACACGAAAATGGTAGTACGCGAAATTCTTTGATACTTTAAATATTTTAACGCTTTTCGTAACACTGATCAATTATTTTTTAATTTTACATTTGATATTTTCTACATTTTCTTGACAACACGTATTATTGTATATTTAAATTTGTCGCATCTATTTAATTTCACCCTGTATAATACCTAGGGGTCGGCTTCCAGTCTTCAGATTCAACTGAATACTTTACTAACCCGACTGACCGATACGAATGTTTTAGTACAGATATCTAGTATTAAAACGTAATTGTTGTGAAGGATCAATTGAAACTGGTTGGTCGATGTATATGGTCACGCAACCCGTTATTACTGGCATACGTTGATGATCGTCCATTGTTAATGGATAATCACGCTTTTTATAACGTTCGGGAAAAGCAGAAGTGTAGTATTATCACACTTGTTTTTATAGCGAAGGGTAAGCAGGAAAATTTTACCTTTTATCTTTCTGCAATCACAGTTTCATTCTTATTTTATATTTTGAATGAAATGAAATGGAGGGGCTCGTGGCTAAGTGCAAGCCGTACAGTTTGACCGATAATAAAGGTTAAGCCGTGCTCGTCGCGGGTGGTCCGTGGATGGGTGACCATTTATAAACATATCGAGACCCCTCCGTGCCTCGGAAAGCACGTTAAGCCGTTGGTCCCGACTGTCATACGGTGAACTTTGATAGTCGTTAAGTCATTACAATTCTGACAACCAGTCTTACTATGGAATATTGTATTACCTAGCAATAGGTTGTGGAGGTCAGATAGTCAATCCGGTAAGATGGAAGCCGACCCCAACATAGCTTGGGAAAAGGCTAGGCAGAAGATTTTGAATGAAATGTTATTATTGTTTAGTTTATATTACACTGGAGGGTTTTCCTCTAAGTCCAAACTAAACATGACGTGGCATAATGCAGATTATAGTTCAAGAACAAAGTCGCCAAATCTTTTTTGTGTTTTGAGAGTCACCGGGTATTATTAGTATAGACGTTTTGGTCATTCAACAGATTTTTTACTTAAAAATATAGTTTTGAAATTTCAATTAAACGCGTTTTTCATCAATTGTTTGTCTCATATGGTCGAATAAGTTGGAGAGTAAATTATTTAACCATTAGTTAGAATAAAAATTGATGAATAAACTTGTTCTACCCTATTTTGAAACCATTAGTTAGCATATACCGTTGGTTGAGTTAAACCAAGATAAAAAAAAACTGGGTCTTACCCTATACAGGATGAATTTATAAGGATTGCGTATATTCAACGAGGTAATCATGTGCATAAAACTGAACAACTTTTCACAAGACACATAGGTCAAAATCTTAAAATTTAAAATCATCTTTTCATACAAACGTTTGTCACATGACCTGTCACTTTGTAGGAAAAGTTCATTTTCCATTTTAAGATTTCGACCTATGTTCCTTTGGGAAAGTTGTTCAGTTTTATGCACCTGATTACCTCGTTGAATATACGCAGTCCTTATAAATCAATCCTGTACTTTTTTTCTCTTTTGTGCTTTTCTTGACCTAAATACTGATTTGTCCGGTCGTGTCGTTCTCTCGCCCCATCGGATTAAAGAAGAGATAAAATAAAGTGTTTGTACTTACGCATTTGTGTCTCATTTATCTTAAACTAGCTGTGTTCCACGGCTCCGCCTAGTGAAAAGGTAATGGCTTCGACCCCCATTCTGGCTTTCTATAAACTGGGAGTTAATCTTTTCAGACACCGGTGACCTACATTAAAAAAAAACAGTAATTTTATAATACACAACCGATAAAGCAAAAACTTAGATGCAATAGATATAGTAAAAACTTAAGATGCAAAATCAAGGTCGACTGGCAGAGAATGCCTTCTGGCATTAAGTCCACCTATGTACACTGTGCATAAAGTATTAAATAAATAAATAAAATCAGTGTCCTAAAATACGTCCTCAAAAAATGTCCAAACAAATGTAGTCTTCTTCTGCCTAGCCTTTTCCCAAGCTATGTTGGGGTCGGATTCCAGTCTTACCGGATTTAGCTGAATACCGTATTTTACATGGAGCGACTGCCTATCTGACCTCCACAACCTATTGCTAGGTAATACAGTATGCCATAGTAAGACTGTATTACTGTATTCCAAACAAATGTAGTCATTCGATCGTTATTTTTTTGTTTTTGTACGATGCTTTGTAAAAATCAACTTTATACCATGTCGATGAGGTTGAATTTGGGAAAAAAATTGTTCCAAAACTGTCACCACCTTTTTTGACACCACCGTGTGTTTTTGAAGACAGTTCCCGTGGGACGTGACATAAAACGTGGTATAACAAAACGCAACTACATATGTCAAAATATAAGTCAGCGGTTCGGTTTGTTAAAAATGGTATAACAAAACGCAACTGACTGCTGAACATATTTAAAAAAAGAAATTACCGGTTGATGCATTTGTTTAAAGTTTTATTATGTTGCTGTGCCGATATTATCATTAATAACAATACCATGCCGCGACCAAGACCTCTAAGGCGGAGGTGGAACAAAGTTCGACGGGTCAGCTAGTTTTCTATATTTACAACACATTACACGTTGTGTTATATTGTCGTGTGCAGTATTAATAGTTTGCCGATATTTTGACCAATCAGCACGGAGCTACGAAAATAACATATCCCTAATAAATACAGATAAATGAAATAAGAGTGTTTGTTTGTATTATACTAGCGACCCGCCCCGGCTTCGCACGGGTGCAATGCTAAAACTAAATAAACTAAAGAAAAACTATGGATGTTATTATACTATAAACCTTCCTCTTCAATCACTCTATCTATTAAAAAAACCGCATCAAAATCCGTGGCGTAGTTTTAAAGATTTAAGCATACATAGGGATATAGAGACAGAGAAAGCGACTTTGTTTTATATTATACTATGTTGCGAATGAAGCGCGGTGGTAGCCTAATGGCTAGGGCATCGGACTTGCGATCCTGTGGTCGCGGGTTCGAATCCCGCCCATTGGACTGAAGATCCACATTACTAGTAAGCTTAAAAAAATATTAAAATAACCGCTTTGTACTAAATGCATATAAAGATAATGCATTTATGGATAACACGGTACATATACCTAAATATCATTTATATTTCAATCTTTATCTGTCTGTTTGTTCCGGCAAATCTCTGAAACGGCTGGAACGAATTTGACGAAACGGCCAGATAGGCTACTTTATTTTAGAAACCAGGTTTTCCTCAATAATTGGGCTATCTAACACCAAAAAAACAAACTCTTCGGCTTTATAATATTAAGTATATAGTATAGATGAAAATGTACGGAACGGGGAAAACTTACACGAGAGAAACCGCGGGGCAGAGCAGTGTAACAAATTCTATTTCTGTTGAAAAGAAACATATGGACACTAAAAATGTTCCATTGTTTTATTTAACCTCTCGCTCAGTAACTGATTCGTATTGTTTTCAACTTCAAAGGGCGAATGATACTGCAAAGGCAAGCTGTTTTGTGAATCTTCAGTAATAACTTTTTTTTACTTTAGACTTCTGACTCTATATACAAGGTAAATAAATTTCTACAATCGTTATCGCTGATCGAATCGCTCAAATGTCTGAGAGTGATAGATCTAAGTCACGTGACTTATCGAAGAACAGACACAAACACCCAGACCCGAGACAGTGTAGAAAAGTGGTTTTCTACATTGACCCATCCGGGGATCGAACTCGGGACCTCAGAGCTGGCGACACCTTGAAAACCGGTGTGTACGCAACTCGACCGACTACGGAGGTCATAAAAATTGATATTGTCATTAGCTTAGCCTTTTCCCAAGCTATATTAGGGCTTCAAGTTTTACCGGATTTAGCTGTATACCGTAATTTACATTGAGCGACTGCCTATCTGACCTCCACAACCAATTTCACTGAGTAACACAGTATCCCTTAGAAAGACTGGTTGTCAGAATTGTAATGACCATGGATCGATCAGTAGAACCCTGCGAACCACGGACCATAATTAGGACCACGGGTGGTTTGAATTTCCCCTGAAGACCATAGATAAAAAATAATGCCCATGGATCGATTAGTAGAGCTGCGCGATCGGACCAAACGCAACAAACGAACTTAACGACTGTCAAAGATTACCGTATGACAGTGGGGACCAACAGCTTAACGTGCTTACCAAGACACGGAGGGTTCTCGGTATATAATAATAATAATATTTATTTATTTCTCCTCACAAAACAAGACATTGTATGACACTAAGATAATTAAGTTACAGTTTTTCAGTCAAGTGTATGTAAGGAGCTGGTGTTTATTATAGGAGTATACCTGTGTACAGATCACCAGGCCCTCACCACGGTAATTAGGATTAACATATTATTATGAAACTTAAAATAAGAAATAGAGAGTTATTTATAATGGTATGTTTACAAATGGTCACCCATCCACGGAAAAACCGCGACAAACGTTTATAATCTGTCTAACAGTACAGTTTATACTTTACTTAGCTACGAGCCCTACTAGTGTAGTCTAGATAATAGAGAGGAGAAATTTGAAGACTCGGGCAGTGACATCTGTAGATTAGTTGACAAAGGAACTGGTGCGTTGAACCACAGGTTCAAGTCCTGCCCGAGGTTCGAAATTTTTTCCTTTCCATTTGAAATTAATTTATGAGCCCCTCAATGTTTTTTTAAAGTTTAGCAGCAATGCGGTGCGCACATTACTAGTGTTGTTAACCCCTCGTGCTCACCTAGATGCTTGTGTTACGAGTGGGTTCACACTTCACAGTATTACAAAACAGTTTTCGAAATTTGCAGAAATACAATTTTGTTTGCACCGAACAGAGCTACAAAAATATGTTACATACAATGTAGGTTAATGATCATACAACATTTTCCATCTTGGTCAAATCCTTATCACTGGCAGCCAGCCAAGAGTCTGGCAACGTTGACATGTTAATGGCAATGTTTAAGCCGCCAAACTTATGATAACTGACGGCATCATGACTAAGGTGGGTGAACCATGAAAGGCCACTCTAACGATTAAACATTTTTAATTCGTTTATTTACTGGATAAATGAAGAAAACAAATTATCAAGGAATACTTTGTTTTATTGTGTACCATATAAATCACTTTTTTTTAACGTAGCTTTAGTCACTATTTATTAAACTTAAGTTTTCTTAAGCTCTTACAAATGGCCTTGCAAGAAACACGGCTCCAAACAAGGCCAATATTATACATCAGTCGTTCAACTTAAAAATAGAGTTGTAACAATTAATATATCCGCTTTTACTAAAACTACATAATATGCTCTTTCATTTGAGCAAAACATTAAATGCTCAATATATTTTTATCATCTTTAAAAAAATTAACGAATAGTATTTATTTAACAATTTATGTACACAAAAAGTAAAAGGACACAACATTTGGATAAATTATGTACAAAGGTACTGCTTATTTCATAAAGAAATCTCTTCCAGCAGACCTGCGAAAGGAAAGAGTCATTAAATATAATAGACATAGTGTACGGAACAGGGGCGTAGCTACCGCCGTATTTGCCGTATCAATTATACGGGGCCCCCGGGCCACGGGGGCCCCCAAAGTGTGTAAGGAAAAAGAATAAAAACTTTCTAATTTATTTTATTTTACAAATGACAAAATTCTATAAAGTAATTCCTTTTTTTCCCGCCTTAAGCGTGCGTTCAAAAGTTGGCAACACTACATCGTTATGACGGGCTGCGGGACTTCCCCGTTTTACTTACTTCATCTTCAACTCAGCGGGGAATCCCCGGGAATCCTTTATCGATATCGCGATGTACGTGTACGTTGTTGTACTTTGCATTGGATGTTACAACCGCAACGGCAGAAAGAAGTTTTTCAAAATTAAAACTAATAAAAAATTATTTAAGAACTTCGATGGGACAAGTACGGCTGTCAGACATGTCACTATTGTCCATAGAGGCAGAAACTTTAGAAAAACTAAAATCATCATCAGCCATGAATGATTTAATAAATCAGTTTGCCGAAAAAAAGGCAAGGAGAGTGAATATTTAAAATTCGATTTTTATTTGTAAAATGGGTAAATTATGTGATAAATAAATATTTCTTCTCACAATATTTTTTTTCTTTTGTGAAAAATCTTTACCTCCATATAAGGGCCCCCAAAAAAAATTTTATACTGGGCCCCGACAAGGCACGCTACGCCACTGGTACGGAAATAATAATAGGAGAGGAAACAAAAACAACAATTCCTACTTTTATAACACTAATATAAAAGCAAAATATATAATAAATATATTAATATTATAAATAAACATATACATACATAAAAAATATATATAAATGAATTACGAGGAGAGGAAGTGCTCTTTTACTCGTTTCTTGAACAAAGAGACAGTTTGTAAGCTGCGTATGTTGGCCGGCAGTGAGTTCCACAGTCTGACCGCATGTACAGAGAACGAATACGAATAGAAATCCGTGCTATGAGGTTGGAACTTTAGGAGGGTTTTGAGGTGGGATCGACACGGTGCGTTAGGAGGCTTGACATAGGTGAAACGCTCTCGTAGATAGGATGGATATTGAGGGTTGTGCAGGATGTAAAAAAGGAGACATAATATCCGAGTGTTCCGGCGAAGGCGGATTGGGAGCCACTTGAGATCCTTGCGGAAGCTGGAGACGTGGTCGTATTTACGTAACCCAAAAACAAAGCGAATACACAAGTTTTGCAAGCGCTCAAGCTTGTTTAATAGCTCCTCAGTAGCATCTAAATAGCAAGCGTCAGCATAGTCAATTATCGGCTGAATCAAAGCCTGTGCTAATGAAATTTTGGTTTTTAAGGGTAGGAAGCTCTGTAGGCTTTTAAGGGAATGAAAAGAATAATAAACTTTACGACTGACCTCGTTGACTTGAGCTCGCCATGATAGGTTAGAGTCAATTGTAACACCTAAATCCTTGACTGTATCGGAGTAGGGGATAGGAACGCCATCAAGAAGGAGTTGTTTTATGCTGCTTAAATCAATCAAATTGCGATGATAACGGCTACCGATAATCAAGGCCTGGGATTTAGCCGGATTTAGTCTAAGACCATAAGACTTAGCCCACAAACTAATGCGAGCCAAGTCGTGATTCATAGCTGAAATTTCAGCATCAGCATCAGTCGTCGCAAAATGCCGATACACTTGCAAATCGTCTGCGTAAAGATGGAAGTTGGAAGAAATTACTCTTGTGACAGAGTTAATGAAGATGGAGAATAATAGAGGAGAGAGGACGCCACCCTGAGGCACCCCCGCAGCGAGGTCACACCATTCAGAAAAAGAATCCTCATGGCGGACACACTGCGAGCGGCCCCGAAGATAGGAAGAAAACCAGGCTAACGAAGAAGAGGAGAAATTAATGGATTTAAGTGTTCCTAACAGTACGTCATAGTCCACTGAATTAAATGCACTACTAAAGTCAAGTAGAACAAGCACTGTGAGGCACTTGTTCTCCATAGCCAAGCGAATATCATCAGTAACATTTATCAGGGCAGTGACAGTACTGTGACCCGGGCGAAATCCAGATTGAAAAGGAGAAAGAAGAGAGTTATGGTTTAAAAAAGAAGAAACTTGACGATGCACAATATGCTCGAGGACTTTGGAAAGGAAAGGAAGTATAGAAATAGGCCTAAATTGAGAAACAGTAGTAGGAGCGGAGGATTTAGGCAAAGGTATGATATAGGCTTGTTTCCAAAGAGATGGGAAAGTGCATGAGGAAATGGACAAATTAAAAATGTAGGTGAGGATAGGAAGAAGTTGCGGTAAGATGGGGGTAATCATCCTCGAGCAGAGATCGTCATTGCCAGCAGCAGATGAAGATATAGCCATGAGAGACTGTTTCACATCGGAATGTGTGACAGTACTCAGTTCAAATAGCGGACAGTTCGGTAATGGTGAACAAGACAGTTCCAGTAAAGTGAGATTTTTATCAGTTAACCCTAAAGTGACCGGGGAAAGAGAGAAGTGATGATTTAGGTCATTAAGGTCAATATCTTTACAGATGTCAAGTCCTGGAGATTTACCGATACCGACTGACTTGAGAAATTTCCATGTATCGGAAGGATTGAGTTTGTCAAGAGAATCGTGGAAGTAGCGCCTCTTAGCATCTTGACACAGACGATTGCAACGGTTTCTTAACGATTTGTAAAAAGCCAAATTTAAATCTGATGGCCTCCGCTTGTACCTATTTTTGGCCCTGTCCCTTCTAACCATGTACTCCTTAATGTTCGAAGTAATCCAGGGCGCAGGGTCATGCTTGACTTTAATTCGACGATTAGGAGCATGCTTTTCGTACAATTGTAGCACCTTACAGTTGAAGTTCGATACCGCGCTATCGATAGTTTTAGTTGCAAGCACCGGTGACCAATCAAAAGCCTCAACATCACGCCTAAGTGCCTGAAGGTCCATACTACGAAAGTTTCTTAGTTTTAAATATCGTCGTTTGATTTTTGGACGGCGGATACGGTAAGATATAAATATAAGGTCATGATACGAAAACGGAGCTGTAAATTGACCGTGGTCGGAGACATTACTAGGTGACGAAACAATCATGAGGTCTAGTAGAGAAGGAGTGCAATTGGGAGCGAAATGGGTAGCAGAAGATGGTAGAATGTGAAGATTGCAGGAAGATAAGAGAGAAAGAAGCTTGTGAGAACGAGTGTCGCATTTTAACAAGCAGGTATTTAAATCACCCATTATAATTATGTGTTCGTACAGGGGGCAATAATCGTGCAAATGTTGCTCAAGCGAATCAAAATAATTTATGTGGAGATTGGGGCAATATACCACCACTAGTAATAATTTCGTGTGGTGAACAATTACTTCTATAATAAGGTATTCAGCTGACTCAGAATAAAGATTGGGAGATGTGAAAATGATCTTAAAGGGTATATCAGCACGAAGATAAATAGCCACACCGCCACCGCCTTTTCCAGTCCGATCATTACGGATCAGGACAAAACCGGGGAGAGCATATAGGGTAGAAAGAAGGGAGGGTTTGAGAAAAGACTCAGATATTAACAAGGCGTCGATGTGATCACTGCTTATAGATGCCAGAAGGTCGTTGTAGTGGCCAGGAACACTCTGGGCATTAATATGGACTAAGTGAAGGTTATTAGGAGTACTTGAGAATGCAGAGACGATTCTATCACGTAACGTGAGAGGTGGGGTATCACTGTCGGCGCTTAAAAAACTATCTATAGAAGAAGAACAAGATACGAAGCTATCATCAAGATTTAAAGAGACATCAACCATATAAATTATTATATAATATAAATATATATATAGATATAACTTTATACCAAATGAGTAATTAGCAGTTATAAGTATTAAAAAAAAAATAACACCTAAAACTGCCAACCACCCCAAGCTCACTTACTAACGGATAACAAAAATATAATTTATAAAAGATTATAAGCGTATAAAATAATGTCTACGACAAAACACTCGCAGTGAAAAGAAACGTTACACACAAAATAATTTATAATCTGTCAAACAAGTAATTGACAGATGACAGGTGATGAGGTGAAATAAAATAACTTGAAATATGATTAACATACCGTACCAATAAAAATAAAAATAGATTTCACCCACGCGAGCTAACTAAATGTGTGCAAAAAGAATAAATAATAATGTCGGTGATCATAAATACAGTTGAAAAGTAATGTTACATACATACAATGATGGCGAAACAAGAAGTATACACGATAGATGCAAAAACATGTCAGTCGCGGCGTCTCGCCTTCCTCATACCCTTGGCGGGGACAGCAGACAACTCCGTCGGTGATCTAGGCTCCTCCGATGGCACTGAGTCCTCTGCCTCACCAGTAGCAGTCGGAAAACGGGCTATCAATTGGCGAAGTTCATGCATTGCCTCCAACTTGTGTCGAGTCTTGTCCTGCGTCACAATAACAATCTTGCCTTCGACGGTCCAGCAATTTTTAACGCCAAAATGCTTGCGGGCTGCAGTAAATACCAAGTGACGTGTACGGGTCAGAAATTCAGATATCGTTATACCAGTACCCTTTAGAGCCTTTTTGGCACCCCAAACAAGTTGCCGGTGCTCCATATTAAAGAACCGGATGAGGATGGGTCTGGCTTTACGCTGTGGGGTTGCGAGCCTGTGGCAAACGTGGATGGAGTTGCTGATATCTGCATCAGAAAGCTTCATATGTGTTGTGAGTATGCCATGGACGATATCCTGCAATTTTTCTTCAGTCTTCTCTGGGACTCCATGTAAAAGAAGAACTTTGCGACGCATAGCGGTTTCATGGCGATCAACAGAAGTGATGAGCAAATCGATTTGCCCCTTCATTTTATTCAGAGCCTGCCAGACAAAAGATTTGAACTCGGCAAACTCACCGGCCAGAGAAGCTAGGTCTGGATGTGAACTGTTGCTAGAGGTTGCACGTTGCAGCTTTTCTTCATATTGAAGCATCCGACTTGCAAACAGCTGCTCCAGCTCACTAAGTGATGAAATGGTGTCCATCTTGTGAAGTGTTGTGTGGGTCAAAGTTCAATGACTTAAGTTATTAGGCAAAATTTGTATGTTCAAGATAATAATTGACAGTGAGTTAGGGGTGGCTTAGCACTAGAAAAGATTATTATATCATATAAAATATGACAATTGCTATTTTTAATAAATTTTTAAAAGCAGCACACTGTTTTCACTTGTGTCTCCTATGCCTACCCTCAGAGGAAAAAAAAAGTACTTGAACACCATTGTATAACTAAGAATATATTAATGGAAATTATTTAAAAATAGTAGTAATGTAAGGTTCCTAGTAATTCATTACATTTTATCTACCTTCATAATCGATTTTTGTATCGACCCTCTTAAATTAACCTTATAACGGATGTACGGCGAGTGGGGGCATTCTTGTCTGGGTGTTCGAGCCAAGTGGTCGTGTAAAGTGTAACTTGTAGTGGTGTATTCTGAAGAATAAAGAATTACATTGTGCTGACGAGGAGTTTTATTACAGTAATGAGCATTATATTGATAGCAAATAACTTGCCAACGCGTTTTATAATGAAACTAAAAAGATTTTTTTTCACCTAAAATTGCCTTCTTATGGGTCTGTTCTTTGTAAGGCCACAATGTTCCTGAGAAGGCCAAACTAACAATTATCTATGACTTTTTGATATTAAATATCTATCCAATCTGGGTTAAAAAGTTTATAAATAAAAATATTATAAATATAAAACATTGTTTCAATTGTAACGGTAAGTATTTATACTTACTTAACTAAAAAGTAAGTATTCATATGTTCATGGTTTGTAGATGTTCTTTGTAAGGCCCGTGTACCCTAGCAAGCAAGGCCAACCGTAAATTTTTTGATTGGCCTTATAAAGAACAACCGGCCTTCCTAGGAACACTACCAATATTTTAACTTAAAACGAGGCAAAACTATTTTTTTTTCATTTTGTACCATAAACATATCGTTATACAACAATTCAAAGAACAAAAATATGAGATAATAATAGGTTATTTAGCTAAAAACCTACGTTTTGCTGCGCGCGCGGATAACAATTGGAACGTCGACGACCGAAGTCTACAAAGCGTGAGATCGCACAGTCGCAATAGCGGCGGGAGCGACTCGCCGCCGCGTCTGTGGTCTTAAGTTTGATGGATCTTAGTGTATGTAAAAGGAATATGTCTTTACATGTCAATAACTACGTTTTTTTAACAGTTGGCCTTCTAAGGAGCGTGGCCTTCCATGGTTCACCCACCTTATAATTTGCATCAAATAACCTTTTTTGACAATTAAAAATCTACAAAAAGTCTATGGCACATCCCATCATCCGTCTAGCTTTTTCCCAAGCTATTTTGAGGTCAGCTTCCAGTCTTACCAGACTCAGTAGAATACCGTAGTTTTATCTGTAAACATGGTATTCTGAAGAGTCTGGTATGACTGCGACAGCGACTGCCTATCTGATCACCACAACCCATTTGACAGGGTAACACAGTATCCTATAGTAAGACTGGTTGTCAGAATTGTAATGACTTAACGACTGTCAAAGATCTATGTATGGCCGTCAGAACCAACAGCTTAACGTGTTTTCCGAGGCACGGAGGAGTATCTATATTTTTACAAATGGTCATCCATACATATGCAACAACCGCGACGAGCTTAATTAAACCAAGAGCTTCCTAATTTCTATAACTGACTGCCTCGTTGGTCTAGTGGTCGCAAGCGTGATTGCTGTGCACGAGGTCTCGGGTACGATTCCCGGGTCGGGCGAAAAAATATTTACAGAGTTTCCATTCTCAGTACCGCTCGGAGTCAGGAAGTGTGGCGGTGTTTACACCCCCGTGCCTCGGAAAGCACGTAAAAGCCGTTGGTCCTGCGCCCGATCCCTCTCCGGTCGTGTCAGTCAACCGTCCCATCGGACTACGAGAGTGAAAGAACAGAGAGTGCACCTGTGTTTACATATGGTCACCCATCCACGGCCCAACCGCGGCGAGCGCGGCTTAACCTTCATGATCGGTCAAACCGTACGGTTTATACTTAGCCACGAGCCCCTCTTACACCCGCCCACTACAAATACGGGAAAAAGTCTAAAACCTATACATTTGTAATTAAATGGTTAAAAATATGAATTTTGTATGGAATCATCAGTGGGCGAGATCCACTAGCACTTGCCCGTTTTTTTTATTGGTGTTTTTTATGTAAAAATAAAACGTACTGGTTGAAATAGTGCAACGCACATATACGAAGGATCGGTCACGAAAATATCTGAATCGGTATCTGTCCGATTATCGGTCTTCCAACAAGTCTGTCGCGGGCGGGCAGGCCAATACTGGACTGCACTAAGGAATAGCCGAGTGGTATAGGTCACCGCAAGTATTTCTGTGATCCACAAATGCTGGTTCCAAGTCTGGGTGTTCTTTGTTTGTGCATGTGATTTGTATGTCTGTGAAACCCCCGGGACATAAGGATTAAATTCCTTAGTGCGGGAGTCGTTTTATTAAAACTGTCACAAATCTATGCAAAACTGTGATAAAAACATTATAAATTTATACACGAATCAAAAAGTTATAAGCTTTTCAAGTTAGTTGATGACGCATGTTCTATCTCTTTATCGCAAAACGTCGACTTGTACGATTTCGCGATGCGAGACTTTTTGAAATGACTGCATTTCTATGGTCATTTTTGAGGATGGACTGAAGACAATGACTGCATCTTGCGTTTCTTCCATATCAAAGACCAAAAAGAAGGTTCAAATATATATTTTTTTCTAGTATGTATTTAATTAGAACAATTAACATGCTTATGGAAAGCATGTCAAAGAGAAGTTCATACATTTTCATACAAATAGTGCTTTATTCAGAATATTAATAATACTTGGACGTTTAATGATATTTATTTGGTACTTGATATTAATATTCATGATCCCATGTCCTCGGTTTGACGTCAGATTGTATGAACCGACACGTGTCCTTTGCCTAACCTTTTCCCAAGCTATGTTGGGGTCGGCTTCCAGTCTTACCGGATTTAGTTGAATACCGTATTTTACATAGAGCGACTGCCTATCTGACCTCCACAACCTATTGCTAGGTAATACAGTATTCCATAGTAAGACTGGCTGTCAGAATTGTAATGACTTAACGACTAAGATCACTGAATGATAGTCGGAACCAATGGCTTAACGTGCTTCCGAGGCACGGAGGGGTCTCGATATGTTTGCAAATGGTCACCCATCCATGGATCAACTGCGGCGACCGCGGCTTAACTTTTATTATCGGTCAAACCGTACTGCTTACACTTAGCCACGAGCCCCCCCATGAACCGACACGTGTATCCTACAAATTTTCAACTAGATGTGCCCCGCGATTTCGCTCTCTGCTTATCTCCCAAAGCAATTTACGTGATGTTATTTAACCCATTTAACCATCCTAAAGCATTGGATAGATGTTTGATTCATAGCATCAAGAAGCTGTAGATCTTAACGTATGGTATTAATTTCAACTCTGTACCTCTACGCGATCTCGAGATAAAAGGTCTTGACAGACAGACGGACAGACACCATAGTGTTAACTTTAAAACTATCGCGTTGCATGATTTGAATAAAATTACGTCACGGGAATTAACGCGAACTCATGCATTTACCTTTTAAGGCTTGACGTTTCGGCCGGGTTACACTGGCCGACCGAACTGGCCGAACCACGGCCAGTTCGGCCAATGCATGAGTTCGCGTTAATTCCCGTGACGTAATTTTATTCAAGACACCATAGTGACCTTATATGGGTACCGTTTTTTTTCCTTCAGAGACACAGAAGCCTAAAAACAAATTCTTCTTCTTCCTGCCTTCTTATCCCATACACATGGGGTCGGCACAATGCGTATTTTCCTTCCATTCCTCTCTATTACTCGTCATCGCGGCATCCACTTCTTTCTTTCTCATATCATCTTTCACACAATCCATCCATCACTTTTTCGGTCCTAAACCCTAAAAACAAATTGAATTCCCGAAACCGTTGTTTGCGTCTTTTTATTCGAATAAAGCGCTTTAGAGCTAAATTTGTATATTATGACGCTTACCAGATTGTCGAGAGCTGAATAATGATATTATTCTCTGGAAACGTGATGCATCTGTTAGGAGCTATTAATACTATACATACCTACACTTAACTGTTTGCTACAGAGCAAGCAGAAACACCTAGATTTTTCATTAATGCTTCGCTCCTTTTGTGATTTTCTATAGCGTATATGACCGGATTTGCATGCACATGGTTGCAGGTTGGAACCCAGGCAAGTACTAATAGCTGACTGCACGGATAGCCGAGTGGTATAGGTCACCACGCTAATTACCACTGTGAGCGACGTGCTGCGGGCTCGATCCCCGCATGAGACAAGCATTTGTGTGATCCACAGATACTTGTTCCAAGTCTGGGTGTTCTTTGTGCATGTGATTTGAATGTTTGTGAAACCCCCGCGACACAAGGATTAAAATTCCTTAGTGCGGGCGTCGTTCTTTAAAAATAAGAGAAAAAAATAAGAGAATGTGACTTTTTCAAAGTTATGTACTTTCTTAATCATTCTAAGATATCATTGACAAACGGTGAAGGAAAACATCGTGAGGAAACCTGGATTTCAAATATTGGAATCTGAAATCGCCATCCCGCAATGAGCAAGCGTGGTGATCAATGCTCATCCCTTCTCTATATAGGAAGAGGCCAGTGCCCAGCAGTCGGACGTCGTCAAATGTACGGAAGTGACAAGTCTAAGCCCCAGTTTTTAGATCCCGAGTTAACTCAACTTGTCTTTCGAGTGGGTTCATGTCGGTAGTGTAATGGGAGGAATTCGAACCTGCGACCACATTAGGCCACCGCCGCTTAAAATTTACTAACCTTCGTTACTACATATCTAGACAGCTTTTGGGTTATTTAACATGAAGATTAGACACGAAAGCAATACCATTTTGTAATTTCATCCGCTGTTCGTTACAGTAAAGTGCATCGTGAATGTCAAGGTCAAGCAAATGGCCTCGGTCATCCTACTAATAACTTCTACGCCCGCGACTTCGTCTGCTTGGACTTCAGAATTGGGTCCAAAAAGAAATAAAAAATGTGAAAGTAATGAAAAAAGGAATAAAATTTTCACCAGTGTTAGCTTGCGCTGTAATAGAGAAAAATACCAAATTTCAAAGCTGTCTGCCTACGGCTTACCTCGGAAACAATTTTCAATTGTCCCTCGGGAACTACTTAGGGAATCGGGACAAAAGGTAGCCTGTTCTTATCCAGGACAAAAGCTACATGCATGACAAATTTCATCCCAATCCGTTTATCCGTTTTTGCGTGATTGAGTAACAAACATCCAAACATCTAAACATCCACACTTTCACATTTATAATATTAGTAGGATAATCATGCCTTACCATTCAATGAACTAGTTCAGAAGCCACAACAAATTACGATACAGGTAAAGACACAGTTTAAAATTCAGTAAGGTTAGTTGGATCGATATGATTTCAATAATTCAGTTCCAACTCGTGTGACCCACAACATGCCCTATTTGTTTAACGAAGTTTCCAAGAACGATATTTCCAAGTAGGATCTATAAACAAAAGGTCAAATCGTATATGTAGTCTTTTAAATAGGTTATATTTTAATAGGAAGTGGCCCGGATTCTGTATAACACGCACTAAACTAATTTTAGTCCATCGGTATCTTTTTCACTTGTACATAATTAGAAAAGGACAGACGAAAATTTGAGCTGTCAAATTTAGTTCCGACTAAAATTCTCATACGAATTCACCGACAAGCAAAAACGTGTGCACTTCAACAGTGATGTTCAAGGCGAAAACAGTTTGACATTTCTGAGTAATTGTTATCTATTGCCGTCCCTTTCTCACGCGTTATGTCAGTAAAAGATAGCAATAAGCAATGGTCTAGTTTGAAAAGGAGTATGCACCAATATTAACATTGTTATATCTTGAAAGTTTTGATGTATCTCAATATTGTCCGTCTGACTGAGCACTGGTCCGGAAGAACACCGGGATTCGGTCCCACTGGACCCCACGAGACATTGAGATTAAAACCCAAGACCAGAGGCAGTCACAGGCACATTATATAGTCCTCCTTATCGGTTTCGATAACGGCGACCCATGACACTTTACCTCCTAGCGTGAGCCCTGATGTGACTGGCTAGACCGAGTTTGGTTTTAGCGCTGCAGTATAGCTGACCCGCATTGTTGAGAGTATAGGTGTACGTAGGCTTAGGTCTCTCTTTTTGTGATTGGCGCTTTTCGTCTAAAGTCTCGAGTCGTTTTTCTTAGAATAACTTGACTTTTTCATAGATGGATTTGCGCTACGATGGCCTATTTATTGTTGCGAAGATATTGTCCTCTTTGCTTCCGTTTACCTTCAGCTATTTATTTATTTATTTATTAACAATTTATGAACACACAAATATTGACAGGATATCAAGTAATAGCAACAAAGTACAAAGGTACTGCTTACTTAGAGAAATTTCTTCCAGCAGACCTGCGAAAGGAGAAATATATCAGAAAAGAAGACAACAGTGCGTAGAAAATAGTAAGAGAGAAATAGTGCAAGACAACAATAACAATATTTTATGAATATATATAAATAATATAAAACAATTTAAAAATATATATATTAATAAAAACACGAATTACTAAATACAATTTTCAAAGTATACATGTATAAATAGCGACTAACAAGTTATGCAGAAAGATAGTGCTCTTTTACTCTTCTCTTAAAGATGGAGATTGATAATGAACTACGTATGCTAGGCGGCAGTGAGTTCCACAATCTAACAGCATGCACGGAAAAGGAGTAGGAGAGATAGTCAGTATTGTGAGGTAGGAATTTAAGGAGGGTTTTGAGGTGGGATCTGCACGGAGCATCGGAGGATTTAACATAGAAAAATCGATCCCGGAGATAGGAGGGATACTGAGGATTATGCAGGATATTAAAAAGGAGACATAATATCCGAGTGTTCCGGCGAAGGCGGATTGGGAGCCACTTGAGATCCTTGCGAAAGTCAGAGATGTGATCATACTTACGTAATCCGAAAACAAAGCGAATGCACAAATTTTGCAAGCGCTCAAGCTTATTTAATAGCTCCTCAGTAGCGTCTAAATAGCAGGCATCAGCATAGTCGATTATCGGTTGAATCAGAGTTTGAGCTAAAGAAATTTTAGTTTTAATGGGAAGAAAGCTCTGAAGGTGTTTAAGAGAGTGAAGGGAGTGGTGCACCTTGCGACTAACTTCATTAATATGAGCGCGCCATGTGAGGTTTGAGTCCATGATGACACCTAGATTTTTTGCCGTATTCGAATAAGGGATGACGAAACCGTCAAGAACCACATGTTTAACAGTGGCTAGATTAGCATCATTACAAAAATGCCGACTGCCAATGATCATGGCCTGAGATTTAGCTGGATTTATTTGAAGCCCATAAGACTTAGCCCAAGCACTTATACAGGTCAAGTCATGATTCACGGCAGCAATTGCAGCATCAGCATCAGCTAGAGCAAAGTGATGATAAACCTGTAAATCGTCTGCGTAAAGATGGAAGTTAGAAGAGATAACCCTGGTAACAGAGTTTATGAAAATAGAAAATAAAAGAGGAGATAGGACGCCACCCTGGGGCACACCCGCAGTGAGATCACACCAATTAGAGAAAACATCTGCATGGCGGACACACTGCGAACGGCCCCGAAGATAAGAGGAGAACCAAGAGGAGAACCAAGCTATCTCGGAATAGAAGACCGCTTTGGGCAGACGTTGGTCGTCCATGCGAAGGACGTGTCCATACCACCTGAGTTGTCGCTGCATACCATACTGGCACATTACTACCTGCATGTAAAAGAAACTTTAATTTTGGAAAGGTCAATGGAAGATAAAAGTAGTTTTCATTTTTGTAGTACGAGTGGGTTCATGCCTGTAGTGCAATGGGTGGGATTCAAACCCGCGACTATATGATTACAAGTCTGATGCCTATAGCCATTAGTTTTTTATTGTCAGTAGGGTAACGCTAGCAGATCCTACTAATATTATAAATTTGAAAGTGTGGATTTTTGGATGTTTGTAACTCAATCACGCAAAAACGGCTGAACGGATTTGGATGAAATTTGGCATGCATGTAACCTTTGACATGGAAAAGAACATAGGCTACCTTTTATCCCGATTCCTTAACACGTTCATGCGAACAACGTATAGGTACGTCACTTATTGGCAGACATAATGCGGCACAACATATTATCATGTCCGGCGATATCTCGATTTATTATGCACAACGTCATAGAACGGATTTCGATCATTTAAACATTGAATAGTTGGGTTGCTGTGCCACGACATATCCGTCTCTCAAATTTCTAGTGCTACATTGCGTCCATATTTTTGGCAATTTTTGAAGACAGTATGCTCCGGTCATAAGTAGCTACTTTATTTCCGCACAACGTTATTACACGTCGTTTCGCCTAAGCAGTGTGTTCACTTCAGTCGACCTGTGCGCAGCGCGGGGGAAGCGCGTGCGCCGATTCTGTGCTTTTGAAAATATTTACGCAAAATCGAGAATATTTTGACTTATCTATATTTAATCTTATTACGGTATATAATATATTTTACATTTTAATCCTAATAATATAATACATGTATTTGGGAATGTGTGCAATGTGCATTTGTTAATAATTGATGATTGAACGTTGACGTCATAGGACGACAGAATAACATAAACTAATACTAATATCATCAAAGTATTGACACAACGTCATTAGACGCTGCTCCAATTTGTATGAAAAATTTATGTGCAATATCGCCTTAACTTGCGATATGGAGATGTTCACGTGAACGTGTTAAGAGTTTTCTTTTTGGAACCAATTCTGAATTCACCGCAGACGAAGTCGCGGGCAGAAGCTAGTATTTCATAAATAGATAATTTCATAATTATCTTCTATCTCATCTTCTATCTTCTTTATAATAATTTCCAATTTTTGGTTTTAGGTAAGCCATGGATGATGGCCACTTCGAAGAAACTCCGATCACTCAAGTCACCACCCGCGTCGACTTCAGGGCTCCACGAATGTTTGAGAAGTTGGACAAACTTGGGCAGAACTTAGAAAATATTGGTAAAAAGGTTGGCCAAAGATTGGACAAGGTTGGCCACAACTCTTTATTGGATACTATAAGTTATGAAAGCGAGAGGTTGAAAACTAGTCACAGTGAACATTCTTCTAGAAGAAACAGTGATGATGGGAAGGCGAAGGAGGGATTCAGAACTGGTAGGTATCCTAACCTTTTAACCGACTTCAAGATGAAGATCATTTTATTTTGTATAAACATACATTTTTAAAGTTCTGTGAGCGAGATGAATAAAAGAGAAGGAAAGTACTATTTTTTTATTATTTTTTAAAACTTTATATTAATTTTTTGCTTTATGGCGTAATTATTAATTCCTTGTTTGTTTTTAATGTGTTTTTATTCTTTTTATGTCTATTTTGAGTAGTGTAATTGGTAACTGTTCTATCGACGTGATGGATATCGGACTGGATGGATATCGACGGACGATACCTATGCGTAACTTTCCAGGGAAGTTAAAATAGCCCTTATCCTCCAATAAAATGCCTTACCCTCCAGATGGAACAAGCTCGGAGCCTCCCACAGCCAGCATCACGAACTACAACGCGTGGGGCGAGCTGAACAGTTCCACTTCCACCACCAGAACAGAACTGAGCTTGTCTGATGGTGGAGACGATCAGGTAAGCTTCTGGACAAACTTCAAAACAGGCGGGTCTCAAGGCGTCCGTTCGAAGGTGCGATGGGTGGACACTTTGCTCCCGGGATGGGTCTGGAAGGGGTAAAGACCGAAGCCCGTCGGTGCTGTACAGAGTTTGCGTTAAGTGATCCCGCGGCTACAGCCAAGACAACGCAAGGAAGGACACGGGGTGTTTTTAGTCGGTGGAAGTTCGACATATCTCCACGCTGTGCTCTCAGCGTGGGTTGAAGTCATTACCGTTTAAACCCCAACCAAAAAATTTGTCTCAATGAAACACATCTTTGTGATAGTAATCATTTTAGAATAATTAATTTAATTGTTAGTTAATACTTGCTTACTTGCTTGAATAGATCTAATTAACCGTGAATTTTCACGCCGAAAAACCGTGTGTGTACAAGAGGCCTTAATCACTTATATTATTTAATGTTTTTAAACATAAATTTAAAAGGGGAGACTTGATGCCAGAAGTATTTTCTACCAGTCAACCCAACGAGCAAAAGATGAAATAGATAGTACTAATGGCTCATAAACATAAAATAATCGTAGAAGGAAAATTTGTGAGATTCAAAAATATGTGTTAAAATTTTCAGTAAAGTTAATTAATAGAGTATAGAAATGTATTTTAAAATATCTGCTTCTAGAATCTACATTATTTGTTTCCTAGATTACAAAACCACGCCGCCGCAGCCACGAATCAGCATTACCAGGCACTCCGATGCATCAGAAAGTGCCCTGGAAGTCCTCAGACAGTCTTGCTCCTGAATCAGCCTTCGGGACCTCTCTAGCAGATATAATGGAGAGTCCAGCTAATAAGGTAAGTTAATACACACTTAACATTCGATAAAAGGGATAAAAGGTAGCCTATGTTCTTCTCCATGTCAAAGGCTACATGCATGCCAAATATCATCCAAATCCGTTCAGCCGTTTTTGAGTGATTGAGTAACAAACGTCCAGACATACACACTTTCACATTTATAATATTATACTAGCTTCTGCCCGCGATTTCGTCTACGTGGAGATCAAAATTGGGTCCAAAAAGAAATGAAAAATGTGAAAGTAATGAAAAAAGGAATAAAATTTTCACCCGTGTTAACTTGCGCTGGAGAAAAATACCAAATTTCCAAGCTCTCTGCCCACGGCTTAGCTTGGAAACAATTTTCAATTTCCCCTCGGGAACTACTTAAGGAATCGGGATAAAAGGTAGCCTATATTCTTTTCCATCTCAATGGCTACATGCATGCCAAATTTCATCAAAATCCACTCAACTGTTTTAGCGTGATCGAGTAACAAACATCCAAACGGGCCTGTTGGTCTAGTGGTTAGTGACCCTGACTGCTAAGCCGGAGGTCGTCGGTTCGATTCCCACCCAGGACAAATGTTTGTGTGATGAGCACGATCATTTGTTCTGTGTCTGGGTGTTATTTATCTATAATATGTATGTATTTAGAAATACATAAGTATGTGTATCAGTTGTCTGGTTACCATAGTACAGGCTCTGCCTAATTTGGGATCAGATGGCCGTGTGTGAGCTGTCCCAAGATATTTATTTATTTATTAAACATCTTAACATCCACATTTTCACATTTATAATATTAGTAGGATATACCTAGTAGGATTTATTTATATTTAGAAAAAAAAAAAACCGAAAGAGTTATCGAAGTTGTAGAACAAAATGTTGTTGTTTCTGATGTAAATTATTTACACCTGGGAGGTTGCAGGTGTTATACAAATGTTTTGTTTTCTTTAATAAAAACGACGCCCGCACTAAGAAATTTAATCCTTGTGTCGCGGGGGTTTCACAAACATTCAAATCACATGCACAAAGAACACCCAGACTTGAAACAAGTATCTGTGGATCACACAAATGCTTTTCCCATGCGGGGATCGAGCCCGCAGCACGTCGCGCACAGTGGTAATTAGCGTGGTGACCTATACCACTTGGCTATCCGTGCAGTCAAATTACTACTATTTGTATAATTCTGAACTGTTACTGTCCCACTGTAGGATCGAAAACCCTTACTCGCGAGATAAAAAGTACCTTGTCTGATTGTATCCTTACAATATTTCTGATGTCAATATTATTATTTTATTTATTTATTGGTTTCAGAATATGCCGTTTGGTAGCCTCGATGACAAAAAGGTACTTTTTCATTTTTGCCTTAATCTTCTTTAGTATAAAACCTATATAGTTAATACTAGCTTTTGCTCGCCGCTCCGCCCGCGTGGCCGTCAGTTATCACGGCAAAATAAAGCCTTCCTCAAAAAGTGGGCTATCAAACAGTGAAAGAATTTTCCAAATCCGACCAGTAAGTAGTTCCTGAGATATGCGCGTTCAAACAAAGAAACTCTTCAGCTTTTTAATATTAGCTTTTTATTACTCAATCACGCAAAAACGGCTGAACGAATTTGGATGAAACTTGGCATGCATGTAACCTTTGACATGGAAAAGAACATAGGCTACCTTTCATCCCGATTCCTTAAGCAGTTCCCGAAGGAAAAATTTTTCCGAGCTAAGCCGCGGGCAGAGAGCTTTGAAATTTGGTATTTTTCTCTATTACAGCGCAAGCGCTGTAATAGAGAAAAATACCAAATTTAAAAATATATATATAATTTAAAAATACCAAAGAAAAATACTATTATATTATATTTACTATTATATTATATATATTATAATAAAATTTTCACCTGTGCTATAGCTTGCTATAGCACAGGTGAAAATTTTATTCCAATTTTCATTACTTCCACATTTTTCATTTCTTTTTGACCCAATTCTGAAGACCACGCAGACGAAGTCGCGGGCAGAAGCTAGTACTTTATAATATTGAAAGTATTACTTCACCTTTCTGAAACACTTTGTATTAATATATCTACTACACTAAATGTACAAATTATTTTATATCCATACAATAACATGATTGATCAATTACCGTCATTACATTTATTTATCGTAGTTTCAATATAATTACGTTAATTCGTTTCATGATGTCTATCTTAATTCAATATTTTTTAACGCTTTAACTTCGTAAATATATCTTTTAATAGATAGTACCTACTAGCTGACACTAAATGACACCCGCGATTATTGAGAGGAAGTCGCGAGCAAAACATAGGTATGAAAGTAAATCGAAGGAAAGGAATTCGAAGCGGCGGTAGCCTAATGGCTAGAGCGTCAGACTTGCGATCATATGCTTGCGGGTTCGAATCCCACCCATTACACTACCGACGTGAACCCACTCGTTACACAAGCATCTTAGCTTAGCACGAGGGGTTAACTAGATTACTAGTAACGTGCGACCCACATTGATAGTAACTTTAAAAAAAAAATCCTACTAATATTTGTATATGTGAAAGTGTGGATGTTTGGATGTTTGTTACTCAATCACGCAAAAACAGCTGAACGTATTTGGATGAAGTTTGGCATGCATATTGCAGCCTTTGACATGGAAAAAAACATAGGCTACCTTTTATCCCGATTCCTTAAGTAGTTCCCGAGGGAAAATTGAAAATTGTTAACGAGCTAGCCGCGGGCGGATAACTTTGAAATTTGGTATGCATGTCACCTATGCTATGGAAAAGGACATGTACTTTCTATACCGATCTCTTAAATAGTTCCCGGGGGAAGATTAAAAAAATTTAACCAGCGAAGCTTTAGACCTTATTCTGAAGTCCACGCAGACGAAGTCGCGAGCAGAAGTTAGTATTTAATTTAATAATAAGGAATGTTATAAGTAAACAATTCGTACGCTAACGTAAATATTTCGTGATTAATGAGAGCGACTCAAACTTAATTATTTATATTGCGTGCTTAAAAAATACAGGTTACTAAAGCTACTTTCTGAATGGGCACTATTAAGTCCATAACCAATTTTTAAAACATATATAGTTCCTTATTCGTCGTGGTGGCCTAGCGCTTCAATGGTCGGAATTGCATGAACATGGTTGCAGGTTCGAACCCGGGCAAGTACCAATGTGACTTTTTCAAAGTTACATGTACTTTCTTAATACTTAATTCTAAGACATCATTGACAAACGGTGAAGGAAAACACCTTGAGGAAACCTGGATTCCGAAAATTGGAATCTGAAATCTCCAACCCGCAATGAGCAAGCGTGGTTATCAAAGCTCGTTCCTCCTCTATATGGGAAGAAACCTGTGCCCAGCAGTGGGACTTTTATAGGCCGGTATTATTATTATTATAGTTCCTTATGTTTCGAACTTAGATAAAAAAAACATTACTTTTTAACTGGGAAGCTTAAAAAAAACATTAAAAATGGGCTTGTTGGTCTAGTGGTTACCTGACTGCTAACCCGGACATCGTGGGTTCGATTCCCATCCAGGACAAATCTTTGTGTGATGAGCACGATCATTTATTATGTGTCTGGGTGTAATTTATTTATAATATGTATGTATTTAGAAATATATAAGTATGTTTTTCAGTTGTCTGGTTACCATATTACAGGCTCTGCCTAGTTTGGGATCAGATAGCCGTGTGTGAGCTGTCCCAGAATAGGTATTATCATTTATTATTAAAACCAAAAGCTTGGCTGAAAAAAAAACTTTATTTTGAAAGCGTATTAACGTGGGTTGCACTTTACTGCAATTGGATTCGAACCGGCAACGACATGATCGCAAGTCCGTCGAGGCGACGGAGCCTAGGCAACCGCCACTTCTAAACGATGCTTTTCTTAATAAACACGAAATAAAGAAAAAAGCGATGCTGTACTACCAGATGATGCCAGATGAGCTGTCAATAAACACAGTAACAAATAAATTGTGAAAAGTGTGTACTACACCTTATAATTACCGGTTCAAGTCAAAATGTTAGTTAAAATACAAAGTAACTTTCAGTTGTGTTTGACCATAGTTCTAAATACAACGTTATTTAAGCACGGTGCGGTTAAAAATATCATTAGTTTACGTTTCTTATTAAATTAATATTAAGTGCTTTTCAGTGTAGATGTAATTTTCATTCAAGTATTTTTTTAACAGTCTAGTATAGTATAGTTTATACAGTAACCTAAATACTTAACTTATTTCACGTTTATACCATATTTTGAAAACCGATTTCTCTCTCTTTTGCGTGTTTTTACACGATATCTCCGGCAATAGGCAAATGGACTGGGTAAAGAAAATGTAATTCTATTTAGTCCGTCAGTTAGGTAATAAAAAATATTACACCCATATTTTTTGTTTTATCAAATTAACAAATAATGACTTAGTTAAAACGCATTAAAGTTGGGCAGTGGGGGCTCACTACGTCATGGCTCGCTATAAATGTTACCAAGGCGTGACGTCATGTGACATTTCAACTCAATATATATCCGTAATTTTTTTAACACGTGAGAAATGAAAAATTTCGTGTCCAATACTTTTCAATAATCTACCTGATAGACGAAAAAATAACTTAGTTCACACGCCTATTGTAAATCAATGGAAATAAATATTTTTTTGTTGAATCCATAGAGTATACCTTAGAGATGGTCTCATATACGAGTCATCGAAATCGATACATTGGTTTGTTTCGTGAATCTAAATAATTGAAAGATTGTCTAAACGAAAACGCGTACTTTATACTTTAGTGCGTGAAGTCGTTATTTTTTAATTACCTATGTTTAATCAATTGTTTGTCTAAAGTTTATGTAGAATTACTTTCAAAATCTCGTCCTATAAGTAAAAATCTTTCTCCTTCCAATCTACAGTGATCATAAATAACTACTAAAAGTATACAAAATGAATTCTCATAAAAATAATCCATTGAGTTCAATAAAATACGGTTTAGTTGGTGACAATAATATCAAAGTTGGGGCCGTCAGGACAGGACCTTTTTGGGTGGTAAGTTAAAGCCTGTGATCTCTTTCTAAAACACCTAAGTTTTTATGAATCGTCTACTTAAAATCTTAGATAATCAGTCTCGAACAAATTTTGACGACCTCCGTAGTCGAGTGGCGTACACACCGGTGTTCAAGGTCAAGCTCTGAGGTCCCGGGTTCGATCCCCGGAGGAGTCAAGGTAGAAAAACACTTTTCTACATTGTCTCGGGTCTGGGTGTTTGTGGTACCTTCGTTGTCTCTGATTCCATAACACAAGTGCTTTAGCTACTTACTTTGGATTCGGAGCAATGTATGTGATGTTGTCCACATTTATTCATTTATTTAAAGTCACAGCTAAAACTGTCTTCAATTGAGTATAGCTTTCGCCAAACATTACGCTGCGCAGAACACATAATCAGGTATCAGCGGGACGTACGCGGGGCGGGGAGGCAGGACACGCCCGCGCGCGCTGTCTTCCAGTAAATTAAGTAGCTAAAGCCTTTGTGTTAAGAAATCAGAGACAAGGGGGATGGGTCTTTACCTATAGGTAAAACCTTAAGGTATCGAACCCGAGACCTCAGAGCCGGCGACATACTGAAAACAGCTGTGTACGCCACTCAACCACGGATGTCGTCCACAATCCTACTAATATTATAAATGTGAAAGTGTGGATTGTTGGATGTTTAGATGTTTGTTACTCAATCACGCAAAAACGGCAGAACAGATTTGGATGAAATTTGGCATGCATGTAGCCTTTGACAAGGAAAAGAACAAAGGCTACTTTTTATCCCGATTCCTTAAGCAGTTCCCGAGGGAAACTTGAAAATTGTTTACAAGATAAGCCGTGGGCAGACAGCTTAAAAAAATGTATTTTTCTCTATTACAGCGCAAGCTATAACACGGGTGAAAGTTTTATTCCCATTTTATTACCTTCACATTTTTCATTTATTTTTGGACCCAATTCTGAAGTCCACGCAGACGAAGTCGCGGGCAGAAGCTAGTAAGTCCATTGTATGTGTCCGACCAGGAAAAAAACACCTATCATCGTACTGTATTAACTTTTATTGCGTTCGTGAATTTTGTAATTCTGTTCAACAACTTACGTTACTGACTGTACCTACTTTTTTTTTCATATAATATTAAAGGCTAATAAGTATTTGACCTAATATAGCTCGACCTAGATTTTTGAACATGAAATTCCGTGTTTATAAATACTTAAGTAATGAATAACATACGATTCTTGAAACTAATTTGCAATTATCACGTTTTTCAACACTTAAGCTTCTTATTCTCACACGGTATTTCGGTGTGAAAATCCACGGTTAATCCTGTTTACAAAATATTACAAGTACAAGATATATACAGAAATCTAATCTATATATATAAAACTCTTCCGTTACTGACTGACTGACAGACAACGCACAGCCGAAACTACTGATCGTAAAGAGCTGAAATTTGGCATGTGTGTTTGTTGGGAGGAGTAGGCTACCACTAAGAGAGGATTTTTGGAAATTCCCCCCCAAAGGGGAGAAAAGGGTGGTAAATTGAAAATGTTTATTTCTCAATGGATTCACTTAAAACTTTGTATGTAGGTTGATTTTTTTAATGTTTGTTTACACATGTAATCGATAAACCATGGAACAGGCGATAAATAAGTGAAAAACCCAAATTCTGACGGAAGTCATTACTCCACGCGGACGAAGTCGCGAGCAGAAGCTAGTAATGTTATAAGGCTGAAGAGTACTTATTTTATTTGGTTGTGTGTGCTAATAACATGAACTACTGTTCCGATTTGAAAAAAATCTTAGTGTTCGATAGTCCATTTATCGAGGAAGGCTATTGGCTACTTTTTGCCGCGATAACCGACGCCCACAAGGGCGTACCCGCGAGGAGAAGTTAGTTACCAATTTAGCTCTAAAACTATTTATCATAATCTATACTAATATTATAAAGCTGAAGAGTTTGTTTGAACGCGCTAATCTCAAAAACTACAGATCCGATTTGAAAATTCTTTCACCGATATATTGTCCACTTATTGAGGAAGGCTCTAGGCTATTATTTGCTTCGACAATCGATGCCCATGCGGGCGTAGCCACGAGCAAAAGCTAGTAAACTATATACATGACATGCATCTACTTACCGCCAACAATGGATTCGGGACCTCCATTTTTCTAATTATATTTTAAGTGTCCCACAGCTGGGCAAAGGTCTCCCCTAACATACTCCAGACTCTTACGCTTAGAGCCGCTAGCCACCAATCCGGCTAGATAATTGTTAAAATAATATCAAGGTTTAAATGGTCAATTCAAATGAATTCGCTCTTTCCAGGTACATCTTCGGGACGACATTAAGTCTATACGTTCTGACAGCAGTTCAGGTGAAAAAAAGCTGAGAGGGTGGCAGTTCGTGAGGAATGTGACGTCAGCAGCCGGAGCCTTTAGCATCAAGCCCAAGGAGGCCTCAACGACACTCCCTGGAACTCCACTACCCAGTTTTCAGGTTAAGATCTAAAAATGGAAACGGGTTTTTTTATGACGGCTCACACACGGCCATCTGATCCCAAACGAGGCAGAACCTGTACTATGGCAACCAGACAACTGATTAACATACTTATCTATTTCTAATTACATACACATTATTAAGAAATATGTAAGCGTACACACCAGTTTTCAAGGTGTCGCAGCTCTGAGGTCCCGGGTTCGATTCCCGGACGGGTCAAGGTAGAAAAACACTTTTCTACATTGTCTCGGGTCTGGGTGTTTGTGGTACCTTCGTTGTCTCTGATTCCATAACAAGTGCTTTAGCTACTTACTTTGGATTCGAAGCAATGTATGTGATGCTGTCCACATTTATTTATTATTTAGATTTATATTATTGATAAATTACACCCAGACACAGAACAATTGATCTTTCACATCACACAAAGAATTGTCCTGGGTGGGAATCGAACCCACGACATCCGGCTTAGCAGTCAGGGTCACTAACCACTTCTGCTGGTGCTGAACGAGCTTGCGTAAGCGATCCCGCGGCTACAGCGGCAAGGACGGGACCGGGGTGTTTTTAGTCGGTGCAAGTCCGACATACACCCGAGCTGTGCCCTCAGCGTGGGTTGAAGTCAAGTTCACCCCGACGAAAAAAAAGGGTCTCTAACCACTAGACCAACAGGCCAGTCGGCACTACGTAATTAACTAGTTCAATTTAACATTGTTTCAGTCGAAATCGGAAAGCAAAAGTTCTGACTACGGCAAAGATAACAGGAAGCCGTCAATGCCAGCGTACCCTAATGAAAAAGATGAGAATGTTGGAGAAACTACCTCTGAGGTGAGTTTTAAAACCAAAATGGCTTAGATTTTAATACGTGAACCCACTCGTAACATAAGCATTTAGCTTTGCACGAGATGTTAACAAGAAAATAAGTAATGTGCGACCCAAACCTTAAAAAAAAGTTTTACATATTCGAAAACATCGTGAGGAAACCTGGCTTCCAAAATAAAAAGGAATCTGAAATCACCAACCCGCAATGAGCAAGCGTGGTGATCAATGCTCATTCCTTCTCTATATTGGAAGAGGCCTGTACCCAGCAGTGGGACGTTTAATAGGCCGGTATTATAATGATTATTACATATTCGCTCAAAATTATACTCTTAAATCATCAAGTAACCGAATAGAAACTTGTTCGTGGTAGAAACGGTGAATACTTGGGAAGTAATTTTTCCTTTTATTAAATAATCTATCTATATCTATATGTATATATAAAAATCAATTGCTGTTCGTGAGTCTCGCTAAAACTCAAGAACGGCTGAACTGATTTAGCTGATTTTGATCTTGAAATGTTTGTGGAAGTCCAGGGAAGGTTTAAAAGGTGTAAAACTGCAATTTATTTTAAACATATAGATTTTTACTATTTACTTTTGACAGAACGAAATCTGTCCGGGCAACTAGTCAAATATAAAGATTCAACGGCTTACTCACGCTCGTTCGACTCGCGACACCGCCGCCGCCGCTTCAGCTCATGATTAAGGACTCCTATTGAGTCAGAAACTAGTCGGACGATCCCGAGAATGCGCGTGAGTAAGCCGTTGAATCTTTAAATATTTTTTTTGTCTAATCGTCGAATATTCCATGAATATTATCCCTTGGATATGTGTCCGGGAGCGTTCTCTTACACTCTCTACAAATTATCTTCTTCTGCCTAGCCTTTTCCCAAGCTATGTTGGGGTTGGCTTCCAATCTTACCGGATTTAGCTGAATTCCATATTTTACATGGAGCGACTGCCTATCTGACCTCCACAACCTATTGCTAGATAATACAGTATTCCATAGTAAGACTGGTTGTCAGAATTGTAATGACTTAACGACTGTCAAAGATCGCTGTATGACAGTCGGGACCAACGGCTTAACGTGCTTTCCGAGGCACGGAGGGGTCTCGGTAAGTTTACAAATGGTCACCCATCCACGGACCAACCACGGCGAGCGCGGCTTAATCTTTATTATCGGTCAAACCGTACGGCTTATACTTAGCCATGAGCCCCTCCCACTCTCTACAAATTATCTGATATGCCTTAAAACCTCAGGGTTTGGAGCCAGAATCCTTGTTATTTCGGGACGGGAGAAGACGAATAGACATGGTATTGGTGTACGAGGAGGAGGACTATGGAGTTATGACTGAAAACGAGGCGAGAAAGAGGGAGCATAGGAGAACATTCCAGGTAATATATTTTATCTAGTAGTTAGTGACCCTGACTGCTAAGCCGGAGTGGGTTCGATTCCCATCCAGGACAAATGTTTGTGATGAGCTCGATAATTTGTTCTGTGTCTGGGTGTTATTTATCTATATGTATGTATTTAGAAATATATAGCCTACTTGCCTGCCTTCTGCCATTCAGTCCACCTTGTACACTGTGCATAAAGTATTAAATAAATAAATAAACTAATTCATCTTTTTCACTTGAATTTGAAGCAGTAATTCGGAAGTTATGCGCGTACGTACAGTCACGAGCATAAATATGTATACCTACACATAGCGAAATTTACATTTACATTTCGACTATTAATTTTTATTATTTTGACAGGAAAACCTTATCAAAGAGGGTCTTGAACTAGAACTAGAGAACAAATGCCTTTCATTCGACGAGAAGACCTGGTTCCTCAAGATCCACATACCTTGGAAGACCGAGATGAGGCTAGCTGAGGTTATAGGCATGAAACTACCCACTAAGAGATTTATAACTATATCCGTTAGAGCATGGGTAAGATTCTAAACATATTTTCTAAAACTCGAAATGAAAAAAATATACAGGACTAGCTATTGCTCGCGGCTCGGCATTGGTTACCGCTGCAAATAGCCAATAGCCTATAGCCTTCTTCAGTAAGTGGGCTATCTAACAGTGAAAAAATTTTTCAAATCGGACCAGTAGTTCCTGAGATAAGCGCTTTCAAACTAACAAACTCTTCAGCTATATGATAATAAGTACCTATAGATTAGTATAGATTTATTTAAAAGGATTGCGAATATTCTACGAGGTAATCAGGTGCGTAAAACTGAACAATTTTTCCCACAACATAGGTCGATATCTTAAAATCGAAAATCATCTTTTCATATAAGCATAAGTCACGTGATCTGTCACTTTGTATGAAAAGTTCAATTTCAATTGTAAGCTACCGACATGTTCCTTGGGAAAAGTTGTTCAGTTTTATCCACCTGATTACCTCGTTGAATATACGCACTCCTTTTAAATTAATCCTGTATTGTACTCGAGTTTTTCGGTAATTCCCGAAAAGGTCCAGACTATGGATTTGAAAATATATATCATAATACGTAATATTGTAATGTCTATATTTATAGGTAACTACTTTTTTCTGTATATCAAAATATTCAAGAATATCGTCACCGAATCAAAATCAAATCAGAAATCATTATTGAAATTAGGATACTGTGTACCGCTTTTTGAAAGTCAACAACATTGACAGCACCCTGATTCCCCCACCCTACCGCTTCTTAAGTGCTCTAGCCGGGGAGAAAAAACGGCGCAACAAACTCCCCAGCAGCGTAACAATTATACAAAAAAAAACCATGAAACCATGAAATCCTTACGTTATACTCTATACCTAATACTTTTATTTTTTTTACAGAGCGACGAAAAACAAGCAGAAAAAGACAAGCGATGGCATTCAAAATGGCGGCGGCGGTGGAAACAGCTGTACGAGTATGAACACTCCAGAATAGAACCTGAACCTTCATTTTATGGAGCCACAGACCACCGAGGGGCGAGGAGAGAAGAAATGTAAGTTTAACCTGGCAAATTCTTTCGTGATAGTCCACGACCCCCGCCACCCTTGGACTATGGCCAAAAGTGGTCGGTTCTTTACGAGTAGTTACTACTAGTTACTACCCAAAGCCCGAATGGGACAAATGAATTTTTAAACCATTTTAAACCATTTATTAGCCACACATAAAGATAAACAGCAAGACAGGTAGTACAGACAAAAAAAATTGGTTGCCTGTAAAGTCGGTATACGGGCGAAAGTTTTACGTGACAACGACTTTGAGTGGTAAAATAATTTTAATGTAAATATTCATTCGTATAGTAGGAAGAAGGATGAAATAATAGTAACAATTTAAAACATTAATTTATACAAAGAATCTCGCACTGAATTTCATATTAACAAAATTTTATTTTTACCTATACACATACATACGTATTTATATACAAACATTCGGCGGGCCTCTCTCTCGTTCGGTGACTCATCGTAACGTTACCGAGCGTTACACTTTTTCTTAAGTGACTCCCAGCCGCAACCTAATTTAAGACGTTGTCACGTCAAAAAATGGTGTGTGTACTTATGTACACGCGTTAGAAGTTATACCTACTTGTTTGGCGTAAGAAAAAAAAAAGCAAAACTGATCGAAGAAAAATTTTAAAAACAATCAAAGAGGTTTTATTACAGTAAAAATATAGCTTTACCGTGAAAATTTAAAAATTATTAATTATCACATCGATTTTCAATATTATTTTAAGATTTTTAAAAATGATTTAAATTTGGAGTTGTAAAGTACCAATTGTTTACAATTGATAATTATAAAATATTTCATTTATTGACTTAAAATAAATAATTCTTATAAAGTAGTTCATTATTTATTATTTAACTTAGTGACAATTTTTTTTTTAATTAATATTGTTTCGACAATAATATGATGAAGTTGGCCACAGAACAGAATAATTCTGTTCTGTGGCTAACTTCATCATGTCGCTTTTTTGGGACATCGTGCGCGCGCAGCTCACAAATTTCACTCTCATCCAAACGCGCCAAAAGAAGTATAACTTCAAAAAAGGAATCAAATAATAATTATGTGTAGCAGGAGACTCGGCTCAGTATTTGCTGTGCATGTAAGCACGGCACTGATTTTCAGCCGGCTCCTGACATTTGAGCAACTTAATATAATTTGACGCGCACAAGAAAATTAAAGAACTAACGTTGACAATTGATACATCTATTAATGTTACTAACACAGTAGGTAGGTGCGGTTCGGTATTTTAGGTAAAAAAAGCGCTGGTGGACACAAGATCAAAAGTAAATCTATTGCAGTTAAATATGCTACAATGAGGGTTTGAACAATGAATGCTTAAATGAAAAATGCTTGGTGTCAGCCGTACGGTTTGGTCCGTGGATGGGTGACCATAAACATACTGAGACGTACTTGAAACGTTAAATTGTTGGTTAAGTTAAGTCGTTAAGTTGGTTGGTTGGTTAAGTTAAGTCGTTAAGTTAAGTCGTTAAAGTCATTACAATTCTGACAACCAATTCTGAGGCCACAACTCTTTCGACTCACTATACTTATGAAAAAAATCAAATAAATGGTCTAAATCTAAAAGGTAGGTATACAACATGTAACAAAAACCCTGTCCGATCCCTGAGAGTATTATTCGGTATCGTTCTGCGAACACATATACGTAGCCAATAAATGTATTGGAGACTATTATTTTTCCCCAATGAAAATAATTAAATCAAAATAAAAACTGATCCAAGGCAACAGCAACACTGACCGCTCCTCAAAGGTCACCTACCTACTACCTACAGTTTTGTGTCAAAGAAGCCGCCTATGCGAGAGGGTTCATGAACTGTACCACGAATACGCCTTTATTGGATCCGACAGGAGTTTTGTTACATATTGTATATACTACTGACTCTAAGAACACAAAAAAAAATAGCGATCCGGGAACTATTATTATGTCCGTTGTTTTGTTTGGACTCAGAGAATGACCCCCCCAGTCTTATTATTTGATACCGTGTTACCCAGTAACATAGGTTATGGAGTTCAGATAGGCAGTCGCTCCATAAATTCGGTAAGACTGGAAGCCGACCACAACATAGCTTGGGGAAAGCAAAGCGGCGCGGCGGTAGGCTAGGGCGTCGGACTTGCGAACATGTGGTTTCGGGTTCGAATCCCATCCATTGAACTACCGAGGTGAACTCACTCGTAACACAAGCATATTAGCTTAGCACGAGGGGTTAACAAGATTACTAGTAACGTGCGACCCACATTATCAATATTTAGAAAAAAAGGCTAGACAGATGATTTTTTTTTTAAAGAAACGACCGCTCTAAGGAATTTAATCCTTGTGTCGCGGGGGTTTCACAAAAATTTAAATCACATGCACAAAGAACACCCAGACTTGGAACAAGCATTTGTGGATCACACAAATGCTTGTCCCATGCGGGGATCGAGCCCGCAGCACGTCGCGCACAGTGGTAATTAGCGTGGTGACCTATACCACTCGGCTATCCGTGCAGTCATTATGCAGTATTATGATGAAAAATGTTGAGTTTTGTTTTTTTTTCGTAGGTTTTTAGTAAAAGACCGTCACACACAGTTCTCCCCAGCACAGCGGAGTCTACTAGTCATGCAGATTCTCTTAAGGGCCAAATATGACAACAATGAGACTAAGGTGAGATACCCAGTCTTTAAGAACCGCCTCCAAAAGGAGGAAGTTCACAATTCCACTGCATGTTTTTTTGTATGTTTGTTACGGGATATCTCCGAGAATTGAGGATCGTTTTTCTAAAATCTTGGTGGTCCCATTTTAATTGCTTGAAAATGGAGTCTCGTTCACTTTCAAATAAAGTTTTTTTTTATTATAAATGTGGACAACATCACATACCTACATTGCTCCGAATCCAAAGTAAGTAGCTAAAGCACTTGTGTTATGGAATCCAGAGGCAACGAAGGTAAGACAAACACCCAGACCCGAGAAAATGTAGAAAAGTGTTTTTCTACCTGGACCCGTCCGGGGATCAAACCCGGGACCTCAGAGCTCGATCACGGAGGTCGTAAATAATTAAAAAGAAGGAAAAAAAAAAGAAGGAAATGTGTAAAAAGAAAAAGACTTAAGAACTAAAAATAAAACAACAGAAAAATAAAAAAAATTACTATGCATTGTAAAGGGTGTTTTTAAAGATATTTTGTTATTTCAGATGGGTATCAGAAGACTTCTTAACGATAGTACATATACAGCGTGCTTTCCCTTACACGAAGGCAGGCATGAAGTCGATTTGTCCGATGGTACAGTTACAGACAGAAGGGTAAGTATTATTTTACTTTTAATCCAAAACCTCATTTTAAGCCTTTGACTTTGCCCAGTAGTGGGGTATTTATAGGCCGGTATTATAGAATATTATAAATGTGAAAGTGTGGATGTTTAGATGTTATGTTGTTCAATCACGCAAAAACGGCTGAACGGATTTGGATGAAATTTGGCATGCAAGTAGCCTTTGACATTGAAAGGAACATAGGCTACCTTTTATCCCGATTCCTTAAGTAGTTCCCGAGGGAAAATTGAAAATTTTTTACGAGCTAAGCCGTGGTGAGCTTAGAAATTTGGTATTTTTCTCTATAACAGCGCAAGCTATAACACGGGTGAAAATTTTATTCCATTTTTCATTACTTTCACATTTTTTCCTTTTGGACCCAATTCTGAAGTCCACGCAGACGAAGTCGCGGGCAAAAGCTAGTTTTCTTATAAATCTCTTTAATAATTCTAGTTACTCTACTTGGAATGGGCGCGACCCTCAAAATGGTACAAGAAGCAACCTCTCTGGTTAATACGGCGATACTTCGGCGATAAGATTGGACTATACTTCTGTTGGCTCGGGTTTTACACTAAGATGCTGTATGCACCTGCTATCGTGGGGACATTGTGCTTCCTATACGGTCTAGCGAGCATGGACTCCCACGACAATATTCCTAGGTAAGAACACCTTATAACTATAGTTAGCTATTACCGTCTTCGGAATATCGGTTAAGGGTATCTCGCAATAAGCTAAATGCACTAAGGAATTTAATCCTTGTGTCGTCGGTGTTTCACAAACATTCAAATCACATGCACAAAGAACACCTAGACTTGGAACAAGCATTTGTGGATCACACAAATGCTTGTCCCATGCGGGGATCGAGCCCGCAGCACGTCGCGGACGTCTCTGATTCCATACCTAACACAAGTGATTTAGCTACTTACTTTGGATTCGGAGCAATGTATGTGATGTTGTCCACATCATAATCTGCCTAGCCTTTTCCCAAGCTATGTTGGGGTCGGCTTCTAATCTTACCGGATTTAGTTGAATGCCTTATTTTACTTGGAGCGACTGCCGATCTGACCTCCACAACCTATTACTATAAGATAATACAGTATTCCATAGTAAGATTGGTTGTTAGAATTGTAATATGTTATATGATATATTTACAAATGGTCACCCATCCACGGACCAACTGCGGCGAGCGCGACTTAACCTTTATTATAGGTCAAACCGTACGGCTTACACTTAGCCAGGAACCCCTCTATGTGTGTGATGCTGTCCACATTTTATTTATTTACTAGCTGTTTCCCGCAGCTCCGCCCGCGGTCAAATTTTTTTTTATATATATTTAAGCTCATCCTATCTTTTAAGTTGGATCAAACTGCACACGGTGTGCAAATTTGATTTAAATCGGTTAAGTAGTTTCGGAGTTCGTCCCAGACAAACATCGTGACACTGGAATTATATACAACATGTAACAAAACCCCTGTCAGATCCAATAAAAGCGTACTCGTGGTACAGTTCATGAACCGTCTCGCATATGCGGCATCTTTGACACAAAGCTGTAGGTAGTAAGTACGTGAACTTTGAGGATCGGTCAGTGTTGCTGTTGCCTTGGATCGGTTTTTATTTTGATTTAATTATTTTTACTGGGGAAAAATAATCATCTCCAAGCCATTTAATGGCTACGAATATGTGTTTGCAGTACGATACCGAATAAGACTCTCAGGGATCGGACAGGGTTTTTGTTACATGTTGTATAATAGACTAACGAGGTCCTCCCCCCCCCCCCCAGCAAGGAGATCTGCGACCCGCGCGGTCCGGGCAACACGACGCTGTGCCCTCTCTGCGACAAGGCCTGCCAGTACCAGCGCCTCTCCGACTCCTGCCTCTTCGCAAAGCTCACGTACCTCTTCGACAACCCGGCGACAGTCTTCTTCGCAATCTTCATGTCTTTTTGGGGTGAGTTTTACGTTACGAAAATGTTTGAGGGTAGATTCGCCTTGTCACGTGGTGTCATACACCATGGAGGTTTAGTTATTCATAAACAATATTGATTGTACTTATCATAGTAATAGCACTAATAGAGTGATAAAAAGTTGCAAATGGGCTTTTAAGCCGAAGGTTAAAGTAAGCCCTTTTCCAGCTGGTACAATCCGGGCCAGAGAGGTTTATCCTTGTGTCGCGGGGATTTCACATGCACAAAGAACACCCAGACTTGGAACAAGCATTAGTGGATCACTCATGCTTGTCCCATGCGGGGATCGAGCCCGCAGTACGTTGCTCACAGTGGTAATTAGCGTAGTGATCTATACCACTTGGCTATCCGTGCAGTCAAATTCCTGCAATAATATTATAAGTCCTACCCCGAATACTGATACGCTAATTTATCTATGACGTTCTTATATGTCTATCTGTCGCTACTTCACACCTTAAAGTGACAGAGACAGCATGAGACTTAACGGCAACTCAAAACTGATTGAGGTTTCAGTAACGACCTCCGTGGTCAAGTGGCTTAAACACGGTTTTTCAAAGTGTCGCCAGTTCTGAAGGTTCGATCCCCGGACGGGTCAATGTAGAAAAACAATTTTTCTATATTGTCTTGGGTCTGGGTATTTGTGATACCTTCGTTGTCTCTGATTCCATAACACAAGTGCTTTAGCTACTTACTTTGGATTCGGAATAAGTGATGTTGTCCACATTTATTTATTATTTTATTTATAGTATTCATGACACTTTAATTTCTCCGGAATAATTTTGGTTCAGGGATTTAAATTCAAAACTAACTACAATTATTATATTTTCAGCTACAACATTCCTAGAATTATGGAAACGGAAGCAGTCAGTTTTAAGATGGGAGTGGGACATGGGGGGTGTCGATCAGGTAGATACGCTAAATCTAAGCTAAACGTTTAAGTCGTGGTGGCCTAGCGGTTCAATGACCGTATTCGCATGCACATGGTTGCAGGTTCAAACCCAGGCAACAATGAATGTGACTTTTTCAAAGTGAAGTACTTTCTTAATCATTCTAAGACATCATTGACAAACGGGGAAGGAAAACATCGTGAGGAAACCTGGATTCCAAAAAACTTGTATCTGAAATTGCCAACCCGCAATGAGCAAGCGTGGTGATCAATGCTCATTCCTTCTCTTTATGGGAAGAAATGACGAAAATTAGAACTGTCAAATTTAGTTCCGACTAAAATTCTCATACAAATTTGGCGACAAGTAAAAACATGTGCTCTAAAAACACTGTGATGTTCAAGGCGAAAACTAGTTTGACATTTCTAAGTTAGTTGTTATCTGTTGCCGTCCTTTTCTCACGATTTATATTAGTAAAAGATAGCAATGGTTTAAATTTAGTTTAGTTTGCGTATGGAGGAATCAGCACCAACTATCTAAGTAAATAAAATTAAGAAAACTTATTAACTATTATCAAGCAAAATTGCATCAAAAAATTCATCGTCATCTTTTTCAATGACGCAAAACGTGCCCAGAAAGCTGTCAGCATTGCCACGTTGAATGGGAATGCTAAATATTTGCGCTAAATAATGCCAGCCTTCTAGACATGGGTAGAGTCGACCAAACGTTTATCTCTTTCTATTAGGATGAGGATCCCAGACCTGAGTTCGAGGCGGCAGTGAAAACATTCCGCACCAACCCCGTGACGAGAGAAAAAGAGCCGTACCTGCCGAACTGGCAGAAGACCGTCAAATATGTGGCCAGTAGCTCTGCAGTACTGTTCATGGTGAGAAAAAGTTTTTCTTAAAGTTTCGTGAACTGTTCCGCCTTGCAAAAGATAGAGATAGATTCCAGCAGGTCAGCAGCTGGTAGCCAACCTTCATTGGAACGGCACTTAAAGAAGAAGAAGAACAGTTTTGAAGCTAGATATCTTCTTTCAATTCTTTAATTTTTCTAACAAGTTATTCAAAAATGAACAAAGACTACTTACTGCGTAGGATTCTTGTGAAAAAAACACTATACTGGATTATTGTTAAAGTACTGCGTATATTCAATGAGGTAATCAGGTGCATAAAACTGAACAGATTTCCCCAAGGAACATTGGTCGAAATCTTAAAATTGAATATCAACTTTTCATACAAACATAAGTCACGTGACCTGTCACTTTGTATGAATATTTCATACAAATTATTCATAGAAGATATAATATTATTTGTCTGCAGATCGCAATAGTAATGGGAGCTGTTCTCGGCACCATTATCTACCGGATATCAATGGTTTCCGTAATATACGGCGGCACTGGGTTCTTCATACAGCGCCACGCGAAAATCTTCACCACCATGACGGCTGCGGTCATCAACTTGATCATCATCATGATTCTGACCAGGGTAAGTTTATTGCACCACTTTTTAGAGGTCCCTAACTCTGAAGGAAAAATGGAACACGTATAGGATCACTTTGTTGCCCGTCCGTCTGTCAAGACCCTTTATCTCGGGAATGTATGATCGGTTAGTGCATTGGATGCCTTCGGAACAAACCATTTCAACAGTTGTTTGTATACTTATCACAACGTGCATGTTTCGAAATTTATTTTAAAGAGGGTAGAAACAAAAAAAAATACGAGTGCTGTACATTACACGATTGAAGTAAAACTTCTTTAGCTCATAGGCCTGCACTGTGTCTTAAATATACGAAACGTAACTGGCTAAGAGAGAAAGAGAGAAAGAAAATGTGTGCTCGCACCTCTCTCTTGCGCCTACAGTAATATACGAAACGAAACTCTCTCTTTCTATCTTCACTAACTTATATCTCCCTCTCAACTTCCATTCGCCCCAAGTTCCTCAAGTCAAGCGTTCGCCTCGCCCGATCACAATTTTCGTAACGCTTTCGTCACGCTAGTCAAACGTGCGTAAAGAAGTTTTACTTCAAAAAGTATTTTGAAAAACTTTTTTTAGTAAATAAGTTTTGTAATATTCTTAAATCAAAACCTATGCTTTCACTTCCCATCCTCTTATTTTTTTTACTCAAAGCAATAAAAAAACTTTATCTCCCAGATATACGCGAAAATAGCAGTATACCTAACAAACATGGAGAACCCTCGAACGCAGACAGAATACGAAGACTCTTACACTTTCAAGATATTCTTCTTTGAATTCATGAACTTTTATTCTTCGTTGATCTACATCGCATTTTTCAAGGTAAGCTTACTAGCAACGTAAGTCACACATTACTAGTATTCTTGTTAAACTATCGCTCTAAGCTAAATGCTTGTGTTACGAGTGCACCAGTTGTGCAATGGGTGGGATTCGAACCGGCAACCCCATGGCCCTCGCCTGACTAGTACACATTATGAATTTATTTTGTAAGTAACTTATATAAAATTCTTATACAGCGTGTAACAAAAAGCCTGTCCGATCCCTAAGAGTATATTTAATACTCTTATCGTCGATCGGACAGGGTTTTTGGATTGGAGATTATTATTTTTCCCCTTTGAAAATATTTAAATAAGAATAAAAACTGATCCAAGGCACCAGCAACACTGACCACTCGTTCCTACAGCTTTGTGTCAAAGAAGCCGCCTATGCGAGACGGTTTATGAACTGTACCACGAATACGACTTTATTGGATCGGACAGGGGTTTTGTTACATGTTGTATGTATAAGTATAACAAATAATTATTCACAAGATAGACAAACTTTTTATTACAAAATACTTAAATAAAATCTTGAGCAATAGACAATTTGGGTACCAAAAGGGAGTTGGCACTTCAGACGCCACATATACTTTGCTGGATGATGTAATGAACAAGCTTAATAATAAAATGCGAGTTGCTGGGATTTTTCTGGATTTGAGCTCCGCATTCGACACAATCGACCATGAGTTACTGCTTACTAAAATGAGTCATTATGGAGTGAGAGGCAAAAGTCTGCAGCTTTTTTCATCTTACTTAAAAAACAGGAGGATGTACGTTGAAATTAGCAATACACAGAGCAATACACAGAATAATACACAGAAAAATCATAAAAAAGTCTATAAATCCAAAATTGTAAGCATAACGACGGGCGTTCCACAGGGATCGATTTTAGGCCCTATCTTATTTTTATTGTTTATTAATGACTTAATCAATTATTTAAATAATCTTTTACCCGACATTGGAATAGTAGTTTTCGCGGATGACACTAACGCAATAGTAGCAGCTAATGATATGGTAGAATTGACAAAAAGGGTTAATGCTACTTTAAAAGCTTTTCATGCATGGTTCATTGCAAATAAATTATTAATTAATACTCAAAAGACGAAAATAATGATATTCAAAACAACAGCGCGTAATAAAGATACTATAAATGTAACCCTGAATGAAGTCATAATAGAACTGGCTAACGAGGTAAAATTTTTGGGTGTCCACATTGACGAACTTCTAAACTGGAAACCAGAACTAAAATCGATAGATTCATCGGTGTCATCTGCGTGCTATGCTTTGAGAGCTTTGCGGAACGAAATCGGAATAGAAGAACTGAAAATGGTATATTTTGCGTTAGTGGAGTCTAAAATCACGTATAGCATACTACATTGGGGAAACAGCTATGGTTACAATAGCAAAAGAGCTTTTGTACTACAAAAACGCGCAATTCGTACCATGGTCCGCATTTCACAAAGAGATAGTTGCCGTCAACATTTTGTAAATCTAGGCATACTTACTGTACCAAGTATATATGTACTTGTACTTTTAAGTAATATGGCCAAAAAAATGTACTTATATGAGACAGAAGAAGAACGGCAGATAAGGGAAAGCACCCGTAGACTGGACTTAAAAAGCAAAATGACTAATCATCATCTCAATATTGTTAAACATTGTCCACGTTACCAGTCCGTAAAATTATTTAACAAATTGCCTTTGGACATAAAAAGCGAGGTTTACAGTAGCTCTTTCAAAGTTAAACTAAAGAATTTCCTATTGGGTAAGTGTCTATATGATGTAGAAGAATTGTAATTTTTTATTAGGGGGAAATGTATTGTTGAGATTATTTCTTATGATTATTCATGTTTAATCTTTAAGTTAAATAAAAATTTGTTAATTATGTTAATTTATGAATCGGTATATTTTTGACATATTGTATGGATTATTATATTTTTATTAACTTTTATCAAATCAGCCGATGTTTGTTTTATATTATTAGCTATGTAGGCATACAATGTGGGTGTAATGGAATGTGTGACGGATTGTCGGAATTTATTGTGTATGTGTTTTTGGAATTTATTTTGTATTTTATTATGTTAATTATTGTGTAAATTCAGATACAATTACTTGTTCATGAATAAATGACTATGACTATGACTATGACTTGTAAGAAATTGATTGGCAGAAATAAACAACTCTAGGTAAATTAATGTCATGTAGGAGATGAGTCTTCCGCATTAAAAAATATTTGTATGTGTTTTTGGGTTGAATTCCCTTTGAAAGGACAAACTTCTTCAGTTTAAAATTAGTCTAAGTTCATTAAATTTCCTTCCAGGGTCGTTTCTACGACTACCCCGGCGACGATCAAGCCAGAAAATCTGAATTCTTCAAACTAAAAGGCGACATCTGTGACCCTGCTGGCTGCCTCTCAGAATTATGTATACAACTGGCTATTATCATGATTGGCAAGCAATTCGTCAATAACTTCGTCGAACTTGGATACCCGTACGTACGTGTGTCTTTGTGTATGTCTTGTGTATGTGAGTAATAAATTGCTCAGTTAGATAATTTATGTTTTAGTTGAGTAATAAATTTCTCAGTTGAATAATTCTGGGTATTTAAGCAATAAATTGCTCTACTGATTAATGTGGCAGTTGAGTAATAAATTGCTCAGTTAAATAATGTCTGGATAGTTGGTATACTTATTTCTCAATTCGGTAATTTTTGTATTGAGCTCAATTTCATTTTGAATACTGAGTCACACCAAACATAAAATAAGCCTAAAGCAATAATCATAGTCGAAAGTCAGAGTTTATTATTTCACACGAAAATCACCAATCGTACTAAGAAAATAACTGTCACTGCAACAGATGTAGGTCTATAGTGAATATTTTACCATTTTAATATGTTAACTAAGTTCTTACAAAAGAATATTTTGACCCATTCTTACCCCAATCTGAGCCAAATTAGACCCAAATCTGCCCCCACTGTGAGCTTGGTATCCCGGCAGCAAGTTCCACAACTGGTGGCGGCAGCGCTCGCACCGCGCGCTCACGCGGGACCTCAGCAAGCCGCACATGGCGTGGGAGCAGGACTACCACCTGCAGGACCCCGGCAGGCTCGCACTCTTCGACGAGTACCTGGAAATGAGTGAGTAGACCGCAGAAGACCAATATCATGGAGCTCCTTTAAGAAGGTGTCGAATTTTGTTGGGAAACCTGAAGCTAATAGTAGGTAAACCAGGTTAGAAAGATTGTTTTTGAGAACGGTTGTGTATATAATACTTAGTAGACCATAGAAGACCAGAAACTTCACACACTTTTAGGAGAGCGTCAAATATTATATTTAAAGTGAAGTTTGAATAGTGGATAGACCAAAATAGACCGGTATCTTGAGATATTTTTTTTTATTAAAAGATTACTAGCAATGTGGGTCGCACATTACTAGTAATCTCGTTAACCCCTCGTGCTAAGCTAAGGCTTGTGTTACGAATGGGTTCACGTCGGTAGTGTAATGGGTGGGATTCGAACCCGCCACCACAAGATCACAAGTTCGATGCACTAGCCATTAGGCTACCGCCGCTTATATTCGTTGAGAAGTGCAGTGTATAATGTTGAGTAGACCATAATAGACCAGATTAGTTAAACCGTAGTTGAGAACGCTATCGCAAAAGACCGGTATATTCTTGACCTCCAGCAAAACCAGACCAGGACTAGAATATTGAGCACCGCATTTATACAACATGTAACAAAACCCCAGTCGGATCCAATAAAGGCGTATTCGTGGACCGTCTCGCATAGGCGGCTTCTTTGACACAAAGATGTAGGTAGTAAGTACGTGAACTTTGAGGAGCGGTCAGTGTTGCTGTTGCCTTGGATCAGTTTTTATTTGATTTAATTATTTTCAATTGGGAAAAAAAAAATCTCCAATCCATTTAATGGCTACGTATGTGTTCGCAGTACGATACCGAATAATAGTCTTAGGGATCGGACAGGGTTTTTTTTACATAATCATACTTCTATCGCTGCCACTCTCCCTTTCAGCTATAATTACAAGTTGTCAAATGTGACAGCGAAGCCTGTTAAGAATATTATAGGTAGAAATCATACCATGGGAATTTCGCCATCTCGCTCTTCTGGCACGTAAAAATGATCATATTATGATCATCATCCTCCTGCCCTTATCCCAATTTTATTTGGGGTCGGCGCAGCATGTTTTCTTCTTCCATACTCTTCTATCTGCCGTCATCTCACAAGTAACATTCTTACTTGTCAATAGACAAGAAAACTTAATAATGTTACTGGCTTGAGTTACCCGTGTTTTACATAGTTGATTCTATACTAATATTATAAATCTGAAGAGTTTCTTTTTCTGTCTGTTTGGTTACACGCACTTATGTCAAAAACTACTGGTCCGATTTGAAAATGTCGTGCCTATTGTCTTCCTTGATAAATAGGCTTTTCAGCAATATCTGACACCCACGCGAAGGGAGCCTGGAGCACAAGCTAGTGTACCTACTATATTAATATTGATGTAATTTGTTTTCTCTCATTTTTTCCCAGTCCTCCAATACGGCTTCGTGACGCTCTTCGTGGCGGCATTCCCATTGGCGCCACTGTTCGCTCTCCTCAACAATATAGCGGAGATCAGACTGGACGCTTACAAGATGGTGACGCAAGCCAGAAGACCTTTAGCGGAGAGGGTTGAGGATATTGGGGCTTGGTATGTATAGCTCAGATACGTTGAAGATACATAGATCATTTGGTTAGTGTCAGTTCGATGACCATCGGTACTTTTCAAAATTAAGTTAAAAAAAAAAAACAAAAAAACTTTAGTAACAAACTAATTTCCCACTGCTGGGCTTAGACATTTCTCATATAAAAATAATGTCATATCTCATATATAAAATTCGAAATGCTAAAATTGAAAATCAACTTTTCATACAAAAATCAGTCACGTTACCTGTCACTTTGTATGACATTTCATTTTCCATTTTAAGATTTCGACGTTAGTTCCTTGGGGAAAGTTGTTCAGTTTTATGTACCTGATTACCTCGTAGAATACACGACTCGTTTTAAATTAATCCTGTATACTGGTAATGACGACCTCCGTTGTTGGGTGGCGTACACACCGGTTTTCAAAGTGTCGCCAACTCTAAGGTCCCGGGTTCGATCCCCGGTTGGGTCAATGTAGAAATAACCACTTTTATACTTTCCCCCGGTCTGGGTGTTTGTGGTACCTTCGTTGTCTCTGATTTCATAACACAAGTGCTTTAGCTACTTACTTTGGATTCGGAGCAATGTATGTGATGTTGTCCACATTTATTTATTTATTGATTGGCCGCGAGTCCGACTACTTGGCCGGGTTTTCATCATACGACACATTGTTCCAGGTATGGCATTCTCAAAGGAATTACTTACGCTGCTGTGGTATCTAATGTGAGTTCGATATTAATTTTTCCTAATTTCCTTTAAAACGTATACCAAAAACAATATACGTACGTATATCGAAACTAGGCAGAGCCAGAATTATGTATACCAGACAACTCTGGTATACATACCTACAAAATATGTTTATATGTTATTAAGTTGCTATATACTATATAATAATATTATAAAGCTGAAGAGTTTGTTTGTTTGGTTGAACGCGCTAATCCCAGAGACTACTGAGCCGATTTGAAAAATTCTTTCCGTGTTAGATAGCCCATTTTTCTTTTGGAAATCTACCCCCTAAGGGGATGAAATAGGTTTTGAAGGTTTACAGGGGAAGTTTGGTGTTTTCAAAGATAGATAGATGAAAGATAAATAGATAATTTAATGACCATCTAAAATTTAAAATTTTAGATGGTCTTAAAATTTTTCATGCTCCTTACTTTGAAAATCACAGAATACATCCAACTATCCTTTACTACTACTCTTTAATTTACGCGCGAACGAAGCCGCGGGAAACATAATATTCAAAAAGTACACCGCGACAGAACAAATAATCGTGCTGATTACACAAATGTACTGAGTAGGAAAGGAACCTACGACCGCTTAGCAGTCAGTCACTAACCACTAGACCAACAGGTCTCAAAATAAAATTCCCGCAAGTACTTGACAACAATCAAAGCGCCACTACACAATAAATTCAGTGTTGAACGCAGCGTCAAATGCGACGACAAATTTTGACTTACAATGGTGCGGATTCCTCTGTACGCAACCTAATTTAAATTTAAACGGTTGCCGTCTTTTACTAAGATAAAGCGGGTTGTTGTACATTCGTCACAAAGTAAATTCGCCACGATAAAAAGTATATGTAAACTCGTCACAACTCTATTTTAATGAAAGAAAATCTGCCATATTGTTTATTTCCGTACCGAAAGCAGAAAAATCAAACAATAAAACGTTATTTCTTTATTTTTCATAATAACAGAAATTAACTTAAAAATCACTGTTCTGGTTTTGTGCGTGTTTAAGCCTTGACGGCACCGTGACCTGCGTGACACACCTAATCTTAAATAAACATGTATTGCAAGTGGCTGGCATTGCATTTTTTTGGTAATTTACGTATGTTACAATTCTTTAAAATGCTGCATAAAAGAAAGTTTTTTCAGAACTTCAGCCAGGGACATTTTATCGTAATTGTCCAAAATATTCTTTGTCATATGCAATAGATCGACGTGTTCTCCTAACTAATCAATAACTTTGTTTTCTAACAGTACTTTATGCAAAAAATATGTACCTATGCAGACTTGTGACGAATTTACACATATTTTTTATGCATGTGACGAAAAAACTTTCAATGTATGGAGATTACAAAATGTGACGAATTTACTTTGTGACGAATGTACAACAACCCGATAAAGCGTCAGAAAAGGACGGCAACAGATAACAATTAACTTAGAAATGTCATTAAACTAGTTTTCGCCTTCAACATCACAGTGTATTTAGAGCACACGATTTTACTTGTCGGCAAATTTGTATGACAATAAAATTTTAGTCGGAACTTAATTTGACCGTTCTAATTTTCATCTGTCCTTTTCTAAATATGTGCAAGTGAGAAAGATACCGATGGACTAAAATTAGTTTAGTACGTGTTTAACAGAATCGGGGCAATTGACATGGTTTTTATTTTTGGCAGCGCTGAGTTCAGTTATAGATAATAATACAGCATTTTATATTTCAGGCATTTGTGATAGCGTACACGAGTGACTTCATACCTCGTATGGTGTACAAATATGTGTACTCGCCCGATAACACACTAGCCGGGTATATCGACCACTCGTTATCCTGTGAGTATAAACATACATATTTATTTTTCACTATCAAGCCTTTTATATAGGCTTTCATATAACTAACACTTTACTTTTCTTTAAACTTTGTAAATAAGGGAAAATTTGAACTTTCGGCAGGACTCGAACCTGCAACTCCTGGTTTAACGCACCAGTCGCTTTCCCAACTAAACTATAGATGTCAATGCCCGAGCGTTCAAATTTCTCCTTCCGTATTTTTATTGCACGTCTACGACGACGTTAGCGACATCTGACAATCCAACAAGTTTATATTTAATTAACGTTATTGTGACGTATGAATGCGGTTTAAATAAAAAAGAAATAATAGTTAGTGGCAGCGCCATCTATAAGACTTCGAATTAAGCAATCGTTAATCAAGTCAAGATCAATATACAACATGTAACAAAACCCCTGATCCCTAAGACCTAAGACGTCGAGGCAGGGCGATGTAACATTAGCGACTCGCGAGCTGATTTCCCGCGCTCCCATATTCCGCCAAGAATGCCACTCAGCAAATCGCGGTTACTAAGTCGATACACTCCATTCCAGTATTCAACACATCGGATTACCGGGAAGACTGGGGGGCTGATGAGAACGAGGTGGACCCAGCGGTGTGCGCGTACCGCGGCTACAGGAACCCGCCCGACCACGCCGACCCCTACGGCCTGTCGCCGCACTACTGGCACGTGTTCGCCGCTAGACTGGCGTTTGTCGTGGTCTTTGAGGTTAGTCTTCAGCATATACGTGCCCAGGATGGTGCTGATTCCCTCGTACCCAAACTAAACCATGATTAAACCATTGATATCCTAGAAGAGCAGTAGATAACAACTAAATTAGAAATGACGAACTAGTTTTCGCCTTGGACGTAACTGTGTTTTTAGTGCACACGGTTTTGCTTTGGTAAATTTGTACAAGAATTTTTGTCGGAACTAAATTTGAAAGCTCTAATTTTCCTCTGTTCTTTTCTGATAGGAATGCGATTTTTTTCAATGTCTGGTTTTTAGATAGTACAAATTTTAGAAACGTCACTTGTTTTTTTTTTGTCGATAACGAATATACAGTATGTAACAAAAACCCTGTCCGATCCAATAAAGGCGTATCCGTGGTACAACATACGTATTAAAAAAAAATGTTAAAAAATTGTAACTCGTTAAATCCAAAAGTTATTGTTTTTTTATTTTTATAATCATTGCGAGATTTAACACTGAATATGGGATATTTTCGTAAGCTGACAACACTCCACCCAATGGCAAAATGCGTTTTATTTTTATTTATTTTTATTACAAAAGCCGACAAAAGGCACCGCCGAGTTGTAGGCACTCTTTCAACTAGCCGCCGACTCTTTGATGATACCGCCGCCGCGCCGGCCCGCCGCCGCCAGGTTACCTACCGACTATTAGTTTAGTTAAATAGTTAGTCTTTCGTGGAGATAGCTTTCGATCGGACGTCCGTACATAACGCGTGCCGGTATTGTTTCGCAAAAAATATCGTATTCCAATCACGAATATTTTAATATTGTGATATAAGATCATAATAAGAAATTATGAGGTGCGCCAGGTGTGACAGTTCCGTCGGAGTGAGCCTTTCAACGCCTGTATAACCGCGCGTTCACCACGTATGCAGTGTTCTTGGGTACGAGTCATGCCATGGATGCTGGAAGACCACGAGAGAAGTAGACAACGAGGAAATCGAGGAACAAGTGTCGTATTAAAAAAAAGGTGTGTGATTCGGAAATCGAAGTCTTAAATCGGACACATGGTGCGCTGTTAAAAGTACGTGCAAATTTAGTAAAAAGGTGACGAATGTGCATTAGTGTTGTGGTGGAATGTGGAACACGATCGCCGAAATGTGCAGCAACAATAAGTGAATGTTTTGATGAATAATGATATCTGAAGTCAGTTGGTAGGTAAATTGCAAAAAGCAAATCGCTTTTATAAAAAAGCCCTTTTCAGGGCTACAATTAATTCAATTATTTGTTTCTTTATAAAGAGAGTCAATTATAAAATCCGGATCACTACGCCTAATATACACAAACCAATATCAGCTGATACCTACGCCGTACGCATAGGTAAAGGTATAAAGTAGCCTAGGTTTATTTCGTTATAGGTAAGTTAGTTTGGCGGCATGCGACAAAGCAAGTTCATGCACCGTCTCGCACAGGCGGCTTCTTTGCCCTAACCTAAAACTGTAGGTAGTAGGTAGGTACGTGAACTTTGAGGAGCGGTCAGTGTTGCTGTTGCCTTGGATCAGTTTTTATTTTTATTTAATTATTTTCACTGGGGAAAAATAATAATCTCCAATCCATTTAATGGCTACGTATATGTGTTAGCAGTACGATACCGAATAATACTCTCAGGGATCGGACAGGGTTTTTGTTACACACTGTATACTTAGATTCAGCGAAGGTAAGGAAAGCTAAGGTGGTGGAATTAAGGATATCTAATAGTGAAACAGCTACACCGGTCAACGTCATCACGTCATCCCATCAACGCCGGCCATCGCTGAAAATCAACTCTAAGGACCCGAACTGGTTTCGAATCACACACGCTGAGCGAATCCGTTTCTCACGGATGTGACGCATATTTCCCTTATTATTTTAGAAATTATTGTTTAAGTTTATTTTTTCTATATTTTATGTCTTGAATAAAAAAAACTATTCATCTCTTTAAACAGCACGTAGTTTTCGGCCTAACTGGCCTCATGCAGCTGTTCATACCCGACGTGCCGAGCGAGTTACGCACCCAGATGCAGAGGGAAGCCCTCCTTGCTAAGGAGGCCAAATATGAACACGGGAGGAGAAGATTGTCTACTGAGTATAGACAGCTGATTACCCAAAAGAGCGAAAGTGGCCCTGGTAAGACTAAACTTTAAAACATTCATCATCATCATCTCTTGGAAACTCTCAATCGGAGCACTATTCCTCTGGATCATTATCCTCCGGGAGATTTCCCCCGGGTCCATCTCTTTGGGAATGCAGGATAGATTGCACGGATAGCCGAGTGGTATAGGTCACCACGCCAATTACCACTGTGCGCGACGTGCTGCGGGCTCGATCCCCGCATGGGACAAGTATTTGTGTGATCCACAAATGCTTGTTCCAAGTCTGGGTGTTCTTTGTGCATGTGATTTGAATGTTTGTGAAACCCCCGCGACACAAGGATTAAATTCCTTAGTGCGGGCGTCGATTAAACAAAAAAATTCTCTCCCTCGGGAACTCTCTTTATCGGGATCTCTCCCTCAGGTACACATATCAGCCACAAGGCGTCCACTGCTAAACCTAGGCCTCGTTATATTATGCCTATCTTTTTTCTCGTGCCAGTCGAATCCATCCTACTTCTGCCATCTTTTCACGTCACCTGCCCATATCACCAATGGTCATACTGGATTTTGGACGTCTAATAAAAATGTAAAGGTTTCATTTTGACGACCTCTGTGGTCGAGTGGCGTACACACCGGTTTTCAAGGTGTCGCCAGCTCTGAGGTCCCGAGTTCGATCCCCGGACGGAGAAAAACACTTTTCTACATTGTCTCGGGTCTGGGTGTTTGTGGTACCTTCGTTGTCTCTGATTCCATAACACAAGTGCTTTAGCTACTTACTTTGGATTCGGATCAATGTATGTGATGTTGTCCACATTTATAAAAAAAAAAAAAAAAAAAAAAAGAGTGCGTATATTCAACGAGGTAATCGGGTGCATAAAATTGAACAACTTTTCCCAAGGAACATAGGTCGTAATCTTAAAATGCGTCACCGTCAATGGGTCACGTGACTTATGTTTGTATGAAAAGATGATTGTCAATTTGTGGGGGAAGTTGGTCAGTTTTATGCACCTGATTGATTACCTCGTTGAATATAAGCACTCCTTTTAAATTAATCCTGTAAAATGGTGCTTGAATTTGTTAGCAGCGACTCGCCTCATGTTCTCTACCACCATTTTGAATCGCACCGTAACTTATAATAATATCTATAATATCTTGGGACAATCCCACACACGGCCATCTGATCCCAAACTAGGCAGAGCCTGTACTATGACAACCAGACAACTGATTAACATACTTATATATTTCTAAATACAATACATACAGATAATTAACACCCAGACACAGAACAAATGATCGTGCTCATCACACAATGATTTGTCCTGGGTGGGAATCGAACCCACGACCTCCGGCTTAGCAGTCAGGGTCACTAACCACTAGACCAACAGGCCCGTCAAATATTATGTTGTAATTGTATGTATAGCCCCGGAGCGGGCGAGCGGGGCGGGGGGCGCGTGGCTGCGGCGGGCGTCGCGCGCGTCGGACGGACTGGACGCGCACGTCGCAGTCGCCACGCGCACTGCCACTGACCCTCACACATAGCATACGACTACCTTACCCCTCAATAGGAAGAATGGGTACGATAATTAAATACATGAAAAAAAAATCTACTTTAATATGGCATGCGGATTATTTCTTTTTCATGACCGGTTTTTAGATAATGATAAAATATTAGACACGTATTTTTTTCCTTTTTTAAATAATGTCTGCTTAGACGACCTCTGTGGTCGAGTGGCGTACACGGTTTTCAAGGTGTCGCCAGCTCTGAGGAGGTTCGATCCCCGGACGGTCATTGTAGAAAAACATTTTTCTATAATATCTCGGCTCTGGGTGTTTGTGGTACCTTCGTTGTCTCTGATTCCATAACACAAGTGCTTTAGCTACTTACTTGGGATTCGGATGTCCACATTTATGTAAAAAAGAAAAAAAAATGATATAGTGTATTTAAGTTAAGGAGTGGGGGCTCGCCACGTCACATGTGGCTACTATTTTCGCCTACTTATGACGTCACAAGCCCTCACTCCTGAAGTTTAACGCGCCTTATCTTTGTCAAATTGTATTGTTTTGAAAAAAGGAAAAAATACGTGTTTCGTTTTTTTACAAAACTAAAGAACTAAATAGATTTTTACCGCAACCCGATAGCACGAAAGTACAAACTAAGTTATTTTTTAGTAAAATTTTCCCTATTATCTTTATTCATGCGATGCGATTCCATCGTGCGACAAAACTGCCTACGATCGCATCGCATGAGCGCGCGATCCTCAATAGGACAATCTGTTAGGCGCGGATTTCCGTATAGGCCGAGTAGGCCCGGGCCTAGGGCGGCAAAATTCGATATTTTATTATTAAAACTCAAAAATATGTCCCACGAAAAAAAATCACGCAAAAAAATGTATTGTCTATCGTTTATTGATTTTTTTTCTAAAGAAATTCGGTATTTTTTTTAAGACTCAAAAATATGTCCATCCTTAGAACATCGCGCAAAAAAATGTACATGACGTACTTATCGTCTATAGTTTATTTAATTTTTCATACTTTACAGCACATAGGGGGAGGGGGGGCAATCTTTCGTAGGCCTAGGGCAGGCAACTTATCAAATCCGGCCCTGCATTCAGTATAACACAGTATGTTTTATACATACGGTCGCGCGATCTTTTTCGTCGTACGAGCAATGACATAGATGGAGCCTCACATTTTTTTAATTGATGACGTGTACAGTGTGTTCCGTAAATATTAAGCGTCGAACACCAACGTCGAGATACACAAAGTAGAACTTAGAAGGCGGTCTATTCTCCACCAATGTGACGCAAGCAACTAGCTTGTGATTGGTGAAAATTGACATAAGACCTAATGCAAATGTACCGTAGATTTTTGACCAGCGAAAACACTTTTTTTTTATTGTATGACAGTCCGATGCTGAATTTAGAACGAAAGTTGTTGAATTACTTTCTGTAATTTTTATAGTACGGTCAACTGAGTTTTCCACAGTGGTAATTCAAGTTGTTTGGTTGAATCTATACATAACTGATGAATGAATGAAATAGATACCTAACTTTAATAAATGACGAATATTGCTGTCTAAACAATTAACAAAATAATATAAATCTTTACATGTGACTCAAGGGACAGTGAGATTAATGGATTAAGAATTAAGAATCAGCCTTAACACATTATTCTAAGGGTCCAAACTACATTTTCTAAGGGTCCAAAACCATACAATTGTTAGATAATAAAGAACAATGGCGAAAGCTTAGCTCAATTTAATTTGTGCGTCTAAAAGTGACTTATATACGAAGGCAGTTCTATTATTTTTCTACGTTTTTTCAAAGTATCACATTACCTAGAAAACTCCGGATAAAAAAAAATATTTTAAATGAAAAGTTATTTGATTTTTTCATTGACAATTAGTGATGCCATTTTGTATTTATTCTGCCAAGTGACAGTACTATTGTAATAAATCCAGTTTTAGTTTGTTAATGTAACAAAAAGGAGTAAATGAATTAACAATAATGTTTTATATGTGGAAGTGTTCTTTTTAGGGAGGTAAAAATATTGTAGTGTAAAAATAAATGAATTACTTTCAAATAACGACTGGCAGAAAGACCAATCCCAAGTCGAAAAAAAATATAACTTGGTTTGACAATTACTGTTGATTGATTTGGATTATTTATTAGTAGACCTAGACTAGTTGTTTGCTAACTACCGCTAAGATGGAACGTCGTCGTGGCAGACCAACACGAATTCTGTGTATCAACTGTAATATATGCCTTGGAACTTGATACTAGAGTGACTTATAAGAGATGATATCGAAGAATAAATATTACTTAATGTAAAAAAACTTGTGTCATTGGTTCTTACCTACTTACTCAACATATCCCACACACGCTCTAGGATTTTTAGGTACTTATTTATCTGAAAGTTAGCAAGTATTTGTAAAATCTCAGAATACTATTATAATCCTATTACTTCAATATCTAAAACAATGCTGACGGTGACTGGCAGCCTCAGACAGACCTGTTGTACAAACCAATTTTATACCTAAGGTAAGGCCTACCAAAGAGCTATTTATAACCACTGGGATTACCTACCTTTTACAAGACATTGCATTCTGAAATAACTGGGTAAGGAAGATACTAATGCAACATTGCCCTTTTACTTCCTTAAACATAACCTACAAAAGTTCATGACTGAATTTCTATTGTTCTCGGACTCCTAGAACAAAAATTCTTGCACAAATTAATTCAGAAGTTGACGCCGAGTTAAACAAGATATTTTTCATTTAAAGACGCAAGAATTTAATCTCAGCTAAATTAATGTATGGGTGGCTGCCATTGTTCTTTAATGTAAATACAGGATTAATTTAAAAGGAGTGCGGATATTCAAAGAGGTTATCAGGTGCATAAAACTGATCAACTTTCCCCAAGGAACATAAGTCGAAATCTTAAAATGGAAAATGAACTTTTCATACAAAGTGACAGGTCTGAGGTCACGTGACTTATGAAAGTTGATCAGTTTTATGCACCTGATTACCTAGTTGAATATCCGCACTCCTTTTAAATTATTCCTGTATATCTCGGTTATTTTTGATGTTAGATTCATGCTAAAACTATCGTCGTATCTAAATTAATAATAATGTAGGTACATACCGTACATTATTTATCAACCATCCATTCTGATATGATCCGTAATCTCGATAGTTTTCCTTTAAAATATATTTTCTAGTCATCATCATAATATACGATACGACAGTTGTTTTGGCATGATTTGTACCATATTACTATAAATAAGGATACAAATTGTAATAAAAAAGCTTGGTATATCATATTGATGCATTTTACAGTTTATTACACAGATATTGTAAACTACAATTTATTCAGACTATAGGTACTCTGTTTTTTAATTAAGACTAAATTGAAAAGTAAAAATGCCAAAGTGACATAAGTTCCAATAGCTTTTACGTCAATTTTGACATTTGCACTTGTCAATTTAGTCTCTACGACTAAAAAACAGAATAATAATAGGTATGTAACTATGTTTAGAAAAGTGTCAAAATAAAAACCAAGACTTAATTAATTGTTGTTTGTTTCTCATGAGGTCCAACTATGCTATTCTTTTGACATTCAGCTACGAACGCAGTGTCGATATGAAAACAATATTCAAGTGACTTTGACGTGGAACTGCACTGCGTTCGACGCTAATTTTTAGAGTATAGCGTACTAGGTAATGTGATAGTTTAGAACTGTTATAATTCAATAGTTCCAGTGACAATTGACAAATTTTAATGTATAAAACTTAGATAGCACCCTCAGGACTATAATCTTAAGGTTTGATACAATGTAAACTCTTTAGAATAATAGGAAAAAATCTCAAATAATGATCTTGTAATATAATTTTTAATTGTTATAGTCAGCGCCGAACGCAGCGCCGTCGAACTCCCAACCATATTTTATCAATGTGAAATATCCTACTTAGGTTTTAGGCCCCCGGATTCGAAAAGGCTCTTTTGTCAAATCAACTAATCACGAGTGGGATTAGTTAATCAAAATACTAAAAACCAATCACATCATTTGACGTGAGCTTTGACAGATCATCAAGCCTCTTAGAGAGCCACAAAAAGGCCACAAACTTATCTCCCTCGCCCAAGTGTAAAAAAGGAATAAATTAAATCGTAATTTCCAATTATTTTGTATTTAAGAATGAATGAAATTAGGGGCTCGTGGCTAAGTGTAAGCCGTACGGTTTGACCGATAATAAAGGTTAAGCCGCGCTCGCCGCGGTTGGTCCGTGGATGGGTGACCATTTGTAAACGTATCGAGACCCCTCCGTGCCTCGGAAAGCACGTTAAGCCGTTGGTCCCGACTGTCATACAGTGATCTTTGATAGTCGTTAAGTCATTACAATTCTGACAACCAGTCTTACTATGGAATACTGTATTACCTAGCAATAGGTTGTGGAGGTCAGATAGGCAGTCGCTCTATGTAAAATACGGTATTCAGCTAAATCCGGTAAGACTGGAAGCTGACCCCAACATAGCTTGGGAAAAGGCTAGGCAGAAGATTTAAGAATGAATGAAATTAGTACAATAATATTAGTTCCAGATTTGGCCACCGGACAGATAAGTTTGTTTGTTTGTGACACTACTAAAAATGTTTCTTTCTTTCTTTCTTTACTATGTTTGACATTTCACATAGACTTCTGCACTGCGTTCGCGGCTGAATGTTTAGAGAATACTTTGGATTTGTTTGTTATATAGCAATATAATTTAAATCGTGTGATATACAGGTAGAGAAGCATAAACAGTGAACACATTTAAAAACTTAATCTGTAAAGTGAGTCACACAATCTTAGGTAGGTACCCTTGAATGACAAATAATGCCTAAGTAATTTAGTCCACCATTGTATTGTACCTACTTTATTTCTTTAACGGTGCATAGATAAATAAATGATAGCACTTTTATTTCAAAGGTTATTAACGGCAGGATTGCGGAGATCAGATAAACAGCCGCTCCGTAAAATACGGTATTCAGTTGAATCCGGGGAAGGCTACGCAAAAGGTTTAATTATTTTTAATGCGTTGTTACCATTACAGTGTAAATTAAATAAGTACTTTGGTTCCGGTATTTTCGTTTTCTTTTAACTCTAAGTAAACCAGTGAATGTCCCAAAATAAATGTGATACTAGCTATTTTTCATTATACAGTAAGGATTATCTTTAAGTTTTTTGTTGATGAATTACTATAGTGTATAACTTTTATTACCTGAGTATAACTTGAATTAAAAAAAACAAAGGTGACAGCTCTAAAATAAATGGAAATGTCATTCATGACATTGACGTTTTGTGTCAAATAATTTAATATTATTCTGACAACTAGTCCTACAATGGTTTATTAATTTATTTATCTTATTGTATATCATAAGTATGAAGTTGCTCCACGGTGCACGCGGTGCATGAATTCTACGCCAGCGTAGATATTTTTTTCCACAAAAAATATCGTCATTGTTATACACTATGGCAATTCGGTGTTCGAATACTCAATTTTCTTTAATAAATTATAATTGTTTCGAATATAATTATGTAGTTTTGATTTATACCTTTTATACTATAATGATTCCCTAACTTCTTATCCTTAATTCCATAACCACAATATATCACTATGGGCCCCTCATCAACAGGATGCCCTAAGAAATTGAAGATGTTTCTTATAGTCAATCAATTCAATTTGATCATAATATATTTTGTAGAGTCTGTTTCTTGTTCAAAGCTAATTGACGTCGCGACGCCATAGCTGATCGACTTCGCGACGCCATGGCTGATCGGTTCTGCCTAAAATTGGTCCGCCTATTAATTTAGACCATGGCAATGAGCCCAAATACAAAACTTGAGCTGTAAGTTCCAAAAGGATGTTAGCATCAGTCAGGTACCTAATGCTGCTGATGCAATGGGTAATATTCCTTCTTAAACTTTTAATTAAGTGCTCCTTCCACTTTTACCTATAACTTCGTGGTCTAGACACGACAAAGATTGAAACAATATTTTATTTGTGGGAGAGTGGTGTCTAAACTAAGCCGAAACCTGTATTTTAGAACACCAGGATTAGGATATACGCGCACAGGGGACTTTCGTCTGCGTGACAAAAGTTTCTGTCTTCGGTGACTCACGACACCCAATGGAGTTGAGTGCGCGCACTTGCTATGCCTATAAAGTCACTTTTCCGATTTTTCCGTTGAACACCTATTCCATTTTACAAAATCCAAAAATATAATTTGAATTGAAAACTGAAAAGACGTGTAAGATAACGTTTTACAAATGAGTGAAATGAAACGTAATAATTTTTCTGACAGTGACACTACCGAAAACTTTGTAGTGAACTAGTGATGCCAACATTGGAGGTTTACCCCTAAATTTAGGCGGCAAAAATATTATGGAAGATTTGCAAAAGCAATTTCTTTAGTTTGTCCTTCAGGCCTAAAATACCAGCACATTTTATTGTATAAAAGTAGGAATAGACATCTTGAATCTCTTTTTGTACAGTCAACAGGCTCAACAGCAAAAATAGATTGACAGAAATTCAATAATAATGAACAGTGTTCGTCGTGTCAGAACTGTGTGGCGTCGAAGTGATTAAAAGTATGCGATTGTAAATCCAAACATTTACTACTCTAGTACAGATGCCAAATATATTCGTAATCAGTTTTGACTCCAAAAGATATAAATAAACTCAACTCATCATCTAATTTTGCTGTTGACTGTACTCATTGTATTTAGTATTTGTGGTACGAAACAAATGTGGGAGATCGTTTAATTATATTACTATAATCTTGGGAAATCAGGCGCTAAAACAAATAAATTTAATTAATTTGGAACTTTACTGGAGTGTTGGGGGACTTTAAAAAAACTTGCGGAAAGAAAATTGGAAGGGGCTAGCAACACTGCTTTTTCTTAGCCATTTAGCCTATTACTATTGGAAGGGGCTAGCAACACTGCTTTTTCTTAGCCATTTAGCCTATTACTCTAATCTGTGATTTAGCCAATCGATCGATGTAAAATTTTAGAAGTTTCTTTCTTTTCTCGTACTTTTCTCTCTCTCTTTTTGTAAAATAATTTAGACTTGCTAGTTGCTGTTGGTGCTCAAAAGTTCTGCTCGGATTGCTCGGCGTATTTCCATTATTTTGTAAGTATTGTACCTACCGTTTAGTTTTATTTGGAATTTGGAAGTTAACCAAAATTGAGCTGCTACTTGCTAGTGTGGTATCGTTTGTTGATATTGCTAAATAATAGGATAATAATGTTTTTTACAGAGAATGAAATAACAAGTAGACTAATGTATTACATGGCAAGCGGAAAAGGTGTGTAAAACTTGTTGAACTAGAATCTTAAATCTTGTTGAACTAGAAACTACAGTTTATTTAATTATTACCTATCTGTATATTGTGCAAACAAAATGAGGCAGTTTCACAGACATTAACTAATCTAGATTTAAAAAAATAAACATTTCAGGACTGTAAAACACTTACCTGCCTCATTTGTTCTGTCTGGGTGTAGTTTATCCATAATAAGTGTATTTTTCGCCACATTTTTAATACAGGCTCTGCCTAGTCCTGTCATTCAGATCAGATGGCCATGTTTGTTCTTCCAAGAAATTTTTATATTACTAGCTTTTCCCGTGGCTCCGCCCGTGTCGGCAAGGGTTATGACAGCAAATAATACCCTTTAGCCTTCCTCGGTAAGTGGGCTATCTAACAGGGAAAATATTTTTAAATCCTAAAATTCAAGCAAACAAACTTTTCAGCTTTTTAATATATCATTATTTATAGATGTTGTTTGGACATGATTGACACTTTGTCAAGTAGATGCTTATTAATGTACTTATGATGTAACAGTAAAAAACCTCCCAAAGCTTACTCAAAATTTATGAAACATCATCCCTTATTTCCCATAAACTGATCAACAAAAAGTTAATTTATCCCCAAGAAACTTGACCTTAGTTAAGTGTCAATTTCTTAAGATTAATGAATTTATTATTGTTATTTTTTTAGAATGAATGCCTGCTGCCGTGATGCTGTAGCGATGGGATTGCCAATAAAAATGGTGGTGATGGAGTTATCGGTTCTTCTCCATAGGAATGACTTGGAACCGCGCAACTAGAGACATTTAATGTTTCAAAAATGCCTGAAAAGGCCAATTTGAAATATTAAAAAATAAAAAAAAAGGCTAATTGAAGTAAAATTTTGAAAAACGGCTAATTTGAAACAATATTTTTTAAAAAAGGCCTATTTTAAATAAAAATTTTGAAAAAAAGCCATATTTGGAATAGATTATGATGAGGAGCCAGTTATTATTTGCCATTGCTATAAATGTGATTTTAAAACTCATTGAAAAAAAGGAAGCTCTCAATTCAATAGCAGGTATGCTTTTAAGTTTATAATAATATCACTGGTAATTGATAGTTCTGCCAACTGTTCAACTTAATATGAGTATAGATTTTGTATCAGAAATAAAATATAGTAAATAACTGGTGCATAGAACTGATAGAACCAGGAGTCGCTGGTTCAAGTACTACCAGATGTTCAAATTGATCCTGTCATTTGTAATTAATTTAAAAGTAATTATTCTGATTAAATGCGTTAAAATAAACATTAGAATTATTAGTAAGCCTGCTGTACTGTGATGTAGAGAAAATAATTATTTGTTTTTTTTCTTATAGGCACTGGCTCATGAAGCAGGAGTTGTTCACCCTGCAAGCTTGGCTGTCTTGTTGATTTACCGTCTTCAGAATTAATTAAGTTTGAAGCAGTGTTATTATAATTTACTTTTGTAAATTTTTTATGTTCATTAGATTTTAATTTTTTTTAAATGAATTTTTGTTATGGCAATTGGCTGAGAGTGTCAGCAACTTCTGCCAGTGTCATGTATTGAACATTCATGGGTACTAATCAGAATGATTGACTTCAACAAAACTGTATATTTTTCGGCAGAATTTAAAAGCCTGGAACAACACAAATGTAACTGTTAGTTTTTTTTTTATTATTATTTTTATGCGTTATCTACTCTAAAGTAATTAATTGTATATTATTATCATTTGATTAATTTGAGACTAATTTGTAATAATTTATTGTTTTTTTTAATGTTGTCTGTTTTCTCCCATTGATGGTAGATATAACTTTGTGTGCCTGTTAAGTTAGGTCTGAGCTACAACATATTAAAACTAAATGCAAGTACATAATTATGTGAAGTGTGAGACGGAGACAGCAATATTAGCGCTTTTCAGACATACCAAGTTATCGTAAATAGAGCTCTCAATTTTAATGAACTATTTAATTAAAAATTATATGGATATCAGTATTTTAAACACTCCTGTTTTTCTCTAATAATAATGTAAGCGCCACTTGTCAAAGAGCTCTCAATTTTAATGAACTATTCAATTAAATACTTATGTACGTCAGTAGATTTTCTTGTTCGCTCTAGAAATTATGGAAGCGCTACTTTTCCAAAGAGCTCTTTATTTGAATGAACTATTTAATTAAAAATTTTAAATGTAAAATTGCTTTTCTTTTACCCATTCCTTGCTCGAGATATGGCGCGCTTAGTATCAGCGGCTGCGGGCACTATAGCGGCAGCGGATGGTCGTGCACTTTCCCTCTGAGGTACACGTTCGGTTTCCGAATTAGATATGGCGTCGCGACGCTGCTAATCAAGGCGTCGCGACGCCAATACTTAGCACCGTCGTGACTCCATATCTAATGAGCGTCGCGACGCCATATCTGAGCAGCGTCGAGACGCCATATCTGAGCAGCGTCGCGACGCCATATCTGAGCAGCGTCGAGACGCCATATCTGAGCAGCGTTGAGACGCCATATATCTAAGCAGCGTCCGGACGCCATATCTAAGCAGCGTCCGGACGCCATATCTAAGCAGCGTCCGGACGCCATATCTAAGCAGCGTCCGGACGCCATATCTAAGCAGCGACGCGACGCCAGCTAATTAGAGTCGCGACGCCATAGCTAAGCAACGTCACGACGCCATAGCTAAGCAACGTCACGACGCCATAGCTAAGAAGGTTAGCGAAACTATAGCTAATCAGCGTCGCGACGCTAAACCTGGTTGGCGACGCCCTTGTGAGCAGCGTCGTGACGCGACGCCATAGCTAAGCAGCGTCGCCACGCCATCCGTCGCCAAGCAGAGTCGTGACGCCACAGCTAAGCAGCGTCGCGACGCCATTGCTAAGGAGCGTCGTGACGCCATAGCTAATCAGCGTCGTGACGCCATAGCTAAGCAGTGTCGCGACGCCGTAGCTTGGCTGTGTCGCGGCGCCATATCTAAGCGGCGTCGTGACGCCCATGATATGCAGAGTCGCGACGCCATAGCTAAGCAGTGTCGGGACGCCACAGCTAAGCAGCGTCGCGACGCCATAGCTAAGGAGCGTCGTGACGCCATAGATAATCAGCGTCGTGACGCCATAGCTAAGCAGTGTCGCGACGCCGTAGCTTGGCTGTGTCGCGGCGCCATATCTAAGCGGCGTCGTGACGCCCATGATATGCAGAGTCGCGACGCCATAGCTAAGCAGTGTCGGGACGCCATATTTAAGCAGCGTCGCGACGCCATATTTAAACAGCGTCGTGATGCCATATCAAAGCAGCGACCCGACGTTAATTCTGGACGGTGCCGCGACGCCATAACTAAGCAGCGTCGCGATGCCATAGCTGAGCACCACGCCTGTGCATGGTGGCGTTGCGGCGCCCATGACAAGCAGAGTAGCCACGCTCATAATGGGTGGCGTCGCGTCGCCATAATTGGGCAGCGACACATCGCCTCGCGTCTCAGTGTGAACTGACCCTTAAGTGTGTATTAGACACACAGGTAAATATGTACAGGTTTTTAGAGTAGGTACATAGTAAGAAAAAAACAAGCTATTAAAATAAATTTTATTTCACAAAGATCTCTTTTTACAATAACAATCCTAATCAAAATATGTTTATATTAAAAATAATTTATATTACAATACTAGTATTTAACATTCATTAAAATAACAGATTTACATACTACATAAATATAATTATATTGCAAGCATCGTTTTAAACTTTATTGCGATATCTTTTACAAATTCGATTTTTATACTGAATATTGTTTTGTGTAAATTTAATTTCCTTATGTAGTAGGTACAATGCTCAATGAAAACAAATTATAGCATAAAAAGTATCGTTCATATTTACAAATATTTCCAGTTGCATGTATTTACATTCGTTTATTACATGAACATAAAAAATAGACTGTAGGTACCTACTGGTTGGTTTTATTTTTTATTTCTTGACAGCTCTAAGCGAAATACCTACAATTATATTATTATACCTAACTAAAACAACTCGACGAAGTAATTTTATGGCAAATATAAATAATAACTAAACTTAAAAAATTAAAGGAATGAAAATCATCTGTCTTTTATTATCTACTAGCTGTTGCCCGCGGCTTCGCTCGCGCGTAAAGTAAAGAGTAGTATTAAAGTAGATGTATTCTGTGATTTTCAAAGTAAGGAGAATGTATAAAATTTTTCATCTAATATTATGGCGTTAAAATAATAATAAAAGTAAAGTAAGCAAAACCATTTGTGTTATGGAATCGGAGACAAAAAAGGTACCATAAACACCCAGACTCCAGACTATGTATAAAAGTGATTTTCTACATGGACCCGTCCGGGGATCGAACCTGGAACCTTGGAGCTGGCGACACCTTAAAAACCGGAGTGAACGCCCCTCGACCACGGGAGTCGTCATTATAGATATGTCTTAGATGGTCATTATCTTATCTATTTATCTTTTCATCTGTCTATCTTTGAGAATACTGAACTTCACGTACCAACTATTTCAGCCCTTATTTCACCCCCTTAGAGGGTAGATTTCTAAAATCTCGGAAATACATCTTATTGATTTTTAACTAATAACCCTTGTATGAAATTGAATGTGTCTATCTTTGAAAACGACACAATTCCTATGCCTACAAACTTCCAACACCTTTTTCACCCTCTTAGGGGGATGATTTTTAAAATCGCTGAAATCGTGTTTATTTATTTCTATCCAGAAACCCGTATACGAAATTTCATGTGTCTATTATTGAAAATACCGAACTTCCCATACAAACTTTCAACCCCTATTTCACCCCCTTAAGGGATAGATTTCCAAAAGAAAAGTAGCATATAGCTTTCCTCAATAAGTGGACTATCTAACAGTGAAAGAATTTTTCAAATCGGACCCGTACTTCCTGAGTTTAGCGCGTTCAAACAAACAAACTCTTCAGCTTTATAATGTAATAATGTAATAATGTAATAATGTAATAATGTAATAATGTAATAATGTAATAATGTAATAATGTATAATGTATATAAAGTATAGATAAATAATTATAGTATCTTAGCCGTGTCACAGATTAATAAATAGTTACTTGGCCGTGTGCAGCGCCCCTTATTGAACTCCACTGCGGGTGACGTAACCTACGACAAACTTATTATTTGCGGTTGGTACAGTATTCGGGTCTAGGGATCGAACCGCAAAATTAAGTTTGTTTTTTTTTGTATATACTTTTCCGGGATAAAAACTACCCAGTGTGGTGCCCAGGATATTAAAGAACAATTATACCAAGTTTCATCGAAATCGAACCGGTAGTTTTTGCGTGATGCCTGAACAAACAGACAGACAGACAGACAGACAAAAATTTTTTTAATCACATTTTTGGGTTCGGTGTCGGTCTAGTAACACACCCCGCCATTATTTTTTTTGATATTTTCAATGTACAGAATTTTCACTTCTACAGATTTATTATAAGTATCTATACTTGTTTAATATCCTGGGCACCACACTGGGTAGTTTTTATCCCGGAAAAGTATATACAAAAAAAAACAAACTTAATTTTGCGGTTCGATCCCTAGACCCGAATACTGTACCAACCGCAAATAATAAGTTTGTCGTAGGTTACGTCACCCGCAGTGGAGTTCAATAACTTCAATAACGCTGCACACGGCCAAGTAACTATTTATTAATCTGTGACACGGCTAAGATACTATAATTATTTATCTATACTTTATATATATTATATTATTTATATTATACATTATAAAGCTGAAGAGTTTGTTTGTTTGAACGCGCTGAACTCAGGAAGTACGGGTCCGATTTGAAAAATTCTTTCACTGTTAGATAGTCCACTTATTGAGAAAGGCTATAGGCTACTTTTCTTTTGGAAATCTATCTCCTAAGGGGGTGAAATAGGGGTTGAAAGTTTGTATGGGAAGTTCGGTATTTTCAATGATAGACACATGAAATATCGTATACGGGTTTCTGAATAGAAATAAATAAAGATGTATTTCAGCGATTTTAAAAATCATCCCCCTAAGAGGGTGAAAAAGGGGTTGGAAGTTTGTAGGCATATGAATTGTGTCGTTTTCAAAGATAGACACATTCAATTTCATACAAGGGTTATTTATTAGTTAGAAATAAATAAGATGTATTTCCGAGATTTTAGAAATCTACCCTCTAAGGAGGTGAAATAAGGGCTGAAATAGTTGGTATGTGAAGTTCAGTATTCTCAAAGATAGACAGATGAAAAGATAAATAGATAAGATAATGACCATCTAAGACATATCTATAATGACGACTCCCATGGTCGAGTGGCGTTCACTCCGGTTTTTAAGGTGTCGCCAGCTCTAAGGTTCCAGGTTCGATCCCCGGACGGGTCCATGTAGAAAATCACTTTTATACATAGTCTGGAGTCTGGGTGTTTATGGTACCTTTTTTGTCTCCGATTCCATAACACAAATGCTTTTGCTACTTACTTTACTTTTATTATTATTTTAACGCCATAATATTAGATGAAAAATTGTATACATTCTCCTTACTTTGAAAATCACAGAATACTACTCTACCTTTAATACTAATCTTTACTTTACGCGCGAGCGAAGCCGCGGGCAACAGCTAGTAATTAATATTATTCGTCATGGGTTTGCTTTACTAGCTTTCACATTTTTATCGAATGCTTTAAAAATGCATTGATGAAAACTTAAAAATTCAGTAAAAAACCTAACCTAAAAATATTTTTTTATGACCACGATGATATTTTATTTATATTTGAGATTTTAATAATTAGTTGAGAAGAAAAAACAGTAAGTAGAGATAAGGTATTGTCTTTTATTTTTTGGTTAAGTCTCATGGAATCTACTAAAGAACAAGACAACTTTTTTACATTTAAACACTAAAATCTTATTTACAATTACAAATGTTGTACTTCCTATGTTTTGGAGATTCATATCCATTACATTTATGTACTACCTACTAAGTTATTTATTTCTAGTGCTACTAACATAAAAATGTATTTAAATTGCCTACTAGACTTAATCCCTGGTATACCTATCAATTAATTAAAATATAAATAATAGCTTAACTAATTCGAGGACATTTTTAAAATCACTTATGATACAGTTTACGGGTTTAGTTTAGCTATCCTGTGTTAGTTATTAGTTAATTAGTTTAAAAGAAAGCTTCGAACAGAAATTTTGCAAATCACCTTGAAATTCAATGCTATTTTAGAGAAAGAAAATTTTCATTTTTAATTCTTGAACTCTGAATCGTTGAAATTGAACTCAGCTGGCTTTTTTTTTATTTTTATCAGCGTACAAAAGAATAAAAAATACGACCGTGCTTTTTGAAATGAATACATGTTTGGTCATTTTATGAGGGCGGATTTGAGACAATGGCTGTGCATCTTGGGTTCTCTATCAACAGATTTTGAAATAAAACTACTTTCTAAACGGTTTCAAAACAAAAGCGTTGAAACGTCGGAAGCTAAAATCAAAATAAACCGCGACAGAATCCGCTTAAAAAGTTTTATTTCATGTCTAACATTAGCGTCCCTTTGGAAATCAATGGATTTTTGTCAAAATTTGTACTATAAAGTCTTAGTCTATTAAGCCTGAAAGCAAACATCGAAATAGAACACAAATCCAAAATTCCAACACATAGGTATTAAAAATTTACGTTACAAAGTTCAGATACCTTTGTACCTAATTTAAAATTAGAACAGATATTTAAATAAAAGAAACTCTATGCCTATCTTTTTTATTTTACATTCAACAGCGATACCTTTGCTAACCTCAAAACAAATCTTGACAGAGTCTTGACAGCTCATAAAACTTTTCCCGCGGAAAATCAAAAAAGTCCATAAAAAATAACTCAATTTTCAAAATACTAAAGCTCATGATGCTTGACTCTTTAATTCGGTTTCAGTTGGTATTCTTACTTTTAAAGTGGCGCAGGGTTTCTGTTTTCTTCTTACAAATGTCCAGAGTAAACATATGCCTGATCCGATGAAGGCAATTATGCATATTACTGTCAATCCAAGCTGTGCTGCTGCTGTGGAGTATGTTCCGTGGTAGACTAGGGATCGTAGACCCTCGGGAAGCTCTTCAACACCCTGTAGAGCAAAAAGTACAGGATTATTTTTTATAGAGTGCGTATAGTCAACGAGGTAATCAGGTGCATAAAACTAAACAACTTTTACCAAGGAACATTGGTCGAAACCGATTTTTTTTAATCTACTATATAAAAATAAGTCGGGTTTTCCTTCCTGACGCTATAACTCCAGAACGCACGAACCGATTTCCACGGTTTTGCATTCGTTGGAAAGGTCTCAGGCTCCGTGAGGTTTATAGAATTATATTAAAAAAAAGACCGCGGGCGGAGCTGCGGGAAACAGCTAGTATCGTATAAAATAATGTGAACGTCTGGGACGACCGGCCATCGCTGGGATTCCGACACGCTGAGCGATGTCCGTTTCGGATGTGACGCATATTTCCCTTATTATTTTAGAAATTATTGTTTTAGTTTTTTTTCTTTATCTTATGCGTCGCATGTGGCGCAAATAAATGCTTTTCTTACTTCTTCTTTGTTTCTGACCCTATCATAATATCTACTGCTGACAATTTAACGCCCTGAAAGTCATTGCCATTTCACAATTTAACAGTTTCACTTCGATGAATTGTAAGCAGTATGTTCGGTTCCTATACAACTTTAAATCCTTCGTCATTTTGCAATCTTGTTAGATTATAATCTAACGGTATTTACGATTTTACAGTGACATAATTATACACGATGAAGTTAATCTGATAATCAATGGGTACAAATAGGTACTTACCATTTCAATCCAAGCCACTGGCAAAATAAGTCCTTGTCTTAGATATTTCACAGAAGGAAACATGTCACTCTTCCGTACTTGAATATTGATCTGGATGCTAAAAGAAAATAACAACAAATAAATCAGTTGACACAAAATATAAGAAAGTCATCTCTTTCTAAGAAAGTAAGTCTTCAGCGACTTGTTTCGAACGAATCCCACAATCCGATCCAATCCGTGGAATCCGTTCGGAATACCGATTGATAAAAAACGAGTGTTTTAACTACACGACTGAAGTAAAACTTTTTAGCTCAAAGACCTGTAGTATGTCTTCTTCTTCTTCCTGCCCTTATCCCATTCATATGGGGTCGGCGCAATGCGGATTTTCCTTCCATTCCTCTCTATTACTCGTCATCGCGGCATCCACTCCTTTCTTTCCCATATCATTTTTCACATAATGCATCCATCTCTTTTTCGGTCTCCCTCTGCTTATATACCCATCCACAGTCATACTTATAACTTGTTATAACCTGTAGTATGTCTTAGATATACGAAACGTAACTGGATATGAGAGAAAGAGAGAAAGAAAATCTATGTTCTCTTTCTCTTGCTCCTACAGTAATAAACGAAACGGAACTCTCTCTCTTTTTGTCTTCCCTAACTTATATTATTAGTAAAATGCGTTTATTTTCATATTACAAACAGTTTGTCTAATTTTAATTCTCTCTATTAATAGTACTTAAAGATATACAGGATTATTTTAAAAGGAGTGCGTATATTCTACGAGGTAATCAGGCGCATAAAACTGAACAACTTTCTCCGAAGAACATAGGTCGCAAACTTAAAATGTAAAATGAACTTTTCGTACAACGTGATAGGTCACGTGACTTATGTTTGTATGAAAAGCTGATTTTCAATAATTATAAGATTTTGGCGGTTCCTTGGGGAAAGTTGATCAGTTTTATGCACCTGATTAACTCGTTGAATATACGCACTCCTTTTAAAAAAAACTTGAGAGGTGTCAAGGGACACCCGGATGGAACGAAGTTCCTTTCGATTAATTAGCGAAGGAATTGTAATAAAATTAAAGTAATAATTATGTACAAAAAACCTGTATACACTCAACAAAAATAATCGTCGCGACACCACACTGTTCAATGGGAAATAGAAAGACGAAACGAAAATAATTGACTTGCTTTCTATGAGAGATAGAGAGAGAGAGGGAGAAAGAGAGAGAGCAAAAAGTGTTGTTACAACTTTTCGTGTTAATTTTTTCCGTCTAGCCCCCTTTCGCAATGCGCGATAAGGAACTTCGTTCCAAAAAGTGTCGTGACAACTTTTCGTAAGAACAAAGTGTCGTGACAACTTTTCGTAAGAACAAAAAGTGTCGTGACAACTTTTCGTAAGAATTTTTTCCGTCTAGCCCCCTTTCACAACGCGCTATAAGGAACTTCGTTCCAATAGTCCTGTATAGATGTATAGATAAGAATGTAAATTGTATTATACCTGGACTTCCCACTCAGAGCAATCCCAAGTGTAGGATGCAAGTCTATGTAGGAGTCGTGCTTCAAGGGATCAGGTTTGAGGCCGATCACGTCTTCTCGTAGCTGCGGGTCGCCGAGATAGAAATGTGGGAACGAAACTAGTGCTGGAGCTCCTGAAATAAAACAAATACCATTATTAAAGTACCTAATTGTCAAAAGATTATCGTGGTGGCCGCGTCCTGCATAAAATTACAGGTTCGAACCCACTACAGGCAAGTATCAATATGAATTTTTCAAAGTTAAATATACTTTCCTAATTGTTCTTAGACATCTTTGATTGCGTGAAGGAAAACATCGTGAGGAAGCCTGGATTCCAAAAATTGGAATCTGTAATCGCCAACCCGCAATGAGCAAGTGTGGTGATCAATGCTCGTTACTTCTCTATATGAAAATAGGCTTATGCCCAGCTGTGGGACATTTATAGGCCGGTATAATATTCTTATAATCACGCTAATATCATAAAGGCGAAAGTTTGTGTGTGTGTAGCCGGCCTATTAACGTCCCACTGCTGGGCACAGCTCTTCCCATATAGAGAAGGAATGAGCATTGATCACCACGCTTGCTCATTGCGAGTTGGTGATTTCAGATTCCAATTATTGGAATCCAGGAGTCCTCACGATATTTCCTTCACCGTTTGTCAATAATGTCTCAGAATGATTAAAAAAGTACACAAGTATAACTTTGAGAAAGTCTTGGTACTTGCCTGAGGTTCGAACCTGCAACCATGTGCATGTGAATCCGGTCATTGAACTACTAGACCACGACACAAAAATGTAAAGTAATTTAGTTATTTACCCATCGTGCAGTCGGTGACATTAATAACGCCCCTAGGAGGGCAGGTGGCTGTATCGATTTCACAGTAACATTGATTGTCAGGGTTGTGGATGGGATCATCAAATACATCCAGAGGCATACGGTAGCGATACAGTTGGATACCATCAGATATCTGAAAAAAATAGAATATATCTATACTAATATTATAAAGCTGAAGAGTTTGTTTGTTTGTATGTTTGTTTGTTTGAACGCGCTAATCTCAGAAGCTTCTGGTCCGATTTGAAAAAATCTTTCACTGTTATATAGGCCACTTATTGAGGAAGGCTATAGGCTATATTTTGTCTCGATAAACTACGCCCACGCGGGCATAGCCGCGAGCAAAAGTTAGTATAATATAATAATTTAATCTTTCGGGACACCTCACACACGGTCATCTGATCCCAAACTTAGCAGAGCCTGTTCTATGGTGACCAGACAACTGATAAACATAATTATATATTTCTAAATACATACAATAGATAAATAACACCCAGACACAGAACAAATGATCGTGCTCATCACACAAAGATCGTGAAATGTCGCACAAAGAAACGCGTTCTACTGAAATTTGAAACCATTAGTTAGTATTTTTAACCATTGGTTGAGTTAACTAGGGATCAAAAAACTGGGCCTTAGAGTATAACACTCTGGTTCGTTTACAACTCAAACGGCCATAGTCGAGTGTGCACAATCTTTTAGTTATAAATTATCACTTACTAAAAAGGTCTAGTTAGAAGCGTGATAATATTTCTTAGATGTTAGAAGGATATGGACAAACTCATTGTGAATAATAATATATATTTACATCTTAAGCCCTTCAACGAATTATTCATAACACTGTTAGTTACCGTATCTTTGATAATTGTTTTAGAACTCGTCTCAATTTAACCGGTTTAATTTGACATAATGATAATATAATAATTGAATCTTTCAGGACACCTCACTCACGGTAATCTGATCCCAAACTAGGCAAATTCAGTACTATGGTAACCAGGCAACTGATAAACATACTTATATATTTCTAAATACATACGTATTGTTGATAAATAACACCCAGACACAGAACAAATGATCGTGCTCATCACACAATGATTTGTTCTGGGTGGGCATCGAACTCACGACCTCCGGTTTAGCAATCAGGGTTATTAACCACTAGACCAACAGTCCAGGCAATGTCTCACACAACGATAAAGAGGATAGATTTGTATTTTGGTGTGTGTGTATGTTTGTAATGAATAAACTCAAAAACTACTGTGCCGATTTCCAAAATTCTTTCACCATTAGAAAGCTTCATTCACCCGAAGTAACAAAGGCTATATTTAGTACAAAAAAAATTATACCGCGGGGATTGAAAAATTGATTTTCAATTTTAAGATTTCGACTTATGTTCCTTGGGAAAAGATGTTCAGTTTTTATGCACCTGATCACCTCGTAGAATATACGCACTCTATAAAAAATAATCCTGTATTTGTATGAACGTCTTTTCTTCCTTTTTTTCTAAAATATTTTTATGTTTATTTACCTCGACATCCTTTTCAAACTTGAAGGGTAGTCTTCTGCAGAGGTTGGGGTAGAAAACGTATAGAGTCGTGTTCTTATTCAGCTGGGATGGCGGGAAGATGGAACCGTCAGACGCCTCGATACTAGAAAAAAAGAATGCTGTTGAAAATCCATACTAATACAGGGTTAATTTAAAAGGAGTGCGTATATTCAACGAGGTAATTAGGTGCATAAAACTGAACAACATTCCACAAGGAACATAGGTCGAAATCTTAAAATGGAAAATGGAATTTTTCGTACAAAGTGACAGGTCACGTGACTTATGTTTGTATGTAACGATGATTTTCATTTTTAAGATTTCGACCAATGTTTCTTCGGAAAAGTTGTTCAGTTATACCTATATGTAAGTTGTGTAGTTTTCTAAGATAAACGACGCCCACGCGGGCGGAGCAAAAGCTAGTCGAGTATAAAAAAGTTACTCCTGCTGTCTGTACCTACGCTTAGATCTTTTAAACTACGCAATGTTTTTTGACGACCTCCGTGGTCGAGTGGCGCACACCGGTTTTCAAGGTGTCGCCAGCTCTGAGGTCCCGGGTTCGATCCCCGGACGGGTCAATGTAGAAAAAACACTTTTGTACTGTCTCGGGTCTGGGTGTTTGTGGTACCTTCGTTGTCTCTGATTCCATAACACAAGTGCTTTAGCTACTTACTTTGGATTCGGAGCAATGCATGTGATGTTGTCCACATTTATTTTTATGTATTACTAGCTGTTGCCCGCGGCTTCGCTCGCGCGTAAAGTAAAGAGTAGTATTAAAGGTAGATGTATTCTGTGATTTTCAAAGTAAGGAGAATGTATAAAATTTTTCATCTAATATTATGGCGAATAATAATAAAAGTAAAGTAAGTAGCAAAAGCATTTGTGTTATGGAATCGGAGACAAAAAAGGTACCATAAACACCCAGACTCCAGACTATGTATAAAAGTGATTTTCTACATGGACCCGTCCGGGGATCGAACCTGGAACCTTAGAGCTGGCGACACCTTAAAAACCGGAGTGAACGCCACTCGACCACGGGAGTCGTCATTATAGATATGTCTTAGATGGTCATTATCTTATCTATTTATCTTTTCATCTGTCTATCTTTGAGAATACTGAACTTCACATACCAACTATTTCAGCCCTTATTTCACCCCCTTAGAGGGTAGATTTCTAAAATCTCGGAAATACATCTTATTTATTTCTAACTAATAACCCTTGTATGAAATTGAATGTGTCTATCTTTGAAAACGACACAATTCATATGCCTACAAACTTCCAACCCCTTTTTCACCCTCTTAGGGGGATGATTTTTAAAATCGCTGAAATACATCTTTATTTATTTCTATTCAGAAACCCGTATACGATATTTTATGTGTCTATCATTGAAAATACCGAACTTCCCATACAAACTTTCAACCCCTATTTCACCCCCTTAGGGGATAGATTTCCAAAAGAAAAGTAGCCTATAGCCTTCCTCAATAAGTGGACTATCTAACAGTGAAAGAATTTTTCAAATCGGACCCGTACTTCCTGAGTTTAGCGCGTTCAAACAAACAAACTCTTCAGCTTTATAATATATAATATAATAATATATAATATATATAAAGTATAGATAAATAATTATAGTATCTTAGCCGTGTCACAGATGAATAAATAGTTACTTGGCCGTGTGCAGCGCCCCTCATGAACTCCACTGCGGGTGACGTAACCTACGACAAACTTATTATTTGCGGTTGGTACAGTATTCGGGTCTAGGGATCGAACCGCAAAATTAAGTTTGTTTTTTTTTGTATATACTTTTCCGGGATAAAAACTACCCAGTGTGGTGCCCAGGATATTAAAGAACAATTATACCAAGTTTCATCGAAATCGAACCGGTAGTTTTTGCGTGATGCCTGAACAAACAGACAGACAGACAGACAGACAGACAAAAATTTTTCTAATCACATTTTTGGGTTCGGTGTCGGTCTAGTAACACACCCCGCCATATTTTTTTTTGATATTTTCAATGTACAGAATTTTCACTTCTACAGATTTATTATAAGTATAGATTATGTAATTTTCAGAATTAGATAAGAGGTTCAAGAAAAAGATTTATTTGTAAAATAAATCTTCGTCCATCGTCCACTAGTATAAAAATATAACAGTATAGTAACTTATCTTTAGCAAATTACAAGAATATGTACAAATTCAAGCATAAAATCAAGTTAATAATTTTAAACCAAAGAATCAGACGTAATTTTCAACTTTAGGTTCAATATTAATTATATTTGATTAACATAACCTTAAAAATATGATAAGAGTTATTAATCACTTTCGTTATCTTAATTAAGTATAACAGGAAGACAAAAACTTAATTAGTTGAGATAAGACTTTAAAAATATAATAAGTTATCAAAAAAAGTACAAAACTAATATTAATAATCTGTAAATAAATGTGGTCCACTTCACAATATGCTCCAAATCCAATGTAAGTAGCTACTAGTCACTTGTGTTATGGAATTAGAGACAACGAAGGTACCACAAACACACAGACCCGAGACAATGTAGAAAAGTGTTATTTTCTACATTGACCCGTCCGGGGATCGAACCCGGGACCTCAGAGCTGGCGACACCTTGAAAACCAGTGTGTACGCCACTCGACCACGGGGTCGACCGGTAAATACATATTTCAACGATTTAAATAACGGAAACGTTATTTAAAATAACGTTTTTAAATAAGTGGTTAAATGTGCTAACGAAAGGTTTCAAAACGCTTTTTTTCATCAATTGTTAATGTATCAAATTGGAGAGGTAATTAATTAACCATTTTTTAGAATAAAATTGATGAATAAACGCGTTCTACCGAAGTTTGAAACCATTAGTTAGCATATTTAACCATTGGTTGAGTTAACTCGCGATCAAAAAACTGAGCCTATATTACCTAATATTTAATTTATTATTCTTTTACTTATTAATTGTAATCTTATTCACATATTTTTATAACCAATGTTCTTTTTTAATACAATATACATATCCAAGGCACTTGCTTATCTGAGGCGATAACCTATTGACAACTAAAACATTACTAAATAACGATAATGTATCATTGAGATGAAATTGTCAATGACTGAATGATTCCACAAACATGTGTTTGAATAAACAAGAAAGTATGGTAACACTGATTGTTTTTCTTAAGAGTAATGAAACATTGCTTTCACGGCTATACTACTGAACCGAGAAAGATGAGGTAAGCTTAAAATATAAGGAGACTAATTTTTCAGCATAGAGACCAGCCCCCTTAGAAAGGCCGAGTTTTTTTATCCCAAGTTAACTCAACCAATGGTTAAATATGCTGACTAACAGTTTCAAAAAGCATTTTTTCATTAATTGTTAGTCTATCAAATGGTCAAATAAGTTGAAGAGTTAATTATTTAACCATTTGTTAGAATCAAAATTGATGAATAAACGGGTTCTACCGAAGTTTGTAACCATTAGTTAGCATTATTTAACCATTGGTTGAGTTAAATCGGGAGGAACAAAAACTGTGATAAATCCCATGTTTCACGGGAATGATTGGGAGTGATTACATTCTCTCTGCACGGGGACGGTTAATATTGGGAGGGAAACCGCGGGCCAAAGCTATAAATAAGCAGATATTTTATTTCTCAACTAACCTGTTACACTCGGTAGTTCCCCAAAAATTAAGATGGTCCTGTCCGTCGAACTGTTCAATGATATTCATCTTGTCCTTGTCAAACTCCCCGGTATTGATGGTGAAGCGTTCTGAGACCGTTCCATTTTTCTGTAAAATACAATACGATTGATATTTATTTGAATTACTTTTATTGCCTCGTTGGTCCAGTGGTCGCAAGCGCGACTGCCGTGCGTCTGGCTAAATTCCCGGGTCGGGCGAAAAATATTTACTGAGTTTAGAAATTCTCAGTACCACTCGGAGTCAGGAAGTGTGGCGGTGTTTACACCCCCGTGCCTCGGAAAGCACGTAAAGCCGTTGGTCCCGCACCTGATCCCTCTCCGGTCGTGTCGGTCAACCGTCCCATCGGACTATGAGAGTGAAGGAACAGAGAGTGCACCTGTGTTTGCGCACACACTTGTGTACTATACTATAATATCTCCTACATACATGACTGATCTCACTTGAGATTTACGTACATGGCTGATCTCACTTGAGATTGACTGCCGAGGCCGAAATTCGGCTTTGGCTTCGGATTTGTGTGCACAGGGTTGCGGGTCAAACTCACTACAATGAGACTTTTGTAACTTATGTACTTTCTTCATTATTCGAAGATATAATTGAATCGTAGAAGGAAAACATCGTGCAGAAATCTGAATTCCAAAAAATTAAATCTGATACCGCCAACCCGCAATGAGCCAACGTGGTGATCAATGCTCGTTCCTTCTCTATATGAGAAGAGGCTTATGCCCAGCAGTGGGAATTTTCTATGAAATAAAACCCTACGAAATCAAAATAGATCTTACCGTCACAAGAAGTCCAAACTTTTCAAATTTCAGCTGCCCTCCGAGACTGAGGAACGGTTTAGCAGTGTCTATGATGCTGTCATCATATCCCCACAGGAATCTAAACAAAATAAAATAACTTAACTTATTGCACGGAATAAGGATGTATGGAGGGACTTGGGGGAGGCCTTTGCCCAGCAGTGGGACAGTATAGGCTAAGGAAAAAAAAAACTTATTCATGATGTTCTCTTTGCACTATTATTCTTATTTACATTTAGCTGTGCCCCGCGGTATCGCCCGCTTAAGTTGTCCCCGTTTCCATAAATTTCTTCTGCTATTCGGGATCCAACGAATCAAGGACCATGAAAATCGGTCTATCCATTCCGGAGTTGTAAGTTTTGCTACAAACAAGACGATGTTTTATAATTTTACTTACGATGAAATAGTAAACACTTAAAAGCTATTTAAGTTATATATTATCTGAATGATTATATCTGTTAGTATGTTTAACCATTGGTTGAGTTAACTCGGGATCAAAAAACTGAGTGAGTTCACGTGAATTAAACTTGTCACTTCCATTTGGGGGTGATGCTAGGGGATGGATCAAATTAAATTTGACTGCACGGATAGCCGAGTGGTATAGGTGACCACGCTAATTACCACTGTGCGCGACGTGCTGCGGGCTCGATCCGCGCATGGGACAAGCATTTGTGTGATCCACAAATGCTTGTTCCAAGTCTGGGTGTTCTTTGTGCATGTGATTTGAATGTTTGTGAAACCCCCGCGACACAAGGATTAAATTCCTTAGTGCGGGAGTTGTTTTTTTTAACTAACTAACTAAACATGGTGAAAGTAATAAGTTACCTATGTACTGGTAATTTAGCGAATGCGTCTGGATGGTTGGCCCAGGTCAGAGCTGAGCTGAGAGTCAGCTGCGCCAAGCTGTTCAGATTCATACTCAACGCTTTGGAGATCACGCCCTAAAACAAAAGAAATGGTTAATTTATCACAAAAACAAGAAATACGCAAACCATTATTTAGCATACTACCGCCTGCGACTTCGTCTACATAGATTTCAGACTTGGCTCGTTAACAATTTTTATTCTTCCCTCGGGAACTATTTGAGAGATCGGTATAGAAAGTATATACCCTTTTCCATAGCTTTATTTAAATTTCAAAGCTGTCTGCCCGCGGCTTAGCTCGTAAACAATTTTCAATCTTCCCTCGGGAACTACTTAAGGAATCGGAATAAAAGGTAGCCTATGTTCTTTTTCATGTCAAAGGCTACAAGCACGCCAAATTTCATTCAAATCCGTATAGCCGTTTTTGCGTGATTGAGTAACAAACATCCAAACATCCACACTTTCAAATTTTTTATATTAGTAGGATATTTAACCATTGATTGAGTTAACTCGGGATTAAAAAACTAGGCCTTAGACTTTTGTTCGAGAATGCGTATTATCTAAGTGTTGTATGTCAATGCCTTGTGCTTCACATTAAGTTTAAAAGTTGATTAACTACTGTTATTATTCATCTTTTTGGAAACCAAAGGTCGGTTATTATTCAACAAGTCATTTAATGATAGCTATCTTACATGTTGACCGATAGATATTGCTCGGTCATGCTCAACGGATAAATTTTTTCTCATGTTTACGTCGGATGATTCAATGTTTTGTCTTAAATTTATAGAATGTTTGCACATAATGTTGAGAAAAAAAACGGCTTTAATTGGACGAAAGTATGGAAATATGTAGGTTTATAAAGATCTTTCTGTCGGACTACCTGTGAGTTATACTCAATCGATGAAAACTTATCGGCGGGCGGAACCGTGGGTAACAACAAGTATATTATAAATACGCGAAAGTTTGGTAACATATAGCACATAGGATCCTTATGAAAAACGAGTTCGTGACGTAGTGTAAGTTGCTTAGTTTAGGGCGAGCGAAGGGGCGTGTTATTTTAGTTTATTATTTTATAGTAATTTTGCTTTGCATGTGACGCTGCCAATTCGCTCATGGCACGGTCTGTCCCGGCCGCTGCTTTGGTGTTGGCCTTGAGGGAGAGCGCTGGTCGTGTAGATCCTCAAGGCAAGCCTGACTGTTATCCTTCCCGTGGTTGCTGCCCGTTTTTTGTCTGGTTCCCTATGAAACAGACGTAACTTGACGTAATTCCTTAAGCAGTTCCCGAGGGACGACCCAATTCTGAAGTTCACGCAGACGAAGTCGCGGGCATAAGCTAGTAGGTATGTTAATAAGTGCTAAACATTTGTCGACCTTAATTATAAAGAAATTTACATATATTTATGTATTAGGTACATGCGAAATATTACTACGCAACCCATACAGTTAACTAGGGTTATAAAGAGCCATAAATATTACTCATAATATATTCGCTCTTACTCAAAACAGTGATAAGATAACTACAATATTGTATAATAGAAACTGTTGTTATATGACCGATTATACAGGAAAAGTTGCTATCTAGAAAATGGGATGACTTGACTTGGCGCCACTTCTGCTGTCAAAAGGTAACCATCTTTTTTTTTTATTGTTGCAATCGATCAAAGTTTCAGCAACTTCTGCCAGTGTCGAGTTTACTTCCAGTGACGTGTGAAGTAACTTACTAAATATCTTTTAAAAGCCTTACACCAAACAATAATAATAATAAACAATGTTAGCAAACCATAAAAAAATTTACATAAGATTTGACAGTTGATTAACAAAATAATAATGGCCCCGATTCTGTTGAACACGTACTAATTACTAAACTAATTTTAGTTCATCGGTATCTTTTTCACTTGCACATATTTATAAAAGGACATACGAAAATTAGAACTATCAAATTTAGTTCCGACTTAAATTCTCATACAAAGCCGACAAGTAAAAACATGTGCTCTAAAAACACGGTGATGTTCAAGTAGTTTGACGTTTGCCGAAAACTAGTTTGACATTTCTAAGTTTATTGTTAGAGGTTGCTGTCTTTTTCTCACGCTTTAAAAGACAGCAATGGTTTAAATTTAGATTAGTTTGACTTCGTTCTAAACTTCTAATCTGAATCCGCTGTGAGTTACTTGATTAGCATTCTAAAAACTCGGATGATGCACTAGCGCTACCCTTGCGAGCGTGTCAGCGAGTTGAACTAAATTAACCGTGAGATTTAGGTAGATAAAGTATGAGATGACGTATGAAGTAGCATTCAGTAAGGTAATCACTGGTCACTTCGACGCTCGCTTCGCTCTCGAAATTTGAAACTTATGCGAAGTGAGAGTGAATAGCGATGTGAGATGCGAGTTGTTGATTGAATTTTACAGAAGCAATAAAAAAACCTCCCTAAGTATTTTTTTTTTCATCTGAAATAATTATGGTGATAGATACTTACAAGTAAAGGTAGATTCGGTACTACAACTTGGTCGAAGTGTGCTCCATTGCTTTGATCAGGAAGAAACTGAAAGTGATTCCTCTCCTGAAAACTCAGCTTGTCTCCGTTGAACTGTATATTGACTCTTTCTAATTGTTGCCTGTAACAAAAGATTTTTTTTAATACTTAGTTAAAGGAAATGCGGTAGTTTTAACATACAAACGTTTGTAAATTTGTTTTCAAAACAGTATCAGATTTCGCTAACATCAATGAATAAGTAAATATCGTATTACGTACAGTGACACCGATAAACATTTTCTAGGAATTAACTAAATAGATAAAATGTAATCAGACGGTTAGAAATAAACAAGTTAACATTATAATAATCTGTAAATAACAGAAGATCGCGTCAAATTCTACTTTGTAGACTTAAAATTTAATCAGCTTCATTAAACGAAGTATTAATTAACTAATCTAGTGTTCTATAAACAAGAAAAATATACACACCTCTTTTGTGAAGACCGTTGTTTTTCTTGTTACAAATTACTTCAAGCCAAACGAAATAAATCTATATATTTTTAGAGCTCTGCGGCTAAATACAAAAGTGTTGATACACTTCATAATTCTACTAATATTATAAATTTAAGAGTGTGGATGTTTGTTACTCAATCACGTAAAAACGGCTGAACGGATTTGGATGAAATTTGCCGTGCATGTAGCCTTTGACATGGAAAAGAACATAAGCTTTTATCCCGATTTCTTAAGTAGTTCTCGAGGGAAAATTGAATATTGTTTACGAGCTAAGTCTCGGGAAGACAGCTTTGAAATTTGGTATGCATGTCACCTATGCTGTGGAAAAGGGCATGTACTTTCTATACCCATCTCTCAAGTAAGTTCCGTGGGAAGATTAAAAATTGTTAACGAGCGAAGCTTTAGACCCAATTCTGAAGTCCACGCAGACGAAGTCGCGGGCTGAAGCTAGTCATTATTATTTCTTCTTCTATGACAATTACTTGAAACGGCCAATTGAAATGGCGCCCAAAATTTAAATTTAGAGATCCATTCCTAGTAATTTGCCGCGCAATCCAACCGCCATCTTTGCTACAGATAAAACATCAGTCCTCACTTATTGATGCAAGAATCAGCTGTTTATTAATATTATTCATTCATTCAACTCATGTTATTCATAAATAAAACAATAATAACTCAAAGTCTAGCTTAAGACGTTTATTTACGTCAAAATAGAGTACGTAGGTGGTAAAATAATCGCAATATTAATCGATTACTCTCGTAGACATAATAATTATGAACTAATTATGAGTTTTTAAGCTCAAAGGTAATTATAATGACGTAAGATTGTTGCTGGGTTTTCTAGTTGTATTATTTCGATTTTATCTTTTACTCGCGGAACCGCCCCTACTTCACACGGGTAGCACAATATGCCTATAATTAAAAACAAACCTTCCTCTAGAATCAGACTAAGTATCTATTGTCGAATACTTTATCCCATTGCGAAGTTAAAAGATCTATGCGTAAAAATACTGACTTAGTTTTTTATTAGGTATGTAAAGATGAACTTACTTTAGGTTTTAAAAATAACAACAAATAAGTACTTACATAGTTTTTTTTTAGTAAAGATGACTAGCAGTGTGGTTCGCACATTACTATTAGTAATCTAGTTAACTCCCTCGTGCTAAGCTAAGATGCTTGTGTTACGAGTGGGTTCACTTGGTTGTGTAATGGGTGGGATTCGAACCCGCAACCACATGATCGCAAGTCCGTTGCCCTAGCCATTTGGCTACCGCCGCACGCCGCTTCAAATTTGATTGAACTTTATTAATACCCCAACGTCGCGTTTTAAGAAGTTTTTCAAGAAATGTGACGTTGTGGGTTTGCGCGGGCTGATCGCTCATATGACGTTTCTAAAAGTTAACTTTAAATAAATAGATAGCAAGGTTCAGGGAAGACCCCTAGACTCTAGTCTTCTCAGAGATGTGCTTTGACAGTGGGGCAGATGGGGTTTTTTGTGAGGTGAAAATCCCACACTCGCTAGTCTTATAAGGCTCGAAGGTTCCTCCCCCCCCCCTCCACAAAGAAATAAAGTATTCCTGAGTGTATTCCACGCTAAACGACGGAAATATCTTTGAGCGAAATTCAGACTGCGCTATTATAATAGCATCATACCTGTGACATTAAAATTCCAACCACTATGAGAAATTTAGTTCTACAGTGTAATCAAAAGATGGCACCACTGCCCATATTGTATCTACGTCATTAAAACTAAAATAAACATCAACTTGACGTTTACTGATGACGTCACCAAACAAAATGGCTGCGCTACTCCAACGGTTATATTTCGCCTCCCGTCGACTAATATCGTTTTTGTTGATTACAAATTTATTGATGCTATAACTATCTCACTTTTTTTGGGTGTCTATATTGTAGATAACACCTCGAATAATAATATACTGTGTTGTTACAGCATTTACTTTGAATATTACTGAAATACAAACGGTGGGTGGCCTGTATACATAACTTGAATAGGTATATTACGCGACATTTTGGTCACAGATTAAAAATAATTATTGATGGTGTGTTTCGGAATTAATTTATCTAAATGTATCAATTTTTAACCGCACCACGATGAGGTACCGTTACCGAAGCTGTTAATAACATCAGCCTGTAACTGTACCACTGCAGGCCTCTCATACAGAGACCGAGCTTTGATCACCACGCTTGTGAGTTGCCCCACAGTGGGCGCCATTACCGAAGCTGTTAATAATAACACAAGCCTGCAAAAACCCCACTGCGTGCCTCTCATACAAAGAACGAGCATTGATCACCACACTTGTGAGCTGCCCCACAGTGGGCGCCATTACCGAAGCTGTTAATAACACCAGCCTGTAACTGTACCACTGCAGGCCTCTCATACAGAGACCGAGTTTTGATCAACACGCTTGTGAGCTGCCCCACAGTGGGTTCCATTAGCGAAGCTGTTAATAACATCAGCCTGTAACTGTCCCACTGCAGGCCTCTCGTACAGAGACCGAGCATGGATCAACACGCTTGTGAGCTGCCCCACAGTGGGCGCCATTACCGAAGCTGTTAATAACACCAGCCTGTAACTATCCCACTGCAGGCCTCTCATACAGAGACCGAGCCTTGATCACCACGCTTGTGAGCTGTCCCACAGTGGGCGCCTTTACCGAAGCTGTTAATAACACCAGCCTGTATGTGTCCCACTGCAGGCCTCTCATACAGAGACCGAGCTTTGATAAACACGCTTGTGAGCTGCCCCACGGTGCAGTGCCACTACCGAAGCTTAATAACACCAGCCTGTAACTGTCCCACTGCAGGCCTCTCATACAGAGAACGAGCATGGATCAACACTCTTGTGAGCTGCTCCACAGTGGCGTACCATTTTACTGTTAAGTCTGCGGTTTTATCCCTAACTACCTATTGGCCGCGGCTTCGCTCACGCGTAGGTTTAAATAAACACATTATGAACATTATGAATTATGCCCGAATAATAGGCATAGCATTTCATTGGTGAAAGAATCTTTGAAATCGGTCCAGTAGTTTTTGAATTTATTCGTTACAAACATACAAATCTTTCCTCTAACATATTTATATAAAAATTTAAAAAGACACGCAGGAAAATTTGCACTAAATGACCTCTTAATTACTATGTTTAATAAACAAATGATCACGCGTTGTGTCCAGTTTATTTTTTCTTCTGATAACTTTAAAACTTATTGATAAGGGAAGGTTTTTTTTTTTTAATCATTATCGCCCTGTGAACTGTGGCAAAGAATTTAGTTTGCAATTATTGAATGATGTTGCAATATATAATTTTAATGTCGTGGTGGCGTGGCAGTTGAATGAACGGATTTGTGCCCACAACAGTGCAAGTAGCAATGTGACTTTTTCAAAGTTTTACTTACTACAATTACTCACTACAATTTTGTTTGACGCCATATTGAAGGCACATGACATGCCTTGACATTCCTGTTAGGGTTGATTTATTGACTAGGTACATATTATGGTATGTAACAATTTTTATTTTTTTTATTTTTCCGTATTGCTTTTTTTTTACGTTATAGTTTTAATAATTATCATTAATACTTGTGAATGCGTCAACAGCGTAAGGAACATATTGAATAGAATTGCTTTTGCTTTCTTCCGTTACTAGGAAAGATTTCATTGTTATAATTAATAAGTATTTTTTTTTATGTTCCTAGCGTTATTGACGCACATATTCCATGATCTATTGTATACAATATATTTTTTTAAAAGAGTAACTTATGGAGTTTCTTGCCGGTTCTTCTCCATAGGAATGACACTTTGGAACCGCGCACCTAGAGTCAGTAGTTTTTAAAGTTAACGTTTCTAAAGCGCCTATTTTAGGTTTACTAGAAATAAAAACATTTTGATTTTGATTTGATTTTGATTTTGATTGTGTCTTCAAAAAAATATAAAACTGAACGATTTTCCCCAAGGAACATAGGTCGAAATCTTAAAATGGAAAATGAACTTTTCATACAAAGTGACAGGTCACGTGATTTTTTAACAAAAAAACGTGTGGCACTCGGGGACTGCCGCGGTAAAGCTATTGCATGTGTGTGGCATTTTATAGACTATATGATAGATACCTATACACCTATATACTTTCTCACAAATAGCTGCTTAGGTACGTATTCGTCCGATTTGGCAGCTCGTCTCGATCCGTGCGAGCTTCGTACATTCGTACCATATACATGTATACGGAACATACTTGTTACTCTCAGCTCAGAACGGCAACGTGATTTTATAATATCGGGACTTAGGAAGTACAACAAAGATCACCCCAACGATCCACTTAATTCAGCTAATCTCGGAGTATCAGGAAACAGCAGTACCATCTTCGTCAGCGAACATCTGTCCCCCGAATGCAAGGATCTCCATGCTGCTGCTAGGCAAACGGCAAAAGCGAAATCTTATAAATTTGTATGGGTGAAGTTTGGCCGTGTTTACGTAAAAAAAGACACTGATTTTCCCGCGATACATATTAAAGACAAACATTGCCTGAACAAACTAGTTTAAAACCATTTCTGTTGTACTAATTAATTTTATACTCTTTGCTCTTACGTTTTGTTATTTTAATCATTTTCCATTTAAAATTATGAGAATCTTTTATCAGAATGTTAACCGAATTAGAAGCAAACTTAAAGAGTTGTACATAAATATTTTAAACGAAAATTATGATGTCATTTGTTTATGTGAAACTAATCTTGACTGTTCATTTTCTAATAGTGAGTTTATAGATGACAGGTACATCGTATTTCGTAGGGATCGGGAGACGAGTAGCTCTCGAAAGTTGTCAGGCGGGGGAGTTTTGATGGCATTCAGGAGGGACCTGGTTGTTACGCGTCACGCGGACCGTGAGACCTTGTTTGAGGATTTGTGGGTTTCTGTTCGTATAAATAGTTTTTTTGTATTTCACATCGGCTTAGTCTATTTACCTCCAGACCGAGGTATTGATGATTATCGTAAATTCTTCGATCAATATCAAGATACCTTAATGAATTACACTAAGTCTAACACAAAAACTGTTATTTTGGGTGACTTCAACCTCCCAAATATATCATGGACCAGTGATGTTTCCTTTCCACCTCGTCAACTACCAGAATTTCACTCTGATAGTAAATCGCAACTCCTTGTTGACCTCTTGGAAATAACTGGCCTCTCTCAATTCAACCATGTGCACAACGCTAATCGTAGAATCCTTGATCTTTGCATTTCTGATGTGCACGACTTGGCCCTCTCCAACTGCGCACCATTATCTACACTTGATCACCACCACCCTGCTATTGAAGTTGAAATTTCTTTCAAAACTGAAAGGTCAATGCGACACAATGTAAAGATAATTCCTAACTTTCGTAAATGTAAACTAGATAACTGTAGATACCAAATAAAATCTGTCAATTGGCACGATATTCTTGACCACAACGATATAGATGTCGTTACGGAGCGTTTCTACCTGGCTTGGCGAGATTATTGCTGAAAATGTACCTACCAAACGCTTGGGTCGCGCTAAGTATCCGATATGGTTCTCAAAATCATTAAAATCTTGTCTCTCAAAGAAACTGGCCGCACACAAAAGATTTAAAAAATATAATAACCCTCGGGACTATGATGAGTTTTGTTTGTTGCGTTCTCAATCTAAAAAACTTATGAAGATCTGCTATAACAACTATATCGCGAGCGTTGAAGAGTCCCTCTCTAAAACTACAAAATTATTTTTTTCTTTTATTAAAAACAGAAAGCGTAATAAAAATATACCGAAGACGGTGTGGTTTGGTAACAAAACCGCTGATGACGGTACGGCCATTTGTAATCTTTTCTCAGAATACTTTTCATCGGTTTTTGTGAAGGATAATGGCTGTCCCATTGGTGTGTCTCAAGATCTTCCTCATTGTAACTATACATTGTCCAATTTATCCGCCTCCGAAGAACAAATATACAGAAAAATGGTCAGCCTTGATCGTAATAAGGGCGCTGGTCCTGACGGCATTCCACCGTGTTTCATTAAGGACTGTGCAAGAGCGCTGACAGTCCCACTCCACATAATATTTAACAAGTCACTATCGATAGGTATTTTTCCCACCAAGTGGAAACTAGCCCATATTGTACCAATTCACAAGTCCGGGGACACTGGTGACTGCAGTAACTATAGGCCAATCAGTGTGCTTTCGGCATTCGCTAAGATCTTTGAATCAATAGTCTGTGATCAACTTTATTCCCATGTCGCCCCGTATATCCACCCTGAACAGCATGGTTTCGTTAAGGGCAAGTCGACTGTCAGTAATCTTTTGGAATATACTGATTATATTTGTAGATCGTTTAATGATCGGGTTCAGGTGGATAGTATCTACACTGACTTCCAAAAAGCCTTTGATCGCGTCAGTCATAGGGTTTTAATTCACAAGCTGGACACACATTTTGGCATTCATGGGTCTCTTTTGCGATGGGTTGAGTCTTATATCACAAACAGGAGTCAAATGGTGGCTGTTATGGGATATAATTCTAATATAGTTCCTGTCCCATCCGGCGTGCCGCAGGGGTCCCATTTGGGGCCCCTGTTCTTCATCATTTACATTAATGACCTTATTCCCAAGCTCAGAAACATCGCCCTTCTGTACGCTGACGATTTAAAAATTTTCGCTCGCATAAATAATGTCGAGAACTGTATTCAATTGCAGTCCGACATCAACACTTTAACAGAATGGTGTGCTGCAAACCATATGAATCTCAGCGTTAATAAATGCTCTGTTATATCATTTACTCGTCGTAAAAATCCTTTATACTTACTTTGAATATTCTGTTGGCGGTGCGATCCTACAGCGTCAAACTGTCGTCCGTGATCTGGGTGTCACGTATGACAATAAACTTTCATTTAGTCCCCATTACGCCGCTATATCCAGCAAGTGCAAACAACTCCTTGGTTTCATCTGCCGCATGACTAAAGAATTTAGGTGTCCCAAGAGTGCTGTTCTTTTATATAGATCCCTTGTTCTTAGCAGACTCGAATACGCATCAATAATCTGGCGCCCTCAGTACAAAACTCATATTAATCTAATCGAAGCTATTCAGCGGCGCTTCCTTCGTATCATAACTTACAGATACCACCGCAAAAGAGAGCTACAAACATACGAACAAAGGCTGTATTACTTTAACCTGCAAAACCTTGAATCAAGACGTAGTGTTCACGACATTGTCAACTTATTTAAAATTATTAATGGACTCCTAACTACAAATTTGCTCTCTCAAATATCATTTAAGATTCCCCGTAGGTCCGTCAGGCGCGAAGTGCCGTTTGCTTTATCGTGCTGCAGTAATAATGTGTCTTTTCACAACCCTATTTTGAGGATATGCCGCGCCTTCAATGAGTTGCTAGCGAAAAACAGTGATGTACCTGACATCTATAGCACTACACTCACACAATTTAAAAGCCACCTTATTAATAGTTTAATAAAATAAAATAGGTAGAATAATTGTAATGAATTGTGCGATTAATTAATTTTGTAATGTTGAAAAAAAGCTCTTTTGATTTATTAATTTTTTGTTTTTACTCGCATGGCATGCTGTGTACACATCCTTGTGGAGTCACAGTTTACCATGTCAGTTTGATTATCTGGTTATAATTTAACATGCTGTGACTCTGTCTTGTGTACCAAATGAATAAATAAAAAAAAAAAAAAAATACCCGTTAAGCGAACGCTCGGCCGAGCTACATGGTAGGCGGAGTGGGGGTGTTAGGTTTTTACGTTACGGAATTTCTTGATTCGGTCGCCCCGCTCAAAGCCCGCGATAAAAGCTATGCAATAGCTTAATAATAATTATTTTTTTATATATTTTATTTCAATTTTGTTGTTTGATAAGACTAAAGTTACGGTACATTACTTTACGTCCTAACATTTTTTTCTCGAATTTTATGATAATTTAATGCAATCGGAGGCAAAAAATTAATATTAATTACATAAGGTATTTGATGCCACAACGCAGCGGACTTAGAGAAAAAATATTAATTATCTTTTTGAGTAATTTATTTTTCTACTTCGGGTTGTAATTTATTGTTAAATAAAATGTTATAATATTTTAGGTTTATATAATTACTGGTACCAGATACAATACTATACATATGCCCTAACAGACTGGATGCGGGGAGACGACTGCTGCGTCGCGCGCATGACTTAGTGCGACTCATATATAAAACTAACGTGTCAGCAGAATTGCTACATTTTTTTTACGCAGTTGGGATTCTTGTTTTTTTTTTCAATAATAATAATTTGATTTATTATGTAACCAAATCAATTATCTTCGTATCAGCTTTAGGTACTTAACATTTTTAATAATGTAATTGAAATTAATTATCTATTGTTATATCTTGTTATAATTATAACTTAGGAGAATCAATTATTTGATTATTACCCTTAATATTACGTGCAAAGTGTTATTAACACAAAGCTGACATGCGACCGATTTTTTGTAGAAAAAAAAATTAACGTTTATTGCAATAGTGCAACGCACATTCTATTCAAAGTTGGCCCGAAATCTAATTAGAATCCGAATCGGTCAGAACGGTCCTACAAAAAGTATGCCGCGGGTTGGCTAACTTGATAACTTTCATAAACCGAGGGTTATTCTTGTATTTTCTATTCACTCTAATTTATAAAAAATGGGTTTGTGTACTTATGTACACGCGTGAGAAGTTATACTACACAGTGATGCGCGCGCATCTTAAAATTTCACTCTCATCACTTTTTCATAACGAGCCTAAAGAAGTTTAACTTCAAAAACATTAATTTTAACATCTAAAACAAAAATTATTCCCAAGTCTATTATACAACATGTAACAAAAACCCTGTCCGATCCCTGAGAGTATTATTCGGTATCGTACTGCAAATACATATACGCAGCCATTAAATGGATTGGAGATGATTATTTTTCCCCAGTGAAAATAATTAAATCAAAATAAAAACTGTTCCAAGGCAACAGCAACACTGACCGCTCCTCAAAGTTCACGTACTTACTACCTACAGCTTTGTGTCAAAGATGCCGCCTATGCGAGACGGTTCATGAACTGTACCACGAATACGCTTTTATTGGATCTGACAGGGGTTTTGTTACATGTTGTAGACAAATTTAAGATTCCTCTGTGCGGTCTGTACCTTACCCATTTTAGTGCCATTCATTTCATTATTTTGCGAGTATAATGTAATAATTATTATACAATATAGTGTTTTGAACTACGCACCCATCAGGCATCGAACTTACGATATCATTTCCGCCCGATACGATATTTCAATGGTATAAATTACAATATTTATACCCTTTCCTGATTTTTTCCTACACTTGTAGTAACCATATTACCTACCAAAGTTTATAGTGCTAGGTCAACAGAAACAACCAATAAATGAAAATGGCTACTGAAAACCTCAAACGGCGAAAATATAACAACCTAATGGGCAGTTATATATTCGAGCCGTTTGGGGTTGAAACACTTGGACCGTGGGGCCCGAGTGCACATATGGTTTTCAAAGATCTAGCCAAACGCCGTGTTGACACTTCGCGTGACCCGAGGCCTGGTTTTTAACTTAGACAAAGAATAAGCATTGCCATACAACGTGGCAATACAGCCAGCCTAGTGGGCACTCTTCCGGTCGACAGCGATGCGGATGAATACTTTTTAATTGATTTTTTAGATTTTAATTAGTTATGTTTGTTTATTTTTTTTCGTGATATATGGTTTATTATTTCAGTTATGTTAAGATAGCATATATTTAAATAAAATATATGTATCCTTACTTACAATAAATAAATAATTGCAGCACTAACAGTTAAAAAAAATGTTGATTTCCCTCAGAATGTCGTACTAAAACATTTTTTGCGGTTTAAACTGCATCTGTTTTTCCCTTTATCTTAGAAGTTTGATTCTTTCACATTGCCGTCGAGTTTTGGCATAGAATAGAACCTCCTCCTCTCTTCCCGTGGGTCTCGTAAGAGGCGACTAAGGGATATAGAAACAAGGAGAATGGGCAGCAGCGTTCTCCTAAAGAACTGAAAGTAGACTGCGGTCACCAACCTGCTTGCCCAGCGTGGTGACTAGGGCAAACACCTTAGTGATGGCGCACCACAACACACATCCCCAAATGGAGGACCAGGTGTTCCGGGGCAACATGGGAGAGGCCTATGTCTGTTTACCCTTTTAAGCTACAGTACTCTAAAAAGAAAAATAAATACTTACGCGTAGATATAAGGCCCCACTTCTTCAACCCGTAACCTCTCATCCAGTCCATCTTTGACCCGTTCCCAGTTGGTGTAGTTGAAGAGATGAACCTTCATAAGAGGCTGTACGTTCGGTCTCCGCCAGATCTTGTAAGCTATCGAATTGTTCCTTATTACCATACTCTGAGGACAAAAAGAAAGAAATTAGAAAAAGAAAACAAAGTAGCGGCGGTAGACTAATGGCTAGATCGGACTTGCGATAATATGGTTGCGGGTTCGAATCCCACCCATTACACTACCGACGTGAACCCACTCGTAACACAAGCATCTTAACTTAGCACGAGGGGTTAAAGAGATTACTAGTAACGTGCGACCCACATAACTAGTAATCATTAAAAAAAAAGCTATTTTTTTATGTAACTTAATTATTTTCCCACTGCTAGGCAAAGGTCTCCCTTGCTTGGCTCCAGACCTTTCAGTCTTGAGCCACTTGACGCCAATCACTTAAGAAGCGATCGATGTCACCCCGACACCGTCTCCTCGGCCTGCCTCGTTTGCGAGCTCCGACATCAGGAACCCACTCAGTGGCTATTTTAGCCCACCTATCTGGAGTCATACGGCTAACGTGACCAGCCCAGCTCAATTTAACTTTGAAAGCTTTTGAAGTACATAAAAGTAATTATTTAGAAATGGTCTAGTTCAATCCTACTAATATTATAAAATGTGAAAGTGTGATTGTTTGGATGTTTGTTACTCAATCAAGCAAAATACGACTGAACTGATTTGGATAAAATTTGGGATGCATGTAGCCTTTGACATAGAAAAGAACATAGGCTACCTTTTATGCCGATTCCTAAAGAAGTTTCCGAGGGAAAATTGAAAATTGTTTACGAGCAGACAGCTTTGATATTTGGTATTTTTCTCTATTACGGCGCAAGCTATAACACGGGTGAAAATTTTATTGCATTTATCATTATTTTCACATTTTTCATTTCTTTTTGGACCCAATTCTGAAGTCCATGCAGACGAAGTCTCGGGCAGAAGCTAGTAAGATCATAAATATGTACACAGCAAACTTGATACTTATGCCGGCCACATCAATATGGATAAATTACTAGGGAAATGAAATTAGTTTAAAAACGGATTATAAATCGCGGTTTATTTTTATTACGACTGGCCTGTTGGTGTAGTGGTTAGTGACCCTGACTGCTAAGCCGGAGGTCGTGGGTTCGATTCCCACCCAGGACAAATCTTTGTGTGATGAGCACGATCATTTGCTCTGTGTCTGGGTGTTATGTATAAATGTGTAATATGTGTGTATCTAGAAATATTTAAGTATGTTATCAGTCATCTGGTTGCCATAGTACAGGCTCTGCCTAGTTTTGAATCATATGGCCGTATGTGAGCTGTCCCAAGATATTATTATTTTAGTTCCCGTTTCAACGCCTTTGCAGGTGTCATGGTCACGGGCAGAATCATAATAAACCGCGCTAGAATCCCATTAAAGAGTAGTTTTATTTAAATGTCTAACATTCGCGTGAACCTCAGTATACAATATATTCTAGGGTTATAACTAGGGATACGTATCTATCGTTAAGTGTCGCTAGCTTAGGGATCCCGGATTCGATACCCAGACGGGTCAATGTAGAAAAACCACTTTTCTACATTGTCTCGGGTCTGGGTGTTCGTGGTACCTTCGTTGTCTCTGATTCCATAACACAAGTGCTTTTAGCTACTTACATTGGATTCGGAGCAATGTATGTGATGTTGTCCACATTTATTATTATTTATTACTGGTGACATCAAATTATACTTAAACTTAAAAGAAATAATCCATAATTTTAACAGAAACAAAACTGTTTTTCGAAATTATGCTTTTTACATACGGCCTATGAAGGTACTTTTTTGGTATACAATATGTATAAATAAAAACCTTAATTTGATCGTGACTATATAATATAGAATTATATATCATACCACAAAACCAAGGACGCTTCTCACACGAAATAAACTACCATTGATCGCTATGCTAATTGTTATGATCAAGCTAAATAAATCTATACTTATAAAGCTGAAGAGTTTGTTTGTTTGAACGCGTTAAACTCAGGAACTACTGAGCCGATTTGAAAAATTCTTTCAATTTTAAATAGCCCACTTATTGAAGAAGGCTATTCTCTATAGTTTACCGAAGTTAACCGAAGGCCACGGGAACGGAACCGCGAGCAAAAGCTATACTAATATTAAAAAGACAGGTTTTTTTTTATTATGTCTACCGCAGTTAGATGGCAAACTTTGACTGTTTCACTGATTTTTTTGGCGAAACTAATAAGGGCCTCCAGCCAGACCTATAGAAAAGATGGCTACGTTAGCATTGTCCACTAAGGGCACCTCCTGAAGGCTTCGGACCGCGACTTGCGTTGCTAATAATCTTACTATGACATACAGTAAGAGAGGACTAAATCTAAAAAGCTGGATCAAGCAGGATCAGTCAGTATATCTCATTTGTCTCCTACAAAAAATTGTACACCGATTATCGGATATATGGAAGAGTAAAAACTACAATAATAAACACGGCTGTGAGGTGAGTTACACATGCGCAGTACATCGCCCTACACCACCACTGGTTCATGAATCTATATGTATCTATATGTATAAAAGAAAGTCGTGTTATTTACACTATTTATAACACAAGAATGGCTGAACCCATTTGACTGAATTTTTTTTTTTTTTTTTTAAAAGCTTCCTAGCAATGTGGGTCGCACATTACTAGTAATCTCGTTAACCCCTCGTGCTAAGCTAAGATGCTTGTGTTACGAGTGGGTTCACGTCGGTAGTGTAATGGGTGGGATTCGAACCACTTGATCGCAAGTCCGAAATTGGTAGGGATGTAGCTAAAAACCAGAAGGACATAGGATACTTTTTATCCCGGTCCCGTCGTTCCCGTGGGACGTGACATTAAACGTGGTATAACAAAACGCAACTGACAGCTGAATATGTTTAAAAAACTTGACCGGTTGATGCATCTGTTTAAAGTTTTTAATATTATGTTGCTGTGCCGATATTATCATTAATAACAATACCATGCCGCGACCAAGACCTCTAAGGCGGAGGCGGAACAAAGTTCGCCGGGTCAGCTAGTTTGTTACTAACAGCAACTCGTCTCATGTCACAGCTGCCATTAAGTTTAAACCGCACTGTAGTACAGTGGTATTTGACTTGAATCCATCCAATCCAATAATGCATACAGTAGAAAAAAAAATGTGTGGTTTTAAGAAACCACGGTAAAAGTGAAACTTTTTTTCACATTGTAGATATTTGACTAAAAATTTTCGGAATAATATTCCATTAAGGGTATAAAAGTAATATGAGTAAATAGTCTATACACTACACGGTCAGCTGAGATGGACTTATAGACGCCGCCATATTGGCTCGGCTGCTCTGACGAGCGCCTCTCACTTTATCCCTACTCCGCAGCCCACCGTAACGCGAAATGCGACACACAGACCAAAAAATTTGAAACGATGTAATAAAAGTTTCACTTTAAAAAAACAAGTAAGTACTCACAGATAAAATGGCGTCGTTGATTGTGTTTGTAAAACAAAAGAATATGGTTCCGATCATGCTCAGAACGAATGTCGTTGATAACAGGAGCAACACTGCGGACAAATAAAAAAAACAACTCAAACAACAACCAAAGTATCAGCTTAATATAGACGTGTGGTGTCCTAGCGGTTAAATGAACAGATTTGCATGCATATGGTGGTAGTTTCGAACCCAGGCAAATACCAACGTGACTTTTTCAAATTTATATTATAACTAGCTGTTTCCCGCTTGTCCGCCCGCAGTCTACATTTTTTTTTATATAATTGAGATACTATCTTTTAAGTTGGGTCTAACTGCACACGGTGAGCAAATTTGATTTAAATCGGTTCAGTAGTTTCGGAGTTCATCCCGGACAAACATCGTGACACTGGAATAGATGTACTTTAATCATTCCAAGACATCATTGACGGGGTCTGTTGGTCTAGTGGTTAGTGACCCTGACTGCTAAGCCGGAGGTCGTAGGTTCGATTCCCACCCAGGACAAATCTTTCTGTGATGAGCACGATCATTAAAATTTGTTCTGTGTCTGGGTGTTATTTATCTATATAATTATGTATGTATTTAGAAATATATAAGTATGTTTATCAGTTGTGTGGTGACCATAGTACAGGCTCTGCCTAGTTTGGGATCAGATGGCCGTGTATGAGCTGTCTCAGGATATTAAAAAAAGTATTAAAATTGACAAACGGTGAAGGAAAACATCGTGATGAAACTTGATTGAAAAAAAAATCGCCAACCCGCAATGAACAAGCGTGGTGATCAATGCTCATTCCTTCTCTGTCTAGAATAACTAAGAAAGTACATATAACTTTGAAAAAGTCACATTGTACGTGTGCATATTCGATCCTGCTACCATGTGCATACGAATCCCGTCATTGAACCGCTAGACCACCCCGACATTTGTCTTTTACCTACTCGGAAGGTTAAAAAATAATTATACAAGTAAAAACAATTACAGATTACTTAATTATAAAATGACCTTAAACAATGTTCTTATCGACAAATCAACCTGTTTTTATTAAATAGTTTTATCATTTTGAGAATATTTTGTTATCATACCCTGCCTTGGATTGGTTGGCAACAATTAATTATGAAAATTAATATTCAATTAAATTTCATAAACTTTTGATATAATTGTCCTCTCTGCATTGCGGTCAATACCTATATTTTAACCGACTTCAAAAAGCAGAAGCTAAAGAGAAGAAAGAGGGGGAATTCGTCTGTATGTTTGTTACGCGTTATCTTCGAAAATGGTGGATCGACTTTAAAAAGTATTTTTGTCGTTATGCCACGTTGTTTTGTTTGGACTTAGACAATAACTCCCGGGTTATGTCACAGAGACCGTGGATTCATCTTCATTCGACAATTCCCTAATCATTTAAAATGCTAATATCCAGATCCAGAAAGGATGATCAACAGCGGCGAAGCGGCGAAAGCCCTATAGCTGGGTATCGAACTTTCGATCATATGGTCGCGAGTTCAAATCCAACCCATTCCACTACCGACGTGAACCCACTCATTACAAGCATTTAGCTTACCACGAGGAGTTAACAAGAATACTAGTACTGTGCGCACCACATTGTGCCACAAGATTGGCCTGTTGGTTTAGTGGTTAGGGACCCGGGACTGCTAAGCCAGAGGTCGTGGGTTCGATTCCCACCCAGGATAAATCTTTGTGTGAAAAGCACGATTATTTGTTCGGTGTCTGGGTGTTATATAATCTGTAATGTTTATGTATTTAGAAAGATATAAGTATGTTTATCAGTTGTCTGGTTGCCATAGTACAGGCTCTGCCTAGTTTGGAATCAGATGGCCGTGTGTGAGGTGTCCCAAGATATTAAATGTCAGTTTGTCTGTAAAAAAAATCCCTGTCGGACTGGGTCTTAATTCTGAAGTCCATAAAAGACATTCAAGGTTATACACGTCTGTCGGGGCAAGATATACGGTGTATTACGTATTACCTCAATGACATCTTCAATACCTAATTAAATTAATGACGTATAATTACCAGTACCATGGCAACACGTGGATGTGATTAGTAGTGGATAAAAAATGATCTTGATTTATTAAAACTGTTGTATCTAGAGACAAAGGTATTTGTATAAGTTAACAGTACATTTATTATATACTAGCTTCTGCCCACGACTTCGTCTTCAGAATTGGGTCCAAAAAGAAATGAAAAATGTGATGGCAAAAAAATGGAATAAAATTTTCATTCGTGTTATAGCTTGCGCTGTAATAGAAAAAGTTACTAAATTGCAAAGCTGTCTGCCCGCGTCTTAGCTCGTAAACAAATTTCAATTTTCTCTCGGGAACTACTTAAGGAATCGGGATAAAAGGTAGCCTATGTTCTTTTTCATGTCCAAGGCTACATGCATGCCAAATTTCATCCAAATCCGTTCAGCCGTTATTGCGTGATTGAGTAACAAACATCCAAACATCCACACTCACATTTTTATTATTAGTAGGCATAGCTGTTTCCCGCAGCTCCGCCCGCGGTCTTATTTTTAACATATAGCCTATGTCACCCGGGGATAATGTAGCTTCCCTTCAGTGAAAGAATTTTTAAAATCGGTTCGTTTTTAAATTCGGAGCATATTCAATGCAAACAAACAAACAATCAAATCTTTCCTCGATAAAATATTAGTATAGATAATTCAGAGGTTCAATCTGATCGTGACAATGACACAAGGCATCAAAACCGTCTGGAGTCAAATCAAAATGTAAATTCGCGAAAAACTCCATTCAAACATCGTCATTCTTCTTGTTTTTTTACCTAGCCATTTTCTAAGCTATGTTGGGGTCGGCGTCCAGTCTTACCGAATTTAGCTGAATCTAATCTAACCTATCTGACCTCCACAACCCATTTTACTGGGTAATACAGTAAGACTGGTGGTCAGAATTGTAATGACTTAACGACTGTCAAAGATCACTGTATGACAGTCGGGACCAACGGCTTAACGTGCTTTCCGAGGCACGGAGGGGTCTCGGTATGTTTACAAATGGTCACCCATCCACGGTCCAACCGCGGCGAGCGTAGCTTAACCTTTATTATCGGTCAAACCGTACGGCTTACACTTAGCCACGAGCCCCTCGAAGTGAATCCATTGAGAAATAAACATTTTCAATTTACCACCCTTTTCTCCCCTTTGGGGGGGAATTTCCAAAAATCCTCTCTTAGTGGTAGTCCCCTCCTCCCAACAAACACACATGCCAAATTTCAGCTCTTTACGATCAGTAGTTTCGGCTGTGCGTTGTCTGTCAGTCAGTCAGTCAGTCAGTAACGGAAGAGTTTTATATATATAGATAGATGAAAAATAAAATACCAGACAAGTGCGAGTCAGACTCGCCCACTAAGGATTCCGTACAAAGGATTCCGCTCCTTGTTTCCATATTCCTTACCCCGAATACTGGTCCGTGGATGGGTGACCATTTGTAAACATACCGAGACCCCTCCGTGCCTCGGAAAGCACGTTAAGCCGTTGGTCCCGACTGTCACACAGTGATCTTTGACAATCGTTAAGTCATTACAATTCTGACAACCAGTCTTACTATGGAATACTGTATTACCTACCAATAGGTTGTGGAGGTCAGATAGGCAGTCGCTCCATGTAAAATACGGTATTCAGCTAAATCCGGTAAGATTGGTAGCCGACCCCAACATAGCTTGGGAAAAGGCTAGGCAGAAGAAGGATTCACTTAAAACTTTGTATGTAGGTTGATTTTTTTAATGTTTGTTTACACATGTAATCGATAGACCATGGAACAGGCGATAACTAAGTGAAAAACCCAAATTCTGACGGAAGTCATTACTCCACGCGGACGAAGTCGCGAGCAAAAGCTTGTCTATCTATATATATAAAACTCTTCCGTTACTGACTGACTGACTGACAGACAACGCACAGCCGAAACTACTGATCGTAAAGAGCTGAAATTTGGCATTTGTGTTTGTTGGGAGGAGTAGGCTACCACTAAGAGAGGATTTTTGGAAATTCCCCTCCAAAGGGGAGAAAAGGGTGGTAAATTGAAAATACTACTCCACGCGGACGAAGTCGCGAGCAAAAGCTAGTTTCATATAAAATGGAACTGGGCTGGTCACGTTAGCCGCATGAGTCTAGATAGGTGGGCTAAAATAGCTACTGAGTGGGTTCCTGATGTCAGAGCTCGCAAACGAGGCAGGCCGAGGAGACGGTGGCGGGATGACATCGATCGCTTCTTAAGTGATTGGCGTCAAGTGGCTCAAGACCGAAAGATCTGGAGCCAAGCGGGGGAGACGTTTGCCCAGCAGTGGGAAAATAAAAAAAAATACATACTGTATTCTCTCAACCGTCCCTTTTACTGCCCTTTATAATTATGTCCTAAGATCTGAATAAAAGCTTGGATTAAATGTCCTACTGCCCTAATTTCGGTCGCTGTGACCTATATAAACGGAGACTAACCCCCAAATTCTCCGCGACAAGTTTTAATGCGATCAATCATAATAAAACACGTCCGTCGTTAATTAAGATTGATTAAAAGACGGTATTTTAGTTGAGTGTCTGTTTCAATAAAAAAACCAAGTTAGTATATTTTTCATATATATAATAATAAAAATAACGGCCTATATTCGTCCCACTGCTGGGCACAGGCCTCTTCCCATATAGAGAAGGGATGAGCATTGATCACCACGCTTGCTCATTGCGGGTTGGCGATTTCAGATTCCAATACATTGAAATCCAGGTTTCCTCACGATGTTTTCATATATACAGGATTATTTTTTATGGAGTGCGTATATTCAACGAGGTAATCAGGTGCATAAAACTGAACAACTTTTCCCACGGAACATAGGAAGAAATCTTAAAATTGAAAATCACTATCTGTTCATACAAACATAAGTCACGTGACCTGTCACTTTGCATGAAAAGTTCATTTCCCATTTTATGATTTCGACCTATGTTCCTTGGGGAAAGTTGTTCTGCGTCTGGGTGTTATATATCTATAATATGTATGTATTTACAAATATACAACATGTAACAAAACCCCTGTCTGATTCAATAAAGGCGTACTCGTGGTACAGCTCATGAACCGTCTCGCATAGGCGGCATCTTTGACACAAAGCTGTAGGTAGTGAGTACGTGAACTTTGAGGAGTGGTCAGTGTTGCTGTTGCCTTGGATCAGTTTTTATTTTGATTTAATTGTTTTCAATTGGGAAAAATAATAATCTCCAATTCATTTAATGGCTACGTATATGTGTTCGCAGTACGATACCGAATAATACTCTCAGGGATCGGACAGGGTTTTTGTTACATATTGTGTATGTTTATCAGTCTGTTGTCTGGTTGCCATAGTACAGGCTCTGTCTAGTTTGGGATCAGAATAATGGCCGTGTGTGAGTGGTTCCAAGATATTAAATAAATAAATGTGGACAACATCACATACATTGCTTCGAATCCAAAGTAAGTAGCTTAAGCACTTGTGTCATGGAATCCAGAGACAACGAAGGTATCACAAACACCCAGACCCGAGGCAATGTAGAAAAGTGTTTTTCTACATTGACCCGTCCGGGGATCGAACCCGGGACCTCAGAGCTGACGACACCTTGAAAACCGGTGTGTACGCCACTCGACCACGGAGGTCGTCAAAAAATTAAGGTTTAAATAAAGTAGTAAGAAAGGTATAATTAGATGAATATATTATTCAGAAAATTATTTATTAGATATATTTATCAAGTACAAGAGTGTATGATATTTTAATAATATCCACAAGCTGATATTCTCAAAAACTATTGTTCTGATTGTAGAGGTTATCAGAATATGTTTATAAACTATTTTTTATGAGGTTACATACAAAATTATCATTCTATTATTGCTTTAAAAAAACGTGACTTACTGTATAAACAACTATGTATTACACGTGGCTTCGCTCGCGCTTAAGTATGGGTGAGTAAATATATATAATTTAGTGTATCTTGAAGGTACTTGACATGCCTTGAAATTCCTGGTAGAATTTTTATTGTTTCCTATTTTTGTGACTACATTATATATGTCGGGTTGTGCGGTCGATCAGCATGAGAGTCTTCTCCCGAAAACATGATGAGTGGGCGTAGTTGGGTAGCGAGCAACAAACGAAGTATTTTAGATCGCACAACTCATTCACACTATAGTCTATCAGGAACGCGAGATAGTCTCTACACGCACACACAGCACTACTTTCTGAAGATGTTCTCTACACGGTGGATCGCGACGAACTGCCCCGAGCTGACAGCTCACGGTTCTTCTTATTAGACATCCCCGCCACGCTGTGTAGGGTAGATTCTATCAAACGCCGAACTATGGCGTTGGCGTACCGTCTATTAAAAAATTAAATCAACTCGACGACTCTCCCGAAGCGTTGCGTCACAACACTTGCAACTCGTTGTCAAAACAGCTCCCGTACTCATGACTTCACCGACATATAGGACTAGCTGTGCCCCGCGGTTTAACCCACGTAAGTTTACCCCGTTCCCGTGAATTATACAGTAAATTTTCCATGGTTATTAATGTTTATTCTGCTATTCGGGACAGAGTCGAATCTAACAAATCAAGAATCATGAAAATCGGTCCACCCGTTCTCGAGTTATAAGTGTTGTAACAAAACCGACTTTGTTTTATACAACATGTAACAAAACCCCTGTCAGATCCAATAAACGCGTATACGTGGTAGTTCATGAACCGTCTCGCATAGGCGGCTCCTTTGACACAAAACTGTAGGTATTAAGTACGTGACCTTTGAGGAGCGGTCAGTTGTTCAGCTGTTGCCTTAGATCAGTTTTTATTTGTATTTAATTACTTTGACTGGGGAAAAATAATAATCTCCAATCCATTTAATAGTTACGTATATGTGTTCGCAGTACGATACCGAATAATACTCTCAGGGATCGGACAGGGTTTTTGTTACACGCTGTATATACAGATTAATTTTTATGGAGTGCGTATATTCTACGAGGTAATCAGGTGCATAAAACTGAATAGTAACTGTCCCCAAGAAACATAGGTCGAAATCTTAAAATTGAAAATGAAATATTCATACAAAGTGACAGGTCACGTCACTTGTTTGTATGAAAAATTGATTTTCAATTTGTTCTATAAAAAACTTCATATAATATTGACAATTATATGAAGTTTTTTTATGTTACAATTATTTTTATATTTACAACTTAAAAAATAATAATTTAATATGTAATTAAAACCTTCCAACCTCAAAATGGCGTCAAAATATTCATCCGCATATTTTTCGACCAGAAGTATATCACAAGGTACTTAATTTATTTATTCAATTATTGTAATAAAAAAATCCACAATGTTTTGATTTCCTTTCTTATCACATTTTCTTTTAATTTCATTCACCATTCTAACTAAACATTACTAAGTGCATTGCTATCACTTCGACACGTGGTTTGGGTCAAAGATCAGTCAATTTAATCAGAGATTTACAATACTGTAACTCTAACCTATTTCCTTGACTGTTGGTTAAACGTTGAAGTTAAATATATGCGTTTAATTTAACTACAATCTTATTGCACGCCTCATAAGCGAAGCGTTGAGGTGGGTATTACAGCAGAGTAGGTATTACCGTCAGTTTACGCACACCGAGTGATTCTCCAACTTAAATTGTCACTTTTTTTATTCTTTATTGCATTTATAAGTAAATAGGTATAAATAGACAAATGTTGAGAAAAAACACTATTTTTAACACTCATGATATTTTTAAATCTCTTTTTATTATTTATACTAATTAAAAAATTGTTTAAAAAAAGTTCTGTCTTGGACGTCCGTGTGTCTGTATGTACGGATCCCGTATCTTGTGGTCACGATAACGAGCGAAATACTTCACTTATCGAGTTGGTTTTTTTTTTATAGGCTTCAGTATTTTGAGGAATAGAAGCCTATTACTTTTCACGGTATAATTCGATGTAGTTTAATTATTATTTACAAATAATCTCAATTGATAATATAACCACAGATAACCAAATAATCTCAATTTATTGTAGGTAATGAAAGAGAATATGAGGCGTGCACTTTTGGATTTTCCAACTATTAAGCGTATACTCGTATGGTAAGCAACACGGGTTGCCTTGTTCCCCTCCCCAAAATTAATTTTATTTAAAACACCAGCAAGCTTTGGGTCGGCTTCCAGTCTTACCGGATTTAGCTGAATACCATATTTTACATGGAGCGACTGCCTATCTGACCTCCACAACCCATTGCTAGGTAATACAGTATCCCATAGTAAGACTGGTTGTCGGAATTGCGACTGTCGAAGATCACTGTATTGGGACCAACGGTTTAACGTGCTTTCTGAGGCGGGGGAGTCTCGATATGTTTACAAATGGTCACCATCCACGGACCAACCGCGGCGAGCGCGGCTTTACCTTTATTATCTGTCAAACCGAATTGATACAAAGATAAGAATCTTAATTTTTTTGGTTACAGACTTCAATTTTTTTTGCAATATGGGATTCGAACCCGCTACCACATGACCACAAGTCCGACGCCCTAGTCCTGGCTTTTCTACTTGATACTCAGGAAATAATTATATAGTAATTATTATAGATTTTCCAAGCTATTTATTACTAGCTTTTGCTCGCGACTTCGTCTGCGTGGACTTCAGAATTGGGCCCAAAATTAAATAAAAATGTTAAAGAAATGAAAAATGGAATAAAATTTTCATCCGTGTTATAGCGCTGTAATAGAGAAAAATACCAAATTTATAAGCTGTCTGCCCACGGCTTAGCTCGTAAACAATTTTTAATTTTCCCTCGGGATCTACTTAAGGAATCGGAATAAAAGGTAGCCTATGTTCGTTTCCATGTCAAAGGCTACATGCATGCCAAATTTCATCCCAATCCGTTCAGCCGTTTTTGCGTGATTGAGTAACAAACATCCAAACATCCACACTTTCACATTTATAATATTACATAGTAGGATTCTTGTAGTTTGTATTTGGCATTGTATTATGTAGTAATTATGCAAAATGTTTTATAGGTATTTTACTTATGAATGAATGCGTCGAAGGCAGTATATGGCTGTAGGAGGTATATTTCTTTGTCATCTGGTAAATGTATACCCATATTTGCAAAATGAATATATCTTAAATGTACTTTTTTACATACTTAAGCAGTCACGGTGTATGAATGACAGTGGTAGTATAGTAGTATAGTATGTACGAAAGGTAGGTTGAGGCATGAGTTTGTGTGTATGCGTGATTGTGTTTAAGTACCCGATGATAAGTGTGTGATAGTAAGATGATTTGTGGTGTGTGTTAGGTTCGATTCCCACCCAGGACAAATCTTTGTGTAATGAGCAGTATCATTTTTTGTGTCTGGGTGTTCCTTATGTATAATATGTATGTTGCCATAGTACAGGCTCTGCCTAGATTGGGATCAGATGGCCGTCTGTGAGCTAATATAACACTACTATACTATAGTATATTGTTAAACAAGTCAGCCACAAACTAATGCATAGGGCGTCGGACTTGCGATCATGTGGTTGCGGGTTCGCAACCAACCCATTACACTACCGACGTGAACCCACTCGTAACACAAGCATCATAGCTTAGCACGAAGGGTAACATTTCTAGTAATGTGCGACCCACATTGCTAGTAATCTATAAAAAAAATGTCTTAGTTTTGACCAAGTCAAAAAAAAGTAGTTCAGAACTTACTTTTTAATTAGTTTACTAAACATTGTAAACAGTAACTGTGTACTCATTATAGTAACCTAATTTACTATCTACTATGTACTGTACGACTATTGGTACTACATTAATATATACAAATTACGCGTCACGTTGTTTGTCCGGGACGGACTCCTAAACTACTTAACCGATTTCAATCAAATTTGCACACCGTGTGAAGTTTGATCCAACTTGAAAGATAGGATAGCTTACATCACAATTATATAAAAGAAAAATTGAGACCGCGGGAAGAGCTGCGAGAAACAGAGAGTATACCTACTATGTTTTGTTGTTCTACTGTAAGACTGGTTGTCAGATTATCAAAATATTTACGGAATACTGTATTATGTACTTAGTAAAATAGGTTGTGAAGGTCAGATAGGCAGTTGCTCTGTAAAATACGGTATTCATCTAAATCCGGTAAGACTGGAAGCCGACCCCAACATAGCTTGGGAAAAGGCTACGCAGATATTTGGTGGTTATATGAATTAAATTCTTCTCCAAATGTTGATTGATAAATAACCGTTACTTATTAATTTTAATAATTTTCTTAAAAAAATGTTTGTGTAACTAAGGGTAAGATTTTTTTTTCATATGTTCTTCTACAATTTCAGATTATAATTCCATAATACTATTTTTCTAATAAAAATAGTGATATATTACTTAGCAAAACATACATCTTTCGAGACTAGATTTCAACCTACAACCTTTCGCATACAAATCCGACCATAAACCACAAAACCACTGCGTCAATTTGACATACATACATAAATTGAGTCACTTTTGTTATCTTAATATTAAACTTCAATAAAAAATTACTTACAGCAATAATATTTTTTCTCCGTTTGTTTACCCCAGCACAAAACAGACCACTGTTTTTTGACCCCAGAACACGATAATTGACCCCTACAGCCAGCACATCCCTGCAGGTTTGACAAAATGGTATCCTCCCTTATCAAAATCTTGCCGACACCATTCCGAGGGGTTATTATCACCATTTTTTCATCCCCCTCTTTTGGCAACATTGGGGCAGTTGACACAGATTTATCTAAATTTTGATGTTCCATTTTCGACACAGTTTTTTTTTACCCGTTTTTTTATTTTAATTAAAAGTTTTTGAACATAGTTTAGGAGCGCGCGTCCGTTTCGTACAACGTTGGATACACAACTAAAGGCAGTTGGGTCATTATGAGGTTATCTGTTGCTTGTTTTTTTTACGATTTAAATGGGTTATCTATAGTTTAGACTCCGTTTTTTATGAGATTTTTATGGAACATTCCCCTTTGGTTTCCTTTGTGACATTGAAGGTATTTTTGCGAGTTCTTTTGAGATGTTTTTGCAGTGGGTTTTTGATTTCGAATGAAATAGATTTGACCTATAAATATAGCTAACCTAAGAGCAGAATTTAAGTTTTTAACAATAATTATTGGTTCCATAACGTAATTAAATACTTATTCTTCATTTTTATCTTTTATTTTAATTATTTTATTACAATAAAACTACTTTGGAACTTAATCTTTAAATGACGGGTCCTAGTGGTTAGTGACCCTGACTGATAAGCCGGTCGTAGGTTCGATTTCCACCCAGGACAAATCTTTGTGTGATGAGCATGAGTGTTCTGTGTCTGGGTGTAATTTATGTTTATGTATGGATATATTTGTAATAAATAAATACGTTTATCAGTTGTCAGGTTGCCACAGTATAGGTTCTACCTAGTTTGGGAACAGATGGCCGTGTTTGAGTGGTCCTTAGATATAATCTTGGAGTCGCAGGTTTTTTAAACATTCAAATCACATGCAAATAACACTAGACTTGGAATATGTGTGATCCACAAATGCTTGTCCCAGGCGGGGATCGAACCGGGACACGTCGCGCACAGGGGCCTTATTCGATAAGTCCATACAAAACGTATCGTGACGCAGATTATAGTACAAGAACCCGGGGTCACCAAATCTTTTTTATGTTCTGTGAGTCATCGGGTACAGTTAGTATATTATACGTTTTAGACCGTTTAACAGATTTTTTTATATAAATACCTACCTAATTTAAGTAATACTAGGTGTTTCCCGCTGCTCAGCCCGCGGTTTCAATTTTTTTTTTTATATTATTGATGTAAGCTATCCTATCTTTCAAGTTGGTTCTAACTGCACACGGTGTGCAAACTTGATTAAAATCAGTTCAGTAGTTTCGGAGTTCATCCCGGACAAATATCGTGACACTGGAATTATATATACCTACATAATAGATGTAGATAGATGTAGATTTTAACGTATGGTTTTAATTTCACTTGCTACCTCAATGCGTTCCTGAGCTAAGGGTCTTGACAGACAGACGGACATAATCACGGATCCTAAGTATTCCGTTCTTTTTCTTTTCAGTTACCCTAAAAACAAAATAAATTGGTTCGATTTAAACAATATCGCAGAAGTTAAATTATTTGATACTAGAATCAATTTAGATAGTTTGCTGTGGAAGTATTTGAAAGTAATGTATGGATTATTTGTATTGATAGATAGTACTTATGTGGAAAAACCCAAATTGCACAACAGACAGTATCTCAAATCTATGATCCATCCAGAATCAGGTTGCTGTCTCTGTATATGTTGACATTCAAAAAGTGCTACATAGTAGCCTAATCCTACTAATCCTACTAATATTATAAATGTGAAAGTGTGGATGTTTGGATGTTTAGATGTTTAGATGTTTGGATGTTTGGATGTTTGTTGCTCAATCACGCAAAGATGGCTGAACGGATTTGGATGAAATTTGGCATGCATGTAGCATTTGACATGGAAAAGAACATAGGCTACCTTTTATCCCGATTCCTTAAGTAGTTCCCGAGGAAAAATTGAAAATTGTTTCCGAGCTAAGCCGTGGGCAGACAGCTTTGAAATTTGGTATTTATTATCCCTACTTCCCTACTAATATTATAAATGTGAAAGTGTGGATGTTTGGATGTTTAGATGTTTAGATGTTTGGATGTTTGGATGTTTGTTGCTCAATCACGCAAAGATGGCTGAACGGATTTGGATGAAATTTGGCATGCATGTAGCATTTGACATGGAAAAGAACATAGGCTACCTTTTATCCCGATTCCTTAAGTAGTTCCCGAGGAAAAATTGAAAATTGTTTCCGAGCTAAGCCGTGGGCAGACAGCTTTGAAATTTGGTATTTATTATCCTACTTCCTACTAATATTATAAATGTGAAAGTGTGGATGTTTGGATGTTTAGATGTTTAGATGTTTGGATGTTTGGATGTTTGTTGCTCAATCACGCAAAGATGGCTGAACGGATTTGGATGAAATTTGGCATGCATGTAGCATTTGACATGGAAAAGAACATAGGCTACCTTTTATCCCGATTCCTTAAGTAGTTCCCGAGGAAAAATTGAAAATTGTTTCCGAGCTAAGCCGTGGGCAGACAGCTTTGAAATTTGGTATTTATTATTCTCTATTAGAGCGCAAGCTATAACACGGGTGACAATTTTATTCCATTTTTCATTACTTTCACATTTGTCATTTCTTTTTGGACCCAATTCTGAAGTCCACGCAGACGAAGTCGCGGGCAAAAGCTAGTTTGGAATAAATGTTATTTGATTATTTTTTTTGTTTGATTTTGATAACCGGTGCCCACGCGGGTGTAGCCGCGTTCAAAAGCTAGTTTCTTAATCATAAAACATGTCAGTCATGTATTTTTATCTAAGAAACTTATTTATTTATTGTTTTTATTTGTTTCACTATCATACTTTATCTATTTTGCTGTTTTTCAGACAAAACGTAAAATAAATAATAACATAGTTACCTACTTAGATTAATATTATGATTCGCAATAAAATATTTAAAGATGAAAACATTGTTTTAGTTGGTTTACCGCAACAAATAATTAACAAACATTGTAGTATCTAGAAAAAAAAACCGGCCAAGTGCGAGTCTGACTCGCGCACCGAGGGTTCCGCACAAACTTAAGTTAAAAATTATCAAAAATATTTTTACGATATGATGTAATAAAAAATGTACGGTTTTAGAAATTATCCTTTATCTTAGTATCGAGTTATATGATATAACTCGTTGCTTCGTACCAAATTTCAAGATTCTAAGTTCACGGGAAGTACCCTGTAGGTTTTGATTTCCTTGCGAGTGTCGAAAATATGCGGCATGGCTGTGTCTATTGATTGCGTTGGCTTCAAAGTTTAATTTTTTCTCAGCTCCAAGGGACAGTACTCTTGAGTATTTGATATAAATATCAGCTCGATACTTCCACGCTTGAAAAAAAGGGTCTTGACAGACGGACAACAAAGTGATCCTTTATGGATTCCGTTTTTTTTCTTTTGCGGCACGGAACCCTAAAAACGGCCAAAAAGACCACGTTGTTTGTATGAAGCACCCTAAATATAAGATGTTTAGCACCCTGATTCGCCCACCCTTCACCGCTTCCTAAGTGCTAGAGCTGTGAAGAAGAAACGGCGCAAAGTTCCTCGCTGTCTTTCCGTTAACAATAAAAATAGTTGGAAAATCCAAAAGTGCACGCCTCATAATCTCATTCATTACAATAAAATTGAGATTATTTGTAATAATAATTAAACTACATCGAATTATACCGTGAAAAGTAATAGGCTTCTGTTCCTCAAAATACTGAAGCCTATAAAATAAAAACCAACTCGATAAGTTAAGTATTTCGCTCGTTATCGTGACCACAAGATACGGGATCCGTACATACAGACACACGGACGTCCAAGACAGAACTTTTTTAAACAATTTTTTATGGTTTTCAAAGATCTAGCCAAACGCCTTGTTGACACTTCGCGTGACCCAAGGGCTGGCTTTTACCTTGGTCAAAGAATAAGCATTGCCATACAACGTGGCAATGCAGCCAGCCTAGTGGGCACACTCCCGGTCGACAGCGATGCGGATGAATACTTTGACGCCATTTTTTAGTTTTTAGATTTTAATTAGTTATGTTTGTCTATTTTTTTTTCTTCGTGTGTATATATATGATTAATTATTTTAGTTTTTATTAAGATTGTAAATATCTATTTTTTAATTAGTTTAAATATTAAAAGGAGATTTAAATATATATTCACTTATAAAAGCAACAAAGAATAAAAAAAGGGCCATTTTAAGTTGGAGAATCACTCGGTGTGCGTAAACAGACAGTAATACCCACCTCAACGCTTCGCTTATGAGGCGTCCGCGATCATTTAGGGGTTGTGCCAAATAAACAAGTGAAGTATTTGAGGTCTGTAGTGTCAAAAACATTAAGCTTAACTAAACATCTAGAAACGTTAAAAAAAAAGTCGCTTCGGAATATTTAAAACCTTTCTCAAGAATTGACCTATTTAATGCGGCTAGATTAGGTACCTGTAATTTGATGATGATAAATAAATAATAATAAATGTAGACAACATCACATACATTGCTCCGAATCCAAAGTAGCTAAAGCATTTGTGATATGGAATCAGAGACAACGAAGGTACCACATACACAGACCCGAGACAATGTAAAAAAGTATCCTTTTTTCTGCATTGACCCGTCCGGGGATCGAACCCGGGACCTCAGAACTAGCGACACCCTGAAATCCGGTGTGTACGTTACTCGACCACGGAGGTTGTCAGTATAATAAGTAGATAAAGGATTAATTTAAAAGGAGTGTGTATATTCAACGAGGTAATCAGGTGCATAAAATTTAACAACTTTTCCCAAGAAACATAGGGCGATTTGCTAGACTAGTTCTTTTAATATGTGGGTCAAATATCCTTGCGAATCTTATATAATCGACTCTTGCGCAGGAAATAACAATTGGAAGTGGTACAAAGTCCTGGTGTTATTGGGTTATAAGAGCAATGACCCGATAGGTATTCTTTATCTTTGTATATTATACTAGCTGTTCCCCGCGACTCCGCCCACGGTATCTAATTTTTTAGTAATAAATATAGCTTATTACTCAGGGTGAATGTAGCTTTCTAATGGTGAAAGAAATTTTGAAATTGTCTCAGTAGTTTTTGAGTTTATTCATTACTCATTACAAACACGGGCCTGTTGGTCTAGTGGTTAGTGACCCTGACTGCTAAGCCGGAGGTCGGGGGTCGATTCCCACCCAGGACAACTCTTTGTGTGATGAGCACGATCATTTGCTCTGTGTCTGGGTGTTATTTATCTATAATATGTATGTATTTATAAGTATGGTTATCAGTTGTCTAGTTGTCAATTTTTTCTACCAATGAAGTTAAATAAACACTTTTTTTAATCTATACATCTAGATACTAGGTAGGTTCTTCTTCTGCCTAGCCTTTTCCCAAGCTATGTTGGGGTCGGCTTCCAGTCTTACCGGATTTAGCTGAATACCGTATTTTACATGGAGCGACTGCCTATCTGACCTCCACAACCTATTGCTAGGTAATACAGTATTCCATAGTAAGACTGGTTGTCAGAATTGTAATGACTTAACGACTATCAAAGATCACTGTATGACAGTCGGGACCAACGGCTTAACGTGCTTTCCGAGGCACGGAGGGGTCTCGATATGTTTACAAATGGTACTAACTAGGTTGGTTACAAGATGAAAATGTCTGTTTTATTCTAGGTACGTAGTAGATACACTCAGCAACAATATTTGGTGAATACAATCAGATAAACTATAGCTGTACACATATAGCAACAAAATGGTTTAAATTAATTAAGAGGGTATAATAATATATCTTGGGCCAGCTCACACACGGCCATGTGATGATCTCAGACCAAACTAGGCAGACCAGGGTCAGTACAGGTACTATGGTAACCAGACAACTGATAAACATACTTACTTATAAATTTCTAAATACATACATAACACCCAGACAAAAAACAAATTATCGTGCTCATCAAAGATTTGTCCTGGGTTGGAATCGAACCCACGACCTCCGGCTTAGCAGTCAGGGTCAACAACCACGAGGTCAACAGGCCAGTCAAATATTCTCTCGGTATACATAAATTAAAGAAGTTACTAAATATATTCTAGTTCACCCCATTCGTATAGGTCGTAACGCATCTTGTTTTTATTTGAACAGACGGACCGACAATAAGATAAGATAATAATTCGGAAGTAGCCCTTTTGGTCATAATGTCAGGGATATTTGATTAAAAAATAAATTATGTTTTGTGTTGAAATGTTAACAACAACACGAATGACTTACATTTAATTTACTTTGTTAGATACTTACAAACTTAAATACAGGATTAATTTAAAAGGAGTGCGTATATTCTACGAGGTAATCCAGGTGCATAAAACTGAACAACTTTCCCCAAGGAACATAGGTCGAAAATGAAATTTTCATATATTATAAAGTGACAGGTCACGTGACTTATGTTTATTATATGTTTTTTTGCTTTTTAAAAACGACGCCCGCAGTACCTAAGGAATTTAATCCTTGTGTCGCAGGGGTTTCACAAACATTCAAATCCCAAAGAACACCCAGACTTGAACAAGCATTTGTGGATCACACAATAGCTTGTCTCATGCGGGGATCGAACCCGCAGCACGTCGCGCACAGTGGTAATTAGCGTGGTGACCTATACCACTCGGCTATCCGTGCAGTATGAAAAGATGATTATAAATTTTAAGATCTCGATCTATGTTCATTGGGAAAAGTTGTTTGGTTTTATTCACCTGATTACCTCGTTGAAAATACTTATTCCTTTTTACTTACACACTTAAAGCAAAACTATAATACTTCTTCTTCTTCTGCCTATCCTTTTTCCCAAGCTATGTTGGGGTCGGCTTCCAGTCTTACCGGATTTAGCTGAATATCGCATTTTACATAGAGCGACTGCCTATCTGACCTCCACAACCTATTGCTAGGTAATACAGTAATTCATAGTAAGATAATACTGAAAACTATAATACTGAAAAATTAAAAATGCGTCAAAAAATCATCCACATCGCTGTCGACTGGAAGTGTGCCCTAAGGCTGGCAACATTGCCACGCTATCGCAGGCAAAAGCCCTTGGGACACACGAGGTGTCAACAAGACGCTTGGACAAGTTTTCAAAAAAATATGTGCACTCTCGGAGTCCACGGTCCAAATGATTCAACCCCAAACGGCTTGAATGCATAAAATCCAGTTAGGTTGTTATACATGCGCCGTTTGAGGTTCTCAGCAGCCGCAGCAGCACCGCCAGCACAGCACGACGAACTAAGAACATGGGATGGCGCAAGAGTATCAACACAAGAAGCGTCGCACACTAAAGGCCTACCCATCTTCCCAGGAAACAGATCCCTGCCGTCCGGTCTCTTACTATCTTCACGTGCCAGGCATTGGCTACCAGAACAGTCGGAGGGTGACAACAGTAGTACTAGATTTTAATTGAAAGTAGTTACCACTAAATAGTTCTGAACGTAAAGCGGCGGTCGCCCTAGCTATTGCTAGGGCGTCGGACTTGCGATAATGTGGTTGCGGGTTCGAATCCCACCCATTACACTACCGACGTGAACTCACTCGTAACACAAGCATCTTAGCTTAGCACGAGGGGTTAACGAGATTATCAGTAATGTGCGACTCACATTGCTAGTAATCTTTAAAAAAAAAACGTGCAAATCTCTCAAAGCGTAAGGATTTTCTGATTACTTACTTATTTGCTAAATCAATTAATTATTTCAATATTTTGACGACTTACAGCTAAAGTAGACAGTTATTAATAAAACTACAACTATAATAAATTAATAATACAAAAAAAAAACATAAATAAAATATAACTTCATTAAAAACCATTCTCTTATAACCACATCTTACTTGAGATTTTACGCTGTTTTTTTATGATAATTACAAATTTTATACTTACTCGTAGGAAACCTGCATCTTCAGTTTAAAAGGCTTGATGCATACATATTAACAGACTGCATATTATGAATGATAACTCAGTATTTTTGTACCATGACCTACGAATTCGCCTGTCATTTCCTGTATTTAAATGTTACCTATTTTAAGACTTATTGTGAGTTATTAAATACTGAATCATCAAGCTTGCATAAATTTGCCATAGACAATCTTAGATCAACATTTTTAACGAACATTTACTTAGTAGAGACGTAGTTTCACAGAACACTAATACTCTAGTCGAGCGTAGTTTTTATCACGGCTCCGCCTAGGTGTAGGTGACGGTAATAGGAGCGGAAAGCTTATGTCGTTTCTTGAAATTCAGGCTACTCCAATACCAAGAATTATAAAAATCGATTTAGCGGTGAAGGCGTAACAAGCAAACTTTATTTTCACATTTTTTATAATAATCTCACCAGAGCGAATTTCGGCCTCAGCGGCCTATCTCAAGTGAGATCAGCCATGTACGCAGGAGATATTATAGTGCACAAGTGTGTGCGCAGACGCAGGTGCACTCTCTGTTCCTTCACTCTCATAGTCCAATGGGACGGCAGTCCGACACGACCGGTGAGGGCAGTGCAAGACCAACGGCTATTACGTGCTTTCCGAGGCAGGTGTAAACACCGCCACTCTTCCTGACTTCGAGCGGTACTTAGAATTTGTAAACTCAGTAAATATTTTTCGCCCGACCCGGGAATCGAACCCGAGACCTCGTGCACGGCAGTTGTGCTTGCGACCACTAGACTAACGAGGCAGTCAGTTTTTTATAATATTAGATACAATGCATTACACTAAAAACCTTTGGTAATTGCACCCTAGGATAATTAGCCAATTAGATTACCTAGTACTTAGATATACACGACGCTATCAATAGCAAAATAATTAGAAAAATACCAACATAAATTTAAAACCTTACTGTTTAGTCACTTCTTCGCAGTTTTTATAATATTTTTTACAAACAAATACCTATGCATAACAAAAAAGTTCTCGGAAGTGATTTCTTGAGTCCGTACCACATTATATGGTCTATATTATAGAGAAGAGATAATTATGTGTATGTCGACCTTTCCAGACCTTTTATCGATAAGCAACCAATTTGTATTGTCTGTATGATAACTATTAGACACATTACTAAATACTTATTTTAATAGTAATTGGGACATTAGGGGAATTACTGAATTAATGCAAACAGAGACGGACTTTTTCTTCACGACGGAAATATTGTGATGATGCAGCAATTCTTAGAACATTAGAGATCGCGTTTTAGACTTATTATGAAACTAGTGCTGATTCCTCTGTACGCAAACTAAACTAAATTTAAACCATTGCTACCTTTTACTAACATAATGCGTGAGAAAAGGACGGCAACAGATAACAACTAACTTACTTTAGTTATTATTCTATGATGATTCTATGCAACTAACTTAGAAATGTCAAAGTTGTCAAACTAGTTTTTGCCTTGAACATCACTGTTTTTAGGGCAAATTTGTATGAGAATTTCAGTCGGAACTAATTTTGACAGTTCTAATTTTCGTCAATTCATTTCTAATTATGTACCTACAAGTGAAAAAGATACCGATGGACTAAAATTAGTTTAGTACGTGTTTAACAATTGGGGCCATTATGAAATCTATCTATCTGCATCAAGATTTCTGGCCTATGAAGCACAGAGTAGTTAACAAGATTGTGTAAATGCGTAGATTCAAGTACAACACTAGAATAGTAATTATCGAATTTAAAAAACTAAAATTTACTTACTCAATTTCTTCTTCCTGCCCTTATCCCATTCATATGGGGTCGGCGCAATGCGTATTTTCCTTCCATTCCTCTCTATTACTCGTCATCGCGGCATCCACTCCTTTCTTTCTCATATCATCTTTCACACAATCCATCCATCTCTTTTTCGGTCTCCCTCTGCTTATACAGTATGTAACAAAAACCCTGTCCGATCCAATAAAGGCGTATCCGTGGTACAAAAGGTATAAAAAAAAAATGTTATAAAATCGTAACTCGTTAAATCCAAAAGTTATTGTTTTTTTATTTTTATAATCATTGCGAGATTTAACACTGAATATGGGAAATTTTCGTAAGCTGACAACACTCCACCCAATGGCAAAATGCGTTTTATTTTTATTTATTTTTATTAAAAAAGCCGACTAAAGGCACCGCCGAGTTGTAGGCACTCTTTCAACTAGCCGCCGACTCTTTGATGATACCGCCGCCGCGCCGGCCCGCCGCCGCCAGGTTACCTACCGACAATTAATTAGTCTTTCGTGGAGATAGCTTTCGATCGGACGTCCGTACATAACGCGTGCCGCTATTGTTTCGCAAACAATATCGTATTCCAATCACGAATATTTTAATATTGTGATATAAGATCATAATAAGAAATTATGAGGTGCGCCAGGTGTGACAGTTCCGTCGGAGTGAGCCTTTCAACGCCTGTATAACCGCGCGTTCACCACATGCAGTGTTCTTGGGTACGAGTCATGCCATGGATGCTGGAAGACCACGAGAGAAGAAGACAACGAGGAAATCGAGGAACAAGTGTCGTATTAAAAAAAAAAGGTGTGTGATTCGGAAATCGAAGTCTTAAATCGGACACAAGTGCGCTATTAAAAGTACGTGCAAATTTAGTAAAAAGGTGACGAATGTGCATTAGTGTTGTGGTGGACATGTGGAACACGATCGCCGAAATGTGCAGCAACAATAAGTGAATGTTTTGATGAATAAATATCTGCAGTCAGTTGGTAGGTAAATTGCCAAAAGCAAATCGCTTTTATAAAAAAGCCTTTTTCAGGGCTACAATTAATTCAATTATTTGTTTCTTTATAAAGAGAGTCAATTATAAAATCCGGATCACTACGCCTAATATACACAAACCAATATCAGCTGATACCTACGCCGTACGCGTAGGTAAAGGTATAACGTAGGCCGTAGCCTAGGTTTATTTCGTTATAAGTTTGTTTGGCGGCATGTGACAAAGCAAGTTCATGCACCGTCTCGCACAGGCGGCTTCTTTGACCTAAAACTGTAGGTAGTAGGTACGTGAACTTTGAGGAGCGGTCAGTGTTGCTGTTGCCTTGGATCAGTTTTTATTTTTATTTAATTATTTTCACTGGGGAAAAATAATAATCTCCAATCCATCTAATGGCTACGTATATGTGTTAGCAGTACGATACCGAATAATACTCTCAGGGATCGGACAGGGTTTTTGTTACACACTGTATACCAATCCACAGTCATACTTATAACTTGTTTTGTTATGTGACTTTCATCCCTCCTCATAACATGTCCATACCACGACAAACGCTTACCTTTTATCTTTTCAAAATTTACTTACTCAATTTATGTAAATAAAACTAAGAAATGACCATTTATGAAGGGAAATTAATAAGTCACCTAGTATACATTTCTGTAGTTGCTCTGTGATAGTCATTAGTTAGTTTGCAAATGAAATAAAAACAAATCAAAAAAGCGTAATAAATGTTTATTGAAATAAAAACCATGAACACTATACACAGTATCGTGAAATATAAGTTTCTTCACGATTTTAATTTCTTTATTTCGAGGTTTCTCCCAGAACCTGTAGAAAAAAAGGTTTGGTTATTGCGTGTTTTTTCTTCAAGTGGTGATTAATGAAAAAAAAGTTATTTTCAGACAGAATATCAAAAGGGAACAATGTTTTCATCAGGTGTGTATCATTGCGAGCTAGGTGTGTCATCATTTTAAAAAGTTTTAAGGTATTGGGTTGAATAAATAATATTAACCGAATAATAATTATATATTTTGTAATCTTTAAGAATATTATTCCTATGACTGACTGTGTAAGTGTGTGGACTTATACAAGCAGAGGAGACCGAAAAAGAGATGAATCGTGTGATATGAGAAAGAAAGGAGTGGATGCCGCGATGACGATTAATGGTGGATCCACACAGCCCGGCGGCACTGCCGGCGGCTTGACGACAAGCAAAGCCGCCAAAAAGCCGCCGGTAAGCGCCGCCGGCAAGCGCGGCTTTGAATCGATATTCTTAGTTGTCTTGTGACTTTCGGTGAAGTTGAGAAGTGTACGCAGATACTTGGAGACAAAAATGGGCGATAACATCGCAATTGCTGCCGCAATTTTGGTGTATATTCTCTATCGAAAGAAAAAAAGAAGCAAAAGAAGATTTTGGATGAGACCAAGTCTACGAAATAGGCGTGATGTTCCCAGAATGCTTCAAGAGTTTAGAATGGATGACATAAACCGAAGAACGCCGTGATCAAACTGTTCCCCCCCCCTGCAGGCCGCGTGGCGGCCTCGCCGGCAAAATGGCCGCCGGCTTTGTTGGAAATGCCGCACACAAAGCCGGCGGCCACGCCGGCGGAACGGCCGCCGGCGCATGCCGCCGGGCTGTGTGGATCCACCTTAATAGAGATAAATGGAAGGAAAATACGTATAGAACAGAATCCATGTCAATAGAAAATCTGCAGAAATCGGAATATTATTTGATGACATTAGCTAAATCAGTTAGTCTAAAAGCCAGGCCCAACATAGGAGACCTCAGCCGGAGTCGAGCAGAGAATGCGCGAGTGATCCCACGACTCCGGCCAAGGCAGAGACGGGACCGGGGTGTTTTTGGTCGGTGAAAGTCCGACATATCCCCACGTCGCGCCCTCGGCGTGGGTTGAAAGCATAAGCATTACACCCGAAAAAAAAAAAGGCCCAACATAGGAGAAAGACTGCGCATAGGAACAATAAAATGTTAGTCATCTTTATTTCAATCACATAACTTCTAACTAGTAGTAATCACATAATTATTTATTCAACCCAATACTAACATAGTATAAAACTGTTTTTATGCTCACCTTTTGAATAGGTTGTATAGCTTCCACTTCGCAGAAACTCTTCATCAGCTAACAGCCACAGGATTTGGTAGTCCAGCTTGATCTTCCCTCAGTCTTATCTTCAATGATCATGTCATCTTGATGCTAGAAAGGGTACCTAGTCAAATACTGGAAAAAAGGCTAGATCAGGCAACAAAGGTTTTATATATTGACTTTGAATTTATCTGCTTTTGATTCAGACATTAATTTAACCAATTGCTGACAATTAATTTTTTTTTTAACAAGAGAAATCAAAACCTTTCGTTTTTACATCTCAGATCAGAAACAAGATGAAATAACATGTTTCATAAACAATTCTTCATAACTGTAAGATTCAAAACATCAAAATTAAAGAAAAGTATGAGTTTAGTTATCTTTTTGTGCATAGTTCCTGTACCAAGAACCTTAGGGCACTTAATTTGTCTTAGGGCACTCAAACAAAACCGCGTATCGACGCTATGCTAATTTGTAACGCAGAAAACCGTGACGTGATTTGCGATGCGAATTCGTGAGGCAAGGAAACCTCCACGATCGAGTTTCCCATGCGAGTCAATCGGCAAGTTCAAGCTGGTAAATTACGTGACGTCGCACATCAATTGTATTTGAGCCCGCTGTAACGAGAAAATCCTTAGAAGCTTGAAAGTAGCGCCAGTGAATGAAAAGATAAGAGGTAAGCGTTTGCCGTGGTATGGACATGTTATGAGGAGGGATGAAAGTCACATAACAAAACAAGTTATAAGTATGACTGTGAATGGGTATATAAGCAGAGGGAGACCGAAAAAGGGATGGATGGATTGCGTGAAAGATGATATGAGAAAGAAAGGAGAGGAATGGAAGGAAAATACGCATTGCGCCGACCCCATATGAATGGGATAAGGGCAGGAAGAAGAAGTAACGAGAAAATCCTTAAAAATTAAAATAAAACCACCAAATCAGATTTTACACGTATATTAACTTAAACGCTCTCCTGTACGGGTGGTTCGTAACCCTCAGGACGTTCAGACTTGTCGCCAGCCTCGCCCCTCTTGCCACTACCACCTTCACCGTGCAGTTCCATAAGCTTGGAGATCTCGAAACGCGGCCTCTTGAGGACCTTGACCTGGATGTAAAAAGTTTGGAGTCAGTTGGGGATTTTTGATCGAGTGGTGATTAGTGGATGCTGATGGGGATTTCAGACAGAATATCAAAAGGGAACAATGTTTTCATCAGGTGTGTATCATTGCGAGCTAGGTGTGTCATCATTTTAGTTTTTGGTTTGGGTGAGTGGAATAAGGAAAATAGCGCCAGTTTAAAATCAATTCCTTGATTAAATTATTAAAACTTTAAAACATTTTATCCATCTCCACTCTCCCAAGAAACCTAAGTGTAAACAGTTATTCAATACATAAAAGGTATTATTGTACGTACTTCTTAGAAAAAAACTAAATAGTAAAATCCAATTATGAAGGTAGACAGAACAGGGAATATTTATTATACAATTAGGCTAATGATGTCTTTTGGTAACATTGTTAACATTGGTAACAAGACTGCATGGATAGCCGAGTGGTATAGGTCACTACGCTAATTACCACTGTGCGCGACATGCTGCGGGTTCGATCCCCGCATGGGACCAGCATTTAAATTTGTGTGATCCACAGATACTCGTTCCAAGTCTGGGTGTTTTTTGTGCATGTGATTTGAATGTTTGTGAAACCCCCGCGACAAAAGGATTAAATTCCTTAGTGGGGGCGTCGTTTTAAAAAAAAATTAAAAAAAATTGTCACATTACAAGCACAAAATCCTGAACTTTAAAATGCTTTCTGATTCTCATTTTTCATTGTTTTGATATAGCAAAAAATACGAGCAAAATATTATTTTATTTCAAACTAAAAGACAAAATAGAGTATTTTCTTAATTACTTTTAATACCCAGTAAATATAGCAATCCTGTCTACCTATTTCTACAGCTTATGGAATATCATAAAAAATACCTTTTACATACCAAAGACTTTGTTATAATACAGTTGTTAGATCTTACCTTCCTAATGCAAACATCACGGAGCGGGTAGATACCATGGCAGGCCTTCTCAATGTCCTTAGCGATGGAGTCAGGGATCAGCTTGTTGACCACCTCACGGAGCTCAGAGTTGGTCACATCACGGGTGATGATCTCGCACATCTTCTTTCTGATGGCGCGGACCTGGTGATCAGATTAAGTATTTAAGGTTAGTTATGGTATCCTTTGCAAGGGTTAAGCTCAGCAGCCTCTTTGAATATGCTTTTTTCATTGCACTCACGGCCATCTGACTATGGCAACCAGACAGATAAACATACTTATACAGTGTGTAGCAAAAACCCTGTCCGATCCCTAAGAGTATTATTCGGTGTGTTACTACGAACACATATACGTAACCATTACATGGATTGGAGATTATTATTTTTCCCTGGTGAAAATAATTAAATAATAATAAAAACTGATCCAAGGCAACAGCAACACTGACCGCTCCTCAAAGTTCAAGTACTTACCACCTACAGCTTTGTGTCAAATAAGCCGCCTATGCGAGACGGTTCATGAACTGTACCACGAATACGCCTTTATTGGATCGGACAGGGGTTTTGTTACATGCTGTATATCTATAAATTCATACATATTATAGACAAATAACACCCAGGTACAGGACAAATGAGACAAATGATCATGCTCAACACACAAAGATTGGTCCTGGGTGCAAATTTTTAAGGTTGTATGTAGCGAGAACACGAATAGCCAACGGAATACGAGAGCCGCGTTCGTGTTCACGCCTGATACTGTTCGCAGCGGCGAGAGACATATGTCAAGAGCAAGATACCTAGGCTCTTCACACTGCTTTCTGCGATCACTACATTATAAAATTACTTCTCAATTAACCATACCACAAATCAAGTGCTAACTCAGGCTGGCTTTCTCTCCATCTCCTGCGATAAGGAATTAAATGCATGTCGCGAAGGGTTTCACAAAAATCCACGCGCTTTGGCTTCATATACCTCAAGAACCACGTTTTTTTTTAAGTTGAAACACTAAATTTGACAACAGCGACGCGGTCACCGGGACTGATAAGTTTGTGTGAGTTAGACTTGTCACTTCTATAAATTAGAGCGATTCGATCCGTATTGACGCTTGTAGAAATGTAACTAGGAAGTAAGCTGGTCAATGCATGACGAACGCGTTACAAAAGTAAAGCGGCGGTAGCCTAATGGCTAGGGCGTCGGACTTGCGATCATGTAGTTGCGAGTTCGAATCCCACCCATTACACAACCGACGTGAACCCACTCATAAAACAAGCATCTTAGCTTAGCACGAGGGGTTAACGAGATTACTAGTAATGTGCGACCCACATTGCTAGTAATCTTTTAAAAAAAAAAGTGTGATCAGGCGAGGCGAACGGAAGTTGGATAGAGAGTTACGTTTCGTATATTACTGTAGGGGCAAGAGAGGAGTGTGAGCACAGATTTTCTTTCTCTTTCTCACACAGCCAGTTACGTTTCGTAAATCAATACAAGACACAATGCGGGCCTATGAACTAAAGTTTTACTTCAGTTGTGTGGTCAGAAAGCTTTTTTTTTTCTGGTCATACCTGGGTGTGCTGGGCGTAGCAGGTCTTGCGCTGGCTAAGTGAGTCCTTGTTGGTGAATCCGATGCAGAACACGCGCAGCAAGTAGCCGTCTGTGGTCTTCACGTCAATGTTGGCTTCCACAAGGGTCTGCCATTTCTTGACCATCCATCTGAGATGAAATTATACGGTATAGACATATGGCTTACATATTTTGTAAGATATTTTGGCCTTATTTTTAGTTATTTAGTTGCAATAGGGTTGTGGATGGAGGTATGATGGTAAAATCGTTTTAGTCAGTAAAATAACTTTTGTTACATGACATACAGCTAAATAGGCTAATGATATGGTGTCTATGAACTGCCTCATTCTAAGCTCTGATGTTAAAGATATTTTATTTTAAATTGAGGTAATAGATTTTTTAAAGTGAGATGTGTAGCAACGACACATGTTGCCAGAGTACATAAAGAACGAAGGCAGATTATGTGCGGTAGCATATGATTTCTGCAGACTAAAACGATATGAAGACCATATGGTATTCCTTCATATAGCTGGACTGCAGTATTGGAAAATCTTTACCTAAAATATAATAATAACTTGGGACCACTCCCACAATGGTATCGGAACCTAAACTAGGCAGAGCCAGAATTATTGTCCACTAGACAACACACAATTTGTACTGGGCGGTAATCAAACCCATAACCTCTGGCAGCATTAGAAGTCAGGTTCACTATGCACTAGCCTAACATGCAGGTCAAATCACCAAAGATTAAATAGCATCGACAAGGTACTTTCACTTTGATCAAGAATACGAAACTCTTACCTCAACAAACAAAGCAGACATCTTTCACACTCAAAATAAACCCTATTATCTGTTTTAAATCTGTATCTGCTTATCTCTTCTACATTAAATTCCATGAACTTATGGATCAGCAGTTTCTATATCAGCCTTAGCTCTTGTATACAAGAAGTCTCCAATACCTGTCAGTGTTAGTGTCCAAGCAAACTTTCATGTAGGTAAACAATGTTCATATAATTTTAGTCATAATATTACAAACCTGAGCTTGTCAGTGGTGAGGTCCATACCGTGGAAGTTGCAGAGCACATTGCGTCCTTGAACATCCTCAGCGATCAGACGGAACTTGCGGAAAGACCTGGACAATACAAAAAGATTGATTAGAACCTGAGATATTCATAATCAATTACCAAACCCTCATCACAACTTTCGATTCGTTTCAGGAATTTATTACTGTGCTACCTGTTCTATAATATTAAATTATAATTTTGCTGTATTGGGAGTTCATTACAAACTATTTATGGCTTCCGCCACGAAAGATGAGACTTGACACACCACGTGTTTTGACTTGCAGTAGTCGATTAAGGTTACAGCACAGTGCACACATCAACTCGGAAAGGGATCTTTCGACCGTCAAACAGTCGTCAACCTAACGTAAGTACGTAACCAAAGCGGATCAGAAACTCCGATACGTCGACGCTTACGGCTCGCTGATCTCTGGTTACGTTGCAACGTAGACCGCGGGAAGGGTGTTGAAATACACGTAAGCTAGGTTACGGAGAGCCGTAAGTGCGGGAACTGCAAGTCGAGGAAGCACCGCACCGCGGTTCGTGAGATAATACTGAACGGCTCGAGCTGATACGGTGACGATCGCTTTCAGAGTTAAAACGTGTGTTACGACCTTTATAGGTGAGGTTGGAGGGGGAACGGAACCGGGCGTCGTTGGGCGGCGGAAAAAGAGCGGGAGGCGCGGAACCTGTGCAAGCTTCTTACTACTAACACTTGCCAAGACTCATCTTTCGTGGCACGCTCTATTTTATTGAATATATGAGAATAAATTGTAGCAACGACACAAGGTACCAAAGTACATTATAAGTACAGAGATAAATCAGTGCGGTAGCATATGATTTCTGCAGACTAAAACGATATGAAGACCATATGGTATTCCTTCATATAGCTGGACTGCAGTCCTGACTTATTCTTCATTCTCATCATGGTCTTTTCCTAAACTATGTTGTGGTGAGAATAATGTATTTTACATGAAGCAAATGCCCGACTAACCTCCACAGCCTATTTTGCTGGGTAACACAGTATATCCCATAGTAGTTTTCAGAATTGAAATAACTTGACTGTCAAAGATCATGACTGTATGACTGTTGGAACCAACTGCTTAATGTGCTTCCCGAGACAGAGAGGGTATATTTACAAATGGTCAACAACCACAATCAACCGCAGAGCGCTGCGCTAGCAAAAAAAATAAGACAAATATAATATCAGCAATAGAACTGGTTTTCTAGTATTTATTTAAATCACTAGATAGATAACCAACTCCTTTGAGGATAACTCTTTATGCATTTTAATGGTACTTGAAATACCTTATGCACAAAACCAAACTAATTGGTAAGTAAATTAATAATTGTAGATAAGCTGATATAACTATTAACTTCTCTGGGTCAATGACACTTTGACCAACGAAATTTTGACCATGAAGACCTAAAACTTAGTTATTTATCTAGGCAAATAATCACTACCCGATTACACAATAAGTTTTAACAACACCATATTTTATAATATTATTTCTCTTTGAACTATGTCATTGATTGTTGAACATACCTTTCAGCATCAGTATCAGCTTGAAGATCGGCCAGCGAGACTTCAAACACACGACCCTTCAAACCTTCAGATGCGATTTTTGTTCCCTTTAAACAATAAACCACTATTTTAAAACAAAAAACATTATATACAAGTCTTATACTAAGTGATGTAATAATATTCAGTTATAAATCAAAAGGGAACAAGTGTTTTCATCAGATATTTATCATTGCGAGCTAGGTGGATCATCATTATAAGGTTTATATTATACAGCATATAACAAAAACCCTGTCCGATGTAAGAGTATTATTCGGTAAAATACTCCGAACACATATACATAGCCATTAAATGGATTGGAGATTATTTTTTCCCCAGTGAAGATAATGTTCATGCACTGTACCATGAATACGCCTTTATTGGATCCGACAGGGGTTTGTTACATGTTGTATGTTACAGTGAAACTAATTTACTAAAAAATCCAGTCAGTTTCTAAGGTTATGTTACTTTAATCAATCAAATTTACAGTACTGTTGTAATGTTGGCTGTGCACATTAGGGAAGTTGCTGCATAATAACAAATTTATGTACATGCGAGGGCACAAGGGTGAGGTACTGCGCAGTGTTTAAGAAACTTCCCAGCTGCCATTTAGTTAGAATCAATCTATAGTTTGCTTTTTATATACAGTAAAGATATTCAGATTCCACACAGCCTTCTGCAGTTTGTGAAAAATTGGTAAATTATAAGATGTCTGATCTATGAATAGAATTAAAATACAAGACTGGCTTGTTTATTATTCTTTTTGTTTGTAGTTTACATTATCAATAATTATCTTTAAAAAAACAATAAATTAAATAACAATAAAAACTGAGCTGGTAGATACATAGTTTAATTTCACTGTATTTGAGTTACAGGGCTGTTACCGACTTACCAACAATCATTCAATTGATGTTTGATTTGTAACACTGGCACATGGTTATATTAGTTCTTGAAAAGCACATGGGTACCATAATGTGGTAGCATTATACCCTACAACAATTCCAAAATATATCCAGTCCAATTCCAATCTTTCTGGATCCAGATTATTACCTTATTTTACATGGACTAACTGATTATCTAACTCCACAACCATTTTACAGGGAAATACAGTCTAAGGGTATCATAACAATTAATGTTACACACCTGTTGTATGGGATATGGCCTTTTATTCCAGGTAATGTTAACTTTTAATACATCTACTTGAAAATACAACTTCAATAACGTGTCTAACAACTACTTATAATTAATTGCAGTCACTGGGAGTTAAACAACTGTAAAAATGGCAAAAGATAACCCTAACAGCTATTTCAATATGCACATGGCATTACTACCACAGCAGAAATACATGATGGGGGACCATTATTCAGTCATAAATGTAAATTATAACCCCAGAAAATGACCACTAGTAGCCGGTAACAGCCCTAACATGAGATATGCTAGTACAAAAAGCAAGGAGTTAGCATACCTGAGTACGGTTGACAAGGGTGGTTCCCACTTGCCTCTTGGTGAACATAGACGGAGCCTTGACATCGTACCAGTCTTTGCGGGTGAAGGGATCGACACTGAAAATGTGAAATAAGTTAACATAACCTCAAAGTACAATTGACAAAAAACTTACCACAAGGCGAATATTACACTAGAATAGGGCTTCTACTATAAATGTTACGACTATAAAAGCCCATTTAACTGAATACATTCACTTGAATAAGTAAAGAACACTGTAAACCCCAGTAGTAAAGTTAAAACACCTTGACACGAGACATGAGATTTGAATCCGATATTATATACACCATCACACTGAACACAATATTTGTTTAGGGTTTCGTCGAAAGATTATTGCTTATAGAATTGAATTTCAGGTTTATTATAGACTTACATCTTCTTCTTGACACCCTTTTTACCACCCTTCGAAAGGCCTTTATTTTTACCAACCGCCATGTTCACTATCAAACTTTAGAAAGACTTTGTTTTGTTTATGGTTGCGGCTCCTCGCATCCAAGGACAACATAGAGTAGGCGTACATTTTAGTCGATAGTTGATTATCATTGTTTAGTCGATTGAGACACAATTTAGTTTTTCACTGACGAGCTATTTCACTACAAGACAAATAATAATACCTTTATAATATTATAAAGCTGACAAGTCTATTTGTTCGTTTGGTTGAACGCGTTTAGCTCAGAAATTGAAAAAAAAAAGAATTTGAAAAATTCGTTCACTGTTAGATCAGATAGCCCACTTATTGAAGAAGGCTATAGACCATAATTTGCTGCGATAACCAACGCCCAAGTGGGTGTAGCCGCGAGCAAAAGCCAGTTGTTAATGCTGCGTACAGACCGGCCAAACGAACGCCAACGAACGGGTTTCGTTGACCTTCGTTGCTGCAATCTGGACGGCTTAGCGAATGCCAACGATCGCTCGTTGGCGTGTGCCGGCGATCCGAAGCGTGGCGGTAACATCAAAGAAATCGAGCTATTTGAACGAACTCTGTTTGGACGGTCGCCGAAGGCCAACGAACGAACGCTCAGTTGAAGCAAGAGAGCGTAGCGTGTAGACGTGGTAATATGTGGTTGTCCACCATCTTCGCTTACGTTTATTTTTTCTTGTTCTTGCTAACTCGTTTTGGTATATAAAACTAGCAATTATAATGATGTCGTCGTCGTCCATGATTAAATTGCGAATGAAAGAGAAAAGAACCGGAATCAAGTGCCAACGAACGTTCGTTCGAGCACTAAATGTATTTGGATGTATTAACGAACTCCAACGAGCGTGCGGAAGCCAACGCTAGCGAACGATAAATATCCATCGTTGGGCGTTCGTTGGGCCGGTCTGTACGCACCTTAATATGAAGCTGATCCTTGGACAATTATTCTCAACATCATGATGTTCAAATATAAATATTTCGGACAGTAATTTAGTAATCACTATAAAAGACAATCTTTATAGTAAAATAATAATAATAATATAAATAAAAATGTTTATTTCTCACCACTTGCCAAAAATATACGAATAGATGACATAAACAAAAGTTGCTATTTATAATTTTTTTTTGGTTGTGGATCGCTGGCGCCTGTGGTACCTAGGTAGAAACACCTGTAATACAATACATGTATGTATGTTTGTACACGGGAATGAAATAGTGATTACTAAATAATTTTAATAAATTAAGCCACAGGCAATGTATCTCGTTGTTTAGTTCATAAAGTTTTGCTAAAAATACACCCAACAAGATAAACACAATCTGCGGAATAGGCATAAGTATGCTGTAGCCTTAGCTGCTATAGCCTTAAGGCCCAGTATCCACCAAAGCGGAGAGGAGACGAGACGAGAGGAGATGTGCCGCGAAGCTGGCAGGTTATTTCCACCAAAGCGGAGAGGAGAAGCGTTGCGGAGAGGACTGATGTGAGCTATGTGTAGCAGAGATGTGAGCTGTGAGAGATCGAAAACAGTCAAATTCTGTCTACGAAAGGAAGACGTCATGTCGTTAAGACTGCGGCTCCATTGAAGCGGAGACGAGCGGAGCTGAGAGGAGACGTGTGGGGATCGACCAATAATATTACATGAAATCCACATCTCGTCTCCGCTCCGCTTCAATGGAAACAGTCAAGCGGAGACGAGCGGAGTGGAGAGGAGACGTGTGGGGATCGACCAATCATATTACATGAAATCCACATCTCGTCTCCGCTCTGCTTCAATGGAAACAGTCAAGCGGAGACGAGCGGAGCGGAGAGGAGACGTGTGGGGATCGACCATCACCTCTTTTCACAGCTCTGCTCCACTCAGCTCCGCTCGTCTCCGCCTCAGTGGAATCACGTACCTCTTTTCACAGCTCTGCTCCTCTCAGCTCCGCTCGTCTCCGCCTCAATGGAGCCGCAGCTTAAGGGGCGTCTAAACGGGCTATATTTTACGACAATTTGTGGCTGCAATCATTGGCAAACATTGCCCAGCCATCAAAAAAACATTTTAGTGCATTTTATTGCTGAGCAATCAATTACAGACAACATGTTGCAATATGGCTGCAATAGTATGGCCTTTGATTCAGAACCCTTTAATGAGCCTCACAATCCAGCAACAATGGCCGACGAAATGACGCTCATCGCAGCCGCTTACATCGTTTTGGCAGAAAAACGAAAGAAAAAGGACACGAATGTGGATTCGACCCTACCTAAGTAGGCGTGACACTTTGGATTCCGTAGCGAGGAATTAATGCTGGATAAATACTTATTTAAAAATTACACATCGCAGGGAGAAAGGGACGCGCATATACAGTAAAACAGAACAACAATATAGATGGCCCAGATATATTGCAGTATTTTCGATTGCAAGGCGATCGTTCGGCCACACGCCGGCTACACATAAAACATTTTGACATACCAAAAAATATGTAGCTATAATGCCGGGCCATCCTTAAAATATTGCATAGTGTGGCTGGTATTGCTAGCAACGTTGCCGGCCACAGTATTGCAGCCACAAATTGTCGTAAAATATAGCCCGTTTAGACGCCCCTTTACAAAAGTTATATCGGAATTTGCTTGAGGTAGAAGAATAAAATTAGAGATTGAAGAAACACAATTAATTCTTCAACATTTAAATTATCGACGGCAACATAGATTCTGGATAAGAAACCATATAAAATGTCAAAGTCATGGCGAATATCCACACAGTTTCGAGAGTTTGAGATGAAAGTTTTCATAAATCTTCCAGGGTAACAAGGAATAACTAGACACTTCTACGCTCTGCCGCGCCGCGCCGCTTGCTCGCTCGCTGCACAAAATTCTATGGAAAAATGAGACATCTCCTCTCCGCTTGAACCATTTCCACCAAAGCTAAGCGGAGAAGAGATGTGGAAATAACGAAATCGGATTGGTTTATTCAAACACATCTCCTCTTGTCTCCGCTTTGGTGGATACTGGGCCTAACTGTATTTATAGTATCCCTAAAGACGAGTATTTCTAGTATCCCTAAAGCCTAAAATTGATTTCTGTGCAGCGATCCCAACGATCTTCAGGCCGGCCTACTGGCCTAGGACCGTCGCGCGTCGGGCCCGTCGGCCGCCGGCGTCGCCGCGCCATCCGTACCGTAGAGTGTAGTTCTATCTCTCTCTATGGCTCAACCCAATGGATTCGACTCGAACCGACTGTCTTGCATTGAAAAGCAGTGAATACCTATTTATTGGAATAATCAAACGAATGACAATCGTTCTATCGTTCATTATCTTCAACTCTTCATTCTTTTCAATCAATCAACAGCTGCCACAGCCGAAAGCGATTGTATCGCGCTCACGCAAATTTCTAACGATATAACGATAAGTAAAGCGGTATCCGCCTCTATTTATTGTGAATTAGTGGCGTAAACTGTCGCGTGTGGTGTTTATATAAAACTAATGTGCTCTTCAAAGTTTTAACAGTGATATAAAACTCAAACATGGGTGCGCATGTATCCAGAACTGATTTCGAGTGGGTTTATACGGAGGAACCTCATGCGAGTCGCCGGAAAATAATTCTAGGTACGTAATTACGTCATGTAACATATATAGAAACAAATTCAATGAGGTGCAGCTCGTACTTCTAATAATAATTGAGTAACCAGTATGACGACCATTGCTCGCCCACCCAATTAATTGGAAAAAAAACTCAACTAGTTGTCAACGTGTAATCTAAAATTACACAATATTAAAATTACTGTTATTTACCTATTTGTAAGTTTTTATGGCTGCGTTTATTTAGTATCTACTACTAAACACATAATAGATGAATATTTATAACTACAATATTACGGTAATAAACAAGCCAATCTTCGATACGATTTTTAGTTGCATTAGGGCTTGACCTTACAATATTTCGACCTTGACTCTCGTGCAATAGATTTTTCAGCAGTTTTACTTTTGACTAACAAAAACACATTTTAATTGATGTCAAGGCGTGATGTAATTTTAAGCCCAAGAAAAAGAAAACAATAAAAAATGACTCTGGTAATAATGGATTGTTCTCAGTCTTCTCAGCTATCTTCAATTTTTATTCATACATACTTTTTCTTTGGAATGAAAATTGCCCAAGGCAAATAGTTTGTTTTCTTTAGAAATAGTATTTTGACTATTGTATATAAGTAATTCTCATTAAATATCAAAATCCTATAAAATGAGCTTAAATTGATTATATGTCAGCTGATGTGAAAATTAGGAAAAAAATAACAAAACTTACTTCCAGTATTAAAATATTTTATTCATAGAATCTAAGGAAAGTTTGGATACAGAGAAAATTTAAATTTATTCTGACCGTCTATTTACATAAAAATAAAACAGTTTTTGTCTATGAGAAGTTCCAATTTCAAATGAAATAGTACTAATCCGGAGTGCACTGAATAATACTGCTAATAAAATTAGTCCTGTGCCAAAATGTAGTGAATGAAATGAAACAATTTACATTATTTAACATCATAATTTTAATCAGTTTGCAAATTATACACTAATTTACATACAATTATTATTGTAGGTGGCTCAATCGCATTACAATCTTATTTCCATTATCATAATATGATATTGTATTTTTTAATAGGTTGGAATTTATTGAATAATCTTTTTGACACAGCTTCTTCTGTAACTTTTTATAAAATCTCAGAAGTTACATATAACCACTTTTCAGATTCCTATTAACTGATTGCTGTGTATATTGACATAATGAACCAAATCTGCAATTTTTTTAGGGTTCCTAAAGTCGGTCCATCTGTCACCAGACTGTATCTAATGAACCGTGATATTTAGACAGTTGTCACAGACAGACAGACACAGGTGATGTATTTATGTTGCCGTTTAACAACAAATACTTATAAAACAAATATTTTGGGGTGCTCCTTGTATGTGTAATACAAGGAGTTTTTAAGTAGAGGCAATATAAATACTTCATCTGTGAAAATCTCAACTGCCTACTATCACGGTTTACGTATTTATGTATAAGCAAAAATAAATACAATGAAATTTATTAGTTACCAGACAGAAGTTGTTTATTCCGATCCACTTATAGGCACTTTAAAATAAACTCCTACGTCAGGGATGGCCAACTAATGGCAATATGTTTTGCAAGCCACTGCTTCCCAAATATAACAAATTGATCTTTCACTGTGCATGTGTTACAGACTGACTTGAGTTCTTTTTTAAATAGAGTTTATAAAAATTTTTTTGCAAAAAAAAAAAACCGACTTCACAAAACCTTAAAAGCACTAACAATATAAAAATAATACTGTAACCTACCACTATTAATAAACCTAACATTACCTACGATTAACCTATAATAAAATTTAACAAATTTTTGGAGTCGGTGCCAAGCTAAGTAGTGAAACGACTGGTAATTCCAGAACATTTTTCCGTTTTAGTACAACAAAGCTCGATAGATGGCATTGTTCATTCGTATACCGGTATTTGTCCAAGTAAGGTTGGTCATGACGTTCACGTAACTTAAGATTTAAAGTTTATCGTCGAACTCCTTGGTTATCTTGCGTTGTTGCTTTGCTTAAACTGTTGCTCTGATTTAACTGATTTCTATGTAAATCATTAAGTATTCACTATCTTTTTCTTTGTGTCTAAATATTAGTTATTAAGTCTATGTTATATTTTAAAGTACTTTTTGTTGTTTTCCGATTTAATTTAATATTTAGAAGTTGTAAGATTTATGGTTTATTTGCCTTTAGTCTGTAAATATATAGTTATTTAGGTATCGTATATTGCTTGGCACCGACTCCAAAAATTTGTTAAATTTTATTATAGGTTAATCGTAGGTTATGTTAGGTTTATTAATAGTGGTAGGTTACAGTATTATTTTTATATTTTTAGTGCTTTTAAGGTTTTGTTAAGTCGGTTTTTTTTTTTTGCAAAAAAATTTTTATTTGTTAATTTTTAGTGCCATTTTTAATCTTACACAAAATATGGGTAGGCCAGGTAAAGATGCTTCTCGTATGAGAAAGTGGCGTAAAAAAGAAAAACGCTTAAAACAAATTAGGGACAGAAATTCTCAACGCATTTCGAATGAGAGCCCCGACCAGCGCGAAAACAGACTGTCAAAGCAGAGGACCTATACGTTACGTAGGTTGAATAAGGAAAGTCAAGAAGAAAAGAAAGCCTAGAAGATTACGACTATCGTATATCTTTAATTTGCAATCGATTAGCCAACGAGACTCAAGAAGATTACGACCATCGTATATCTTTAATTCGCAATCGATTAACTAACGAGAGTCAAGAAGATTACGATCGCCGTCTGTCTTTAATACATACTCGATTGGCTAATGAAAGTCAAGAAGATTACGACCATCGTCTTTCTTTAATACACGCTCGACTAGCCAATGAAACTGAAGAGGAACGGTCACAACGATTGAGTAACCTACGTATTCGTTCTAGTCAGAGGCTGCTTAATGAAACGGCAGATTTTCGAAGGTTCCCCTCGACTTCTCTGGGATGCCATCATCAGATACTGATTTCCTTATCAAGGAATCATTTGTGAAGTAATTGCCCATAAGATTTTCGAAAGTTCCCCTCGACTCCTCTGGGATGCCATCATCAGATCCTGGTTTCCTTATCATGGGACCATTTGGGAAGTATACCCTTTCCAACAAAAAAATCATTTTCACTAGTTGTCCATACGATTTTCGAAAGTTCCCCTCGACTTCTCTGGGATGCCATCATCAGATCCTGGTTTCCTTAACATGGGACCATTTGGGAAGTATACCCTTTCCAACAAAAAATCATTTTCACTAGTTGCCCATACGATTTTCGAAAGTTCCCCTCGACTTCTCTGGGATGCCATCATCAGATCCTGATTTCCTTTACATGGGACCATTTGGGAAGTATACCCTATCCAACAAAAAAATCATTTTTCAAATCGGTTGGCAAGCGACGGAGTTATGCCCGAACAAACAAAAAAAAAAAAAAAAATACAAACATCCGAATTGAGAACCTCCTCCTTTTTTTGAAGTCGGTTAACAATATTAACATGGATTTGTCGTTTTATTCTGCAACAACAGAACTCTCAATTACAGGACAAAAATCATTTTTGGTAGTAAAGTATTGGTAGTACCTTAATTTAATTCTATTATTTTCTGAAAATAATGAAGTAAACATCATAATCTTGGAGAAAATATGGATTTAATAAAAGGTTTGTCACCCCTGTCCAATTTTATCAAAGAACATGACTCATATGCTAACTGTAGGTCACCTCTGGAAGTTTCTTAATGGCAATGTCCTGTCATATCTGTGTATTGCTAATAATAATTTGTTTAAGTTATACCTAATTATGTCGTCTACCGCATTTAGCCTGAGTACAGACAAGAGCTATAGAAAAACGAATTACCTTAGCAACATTAATTATGTATAGGGTTGCCATCTCTAAAATTTATGAAATGGAAATGTCAACAGGTTTTTTTAAACATAGTCAGTGTAATAAAAAACAGTTGATAATATCATAAATGACCTTGGTGGGCAAAGACTTAATTTTTCTAAACCCGGAGTACAAATGCTACACTGCCCGGACGCTCCCCGGATGCCCTCTAAACTAGGACAAATCCGGGGAAACCCGCACGGATGGCAAACTTAATTACGGGCAGACCCAGGCTCGAGCTTTGTGTACCTTAGGCGATATTACAAACTTATATTTTCAGTGCACCAGTGTCTGAACATTTTTATATCATTTTAAATACAATAAATCTCAAAATTGATAATAAATTTTTCATACAAACATAAGTCACGTGACCTGTCACTTTGTATGACTATTTCATTTTCAATTTTAAGATTTCGACCTATTTTCCTTGGGGAAAGCTGTTCAGTTTTATGCAACTTATTACCTCGTTGAATATACTTAACTCCATAAAAAATAATCTTGTATTACACACTCTGTTTTCACCACAGGCTGACAGTAGTAAATACCGCTTACGTTTGAGCCATATAACCGTACAAAATGGCGGTATTTCATTCTATTTTTAACCGAATTTTATTTACCTCCTTAAAATCATGACGTTTTTAAGAATTAACGTAAGGGGCCATCCATATATTACGTAACACGTTAAGGGGTAGGGAGGGGGTCGACGTCGTGTGACATTGTGTGACACGGGGGTGGGAAGGGGGTCCTAAACTTCGTGACTTAACATTTCAAAATCTATTTTAATCTAAGTAAGCACAACACGAACTTTGAACTTATACCGAAAACCTCAAAAACATGTGCTTATGTTATTTTATTAAAAATCATTGAATTGAAATAAAATATACTTCGGAACTGCTGTTTTAATTCAATAATTATTTCTAGATCTAAATATGTGACGTCACATTAGGGAGGGCGGGGGTCTCACAAATGTGACCAGCTGTGACAAGGATGGGGGAGGGGGTCAAAAAGCATGAAATTCGTGTGGCGTAATTTATGGATGGCCCCTAACTATGCTGCCGTACCGAATACCTACTTTATCTGTTAAAACCATATTATTAAATTAAGCTCACTCATATATTTTATCTTGTTTGTAATTATGTGAACGATTTACAAACGTTGCTATATGATAAGCTTGTATGTCTAAAATAACATTGACTATAGCGGTATGTCGTACCGGTGACTGGTGGTAATTTACCGACTTTGAAAAGAAGGCTGTTTATTTGTATGTACGTAATACTTAATTTTGTAAGCAACTTTGCCGGTTCCGATGACGAATGATGGACAAAAATTATCCTATATCTTAAGTCAGGATATGTTAACTATTTGTATTCCAAATTTTGACGACCTCCGTGGTTGACCGGTGTAGACACCGGTTTTTAAGGTGCCGCCAGCTCTGAGGTCCCGATTTCGATCCCCGGACGGGTCAATGTAGAAAAACACTTTTCTTCATTGTCTCGGGTCTGTTTGTGGTACCTTCGTTGTCTCGGATTCCATAACACAAGTGCTTTAGCTGCTTACTTTGGATTCGGAGCAATGTATGTCCAGATTTATTAATTTAATTAAAAAACTATGAAACTAAAATAAGGTTGTCCGGCTTTTTCACTCTAATGTTTTTCGGGTTTTAGATCTGGAAATCCTAGGTATGATGATGAGAATAAATGAGTTTATTTATAATGTGGTTTCCGACTATACAGCAACCACATTTCGTAGGACACTTGTCAAAATTACCTTGGATAGCTAACTAGAGTGGAAGAAGAGGTAAGCCGGTATAATAATATTTCGGGACATCTCACACACGGTCATCTGATCCCTAACTAGGCAGAGCCTGTAATATAGTGACCAGACTACTGATAAACATACTTATATATTTGTAAATACATACATACACACAGACACAGAACAAATGATCATGCTCATAACACTACAAAGATTTGTCCTGGGTGGGAATCGGTTCCACGACCTCCGGACTAGCAGTCAGAGTCACTAACCACCAGACCAACAGAAAGAATGGTTACACTTGTACAGGACAACCGGTACCGGCTATCCGGCAACCAGGAATCTAAAAAGTTCTTTACAGACATTTTTATCAGTCGCAAGTGATATTTTGTGGAGATTTCTATTGTTTTATTTCTTATGTCGCAACGATTAGGTAGACATCTTATCATAGTTTAACTATCATGTGTTATCTTGCGGCAACCAGGTGTTCAGATATAATTTTTTACTGTCTCTGTATAGCTGACGATTTTTAAGTCTATGTTGTAAAGTTTTTACCAGGAAAATTTACTTCCTTTTCTACTTACTTCCTTATTTTTAAATCCGAAAGTAACTCGACGTGTGTAACGCAATCACGACTAAACTATTGAATCCATTTAAATGATTTTTGGTACAGAGATAGCCTAGAGACTGAGAAACGACTAGCTACTTTTTTCCGCGATACCCAACACCCACGCGAAAGGAGTCGCGTGCTGCATCTAGTCAATTTATAATTTACTGAAAAACGTACACAAGAAAAATAAAGTAACATTTTAAATACGTGTGTCAATGAGTCATCCAATAATAGAAATAAACACCTGTTGGACTTGGACAACTAATTTCTAAGAAAATATTGTTAAATGACAATGGATGTGTATATTAGAGGAAGCTTGAAAGTAGCGCCCATGAATTAAAAGAGTAATGTGCGACTCACATTATTGGTAGGCTTTAAAAAAAAACGAGTTCTTAATCCAATGTATGCTATTATATTCAGTTGTGTCTATCTACTGATGGTCATAGATAATAAGCTGTCTTAATCTATGACTCAGAAAAAGTAATCTTGACTTCAGGAAATTCCACTTGAAACTCGAGTAGCTATCGTATAATCCCTGCTAATATGAATACCTGAATATGTGTCATTGTTTGTCAATAGTTAAATGGCTCTATATGATACGTAAACATAATCTACATTAATTTTTATGCTCACAAACAGCCCCCGTAGTCAAGTAATATTGATGATAGAAATCGCTTAGATGACATCTAATATATCACCATCATCATCATGTCAGCCTATTGCCGTCCATTGCTGAACGTAGGCCTCTCCTAAAGAGCGTCAACCATCTCTGTCTTGGGCAGCCCTCATCCATCCACTGCCAGCCACCTTTTTCAAATCGTCGGTCCATCAAGCTGCAGGATGTCCTACGTTACATTTGCCTTAACGCGGTCTCCACTCTAGAACCTGTCTGCTCCATCGACCATCTATCCGTTTGCAGACATGACCGTCCCACTTCCACTTCAGCGTGCTGATTCTGCGAGCAATATCGGTGACTGTAGTTCTCTGGCGAAAGACTTCATTACGAATTTTATCCACCAGTGATCATCGCTCTCTCCATTGCTCGCTGAGCAACATTGGATTTGTGAACCAGGCCTATGGTCTCCATGTTTCGCCTCCCTACGTCATCACCGGTAGGACGCACTGGTTAAAGTCCCTGGTCTTAAATCTAATGTATGGGTATGACATTTCGTTTCGGTAAGTCACGTGACTTGGACTTGTCACTTCCATACATTTGAGGGATTCGATCAGCGTAAACGCTTGTGGAAATGATACTGAGGGTGCTGATCAGATCTTCCGCTGATCTGATTGGCTGTCTAGTGAACATAGCTTTTCATAATCATCTCTCCGACACTAGATGTCGCGGAAAAGCGATACTGGCCTTTAAATAGCTTCCAGATCTTGGTTTCCAAAATTCTCTTAAGAGTTGGTAACCTCTGCAGAGCCTAAATGTGGTATAATGTAGCGTGAAACTTAAAAACACTGAAATTTCTTCTTCGTCGTTACACTCTTGGCAGAGTGATCGTGGTCGAAATATCTATATGCCTATGTCCAGCAGTGGACGAATATAGGCTGATGATGATGATGATTCATGTATCTGTAGGGTTCCGTAACTCAAAACGAAATAACGGAAGAGTCCTTCCTTTAGGTACAAACTGCAGTATCGTTTTTTCGTCTGTATGATGTCATCACAGCTTCAAAGGGCTGTGGACCTAAAAGATTTTTTAAATTTCAATTCGATACCTCTACGCATACCTCCCAACATAGAGTCTATATAGACGGTCGGACTCTAGCCACTACACCAGATATGACGATCACGACCACTCTGCCAAGAGTGTAACGACGAAGAAGAAGAAGACGGTTGGACAAACAGATGGACAACAAAGTGATCCTATAGTGGTTCCGGTTTTTCCTCTTGAGGTATGGAATCTTTTTTAAGACATAGCTGATGCCCAGAATTTGTGAATAATACTATTGTGTAATATTATAGACGTACGTGTTTTGATAAAAGATCTTATTATCAATAGTTATGGCGCTCTCTTATCTTCACAGTTGGAATTATATAGCCGATATGATAGTATTACTAGAGATGATCGGATTTTGATTAGATCACTGTTTATATGTGTTAAGTTATAGCATTAGGGAAAATACGGGTATTTGTCATGATAGGTAATAGTTTTTTATAAGTATTTTTTTCAATGTCTTGTTTTTGGATAATAGAAAAATGTAAGACACGTATCTATTTGCTATTGCGTTATAACGAATATCTACTTAGAAAAAGCTAATTTAAGATAAGAACTGAGGGCTTGCTACATCAGTTGTACATATTTAGAAAAGGACAGACAAAAATTAGAGCTGTCAAATTTAGTTCCAAATAAAATTCTCATACAATTTGGCGACAAGTAAAAACGTGTACTGTGATGTTCAAGGCGAAAACTAGTTTGACATTTCTGATTCAGTTTTAGATTCGCTTATTGTTTGTCACTTTACGGATTGTTGATCAATGCTCATTCCTTCTCTATATGAGAAGAAGCCTGTGTTCAGTAGTGGGAGTGGGACGTTTATAGGTCGGTATTATATTGTTTGTCACAGGTGGAAGTTCAGTCTTTAGAATATTATTTTAACAAGTATCACTGTAACATACCTACCCATGACAATGTAAGTTATTGTCTGTTGCCGTCCTTTTCTCACGCTTGTATTAGTACAAGACAGTAATAGTTTAAATTTAGTTTTGCGTACAGAGGAGTCATCACCACTTACGGACTAAATTTTAATCCTAGTGTCGCGGGGGTTTCACAAACATCAAACAAAGAACACCCAGACTTGGAACAAGCATTTGTGGATCACACAAATGCTTGTCTCATGCGGGGATCGAGCCCGCAGCACGTCGCGCACAGTGGTAATCAGCGTGGTGACCTATACTACTCGGCTATCGTGCAGTCTAAGTAAATATTTTTTTAGTCTTAGTCTGCAATCATAGAAAGAAATAGAAAAAAAAAATCTTAATATCTCCTCCATTTAAGACAGGTGATTCTGAGTCATAACTTATTATGATTGAAAGTTGTTTGATAGTGATCTCAATGTCTACGTGATAATCAACACGCATTACATAGACGGTATTCAAGTAATGATTAATTCATATACCAACATTAAGTAGTGGATTTGTTGTTGTGGTTATCTTTATATGAATGAAGAGAGCTTGGTAAGATAAGTTCTATCAACCTACTGTAGTCGTAAAAACCTAATTTACTGTAAAAACAAGGCAGGCTCTCGTGATGGTACCTAGTAAGGGGGCGTTCATAAAATACGTGAGGTGTTTAAGGCGGGGAGGGGGTGTCTCAGCAAATATCACGCAATTTTTTTCTGATAGAAACAAAAAAAATATATACTATTTTCGTCCATTTAATCCAGATTGTACATGCTTAAGTTAAATTTTTATTACACTTATAATTAAACTCTCAGCAATATTGATTACTAAGTAGTCTTAACTAGTCGTAAATGAAAGCACGAAGCAATTTCTTTTTGTTACAATAACAATCCAACGCGTTTACGTAAGAAACCCACATTTTGAAAAATCTCACGTGAGTTTGGGGGATGGGGGAGGGGGTTGAATAAAATCTCACGACATCTCACCAGGGGGGGAGGGAGGGATAGAAAATTAAAAAAAAAAACACCTCACGTAATTTATGGAGGTCCCCTAACTAGAAAAACTAACAAATCTCTCTCCAGTAGTGTCTTTTTACCGGCAAGGTATAGAGAGTGAGCCTATATCTTTATACAGAATGGAGTTTTCATGAGGTTATTTGTCATGTCATTTTGGAACCGCGCACCTAGAATCTTTATGATAATTATTTAAGGATTCAACGGTTTACTCACGCGCATTCTCGAGATCGCCCGCCACCGCCGCGTCAGCTCATGATGAAGGACTCCTATTGAGTCTGAAACTAGTTGGGCGATCCCGAGAATGCGCGTGAGTAAACCGTTGAATCCTTAAATAATTATGAATTCGTCTCACGGAAGTTATTATAATAATCTTTATGATTCGTGATTTTGAAGTTTCTTCAGTGTCTTTTTCAGGTTTATGAAAAAACGTTCTATATGTTCTGCCCATGACTGATATATTTATTGAGATAGGCCAGAAACTCGATATTTTTATCATTATTTATGCGGATTAAATAGATTAGATAACTGTGATTGTATACATTGATGTCTCATTATTTTTGTCGCATTATTACTTTACAATGATCAGCTTCTTGATAATTATATTAATCGAATTTGATATAGCAGTGTTGATTATTATTTACACGTGAATTTGTTTTTATCTATGGATCGAATTCCAGTGGAGCAAGATTCCAAAATTTTCCTCTGCCTCCAATCTAGGGTTTTTTAAGAAATAAGTACCATAAATTATTCCATATTGTCCTGAAAATCACATCAAGACAATTAGATGTTTTTTCATTATTAGTTAAAAAAAGGAGAATATATTTTGAATCAGGATTTCTATTAATGTGGGTTGCACGCCACTAGAATTCTTGTTAACCCCTCGTGCTAAGCTAATGGCTTGTTTTACGAGTGGGCTCACTTCGGTAGTGCGAAGAGTTCGAATCGGCAAAACTCCTCCGAAACGGCTGGACTGTTTCTTTTTACCGTGATAGCCAAGTGCCAACGCGCACGCGGGCGGAACCGCAAGCAAAAGCTATTCTACTATATAAAACAACGTCGGGTTTGATATAACACTGATAAGTCGAGAACCTAGACCGATTTTCATGATTCTCGTTTTCGCTCAAAATATCTTGTGATATTACCATAGTTACATTATGTTGTATTGAACCCATTTGCAAGAAAACTAATTGACAATTAGCACTTGTATATTTCGCTGGTGTTAGCTAATTTGAATAATAGAGAGAACTGTGGTTGTGACGTGGTTATTTCTTTATATTGACTGCACGGATAGCCGAGTGGTATAGGTCACCACGCTAATTACCACTGTGCGCGACGTGCTGCGGGCTCGATCCCCGCATGGGACAAGCATTTGTGTGATCCACAGATACTTGTTCCAAATATGGGTGTTCTTTGTGCAGTAATTTGAATGTTTGTGAAACCCCCCTACCTAATACTTTGTTTCAGCAAAGGATTAGATTGCTGTATTTTAGAATTAACTTAGAAACTCTTCAAACGTGAAGATTACACGTTTTTATTGTTTAATTTTCATGTTGTTGATAATTACTCTTTAATATCAGTTTAATTAGAAAGCCCAATGTATGCTCAACTACCTAGAACAAAAAATATAAAAAAAGACATTTCTTAAAAAAAATCCTAGGCCAGTAAATTTAGCTGTATTTATTAAATACTAGCTGCCCGGACAGTCTTCGTTCTGTCAAAAGTAAATAGAAAAAATTAATTAGTAATATGTAAAAATTTTCGAGTAATCAGTTATTGTATGATGATAAATGATTAAAACCCATAAAGTAGCCAATTGGTCCAGCCATTCTTGAGTTATGCGCTTACCAACATTAATTTTTATTTATACAGGTAGAAGATTTCAACAATCCACACCAAAATGATCGGACCTCGTACTCCAGCTACAAAACAGACAAATTTCTGAACGCACCTAGGTATAGTGCTACTATCTCTTCTGACCCGGTGTCCAAATCTGAAACGACAAGAGGTCAGCTCTATTGTCGTTTTAGAAATAATAATCGTTTTATTGGGTTATTCCCAAGTTTCATAGGTAGGAACAGTTTTTTTACTTATTATTTATTTATGTTTTACACCTTTTAAACCTTCCCTGGACTTCCACAAACATTTCAAGTTCAAAATCAGCTAAATCGGTTCAGCCGTTCTTGAGTTTTAGCGAGACTAACGAACAACAATTGATTTTTATATATATAGATTGATTCCCTCTATTCCCCAATAACCATTGGTTCACTACTTACGAGACACCCTGTATACGATTAATGTACAACTTCATATTGTACAACTTCAAAAACCTTTAAGGCTGCCTTCACACTAGCGTTTGTCCAGCGTAGGCGTTCGATGAATGTATGCACAGCGCAGACGTCGCGCACACGCGGCGCTAGCGCAGCGTACTGATTGTTCCAGTTGAGAAGCGGCGACAACGCGACGCACGCGCCGCTTTTTCGCGGCGTTTGCGCTGCGCATACGTTCATCGAACGCCTACGCTGGACAAACTCTAGTGTGCAGGCAGCCTAAGTGATATTTTATTGCGATGTAATTTCCTATGTCGCGTTTGTGAATTCAATCTTCGAAATCGAGGTTAGTCAATCAATTTTGTCGTCCATCTCACAAACAATGTATTTCATAATGATTCCATTTCTTAGACAACGAGTTTGTTAGTTTATGAGTAACGAATGATGAATGAGACTGTATCATCAATTGGTGTTAATTGTCTGGTAAGAGACGAATCATCTTCTTTATGTGTAAGAAGAATCTATCATGAGTATGACTATACAGGATTACTTTTATTTAAAAGGAGTGTGTATATTCTACGAGGTAATCAGGTGCATAAAACTGAAAATCATCTTTTCATACGAAGATAAGTCACGTGACCTGTCACTTTGTATGAAAAGTTCATTTCCCATTTTAAGATTTCGACCTATGTTCCTTAGGAAAAGTTGTTCAGTTTTATGCACCTGATTACCTCGTTGAATATACGCACTCCTTTTAATTTTTTATACAATGATACATCTACTTTGAGCTGTTTTAAAAATACGTTAACAATTATTATATTATATGATTATAATATGATTTTACTTTATAAAAACACTAGCTGTTGTCCGCGGTTCCTATTCTTTTCTAATAAGAAATTAAAGCCTATATTTCTTAGATATAATACAGCAGTCTAATAATCGTTCAATTTTTTTTATATCGGTCTAGTTTTTCAGTTTATTTGTTACAAACATGATTATGATAATAAGATTATTTCCTCTTTATAAAATTAGTATAGAAGATAGATGAAAACCTTAATTAAACTTCTTCGTTGATGAGGAGGATGAGTCGCCCGCCGGCGGATCTTTCACACGTAGTGTAGTAGTATGAGAGACTACCGGGCGACCGAATCGACCGCTCACTTCGAGCTGGTGTACTTGGTGACGGCCTTGGTTCCTTCACTGACAGCGTGCTTGGCGAGCTCCCCGGGTAGTAGGAGTCTCACCGATGTCTGGACCTCCCTGGACGTGATGGTCGATCTCTTGTTGTAGTGGGCGAGACGCGACGCCTCCTTGATAATAAAAACACGATTATATTTACTAAGTAATTTCCTTATAGATTATATTTTTCATCAAAACAATGATTTTATTTTTTTAACACATTATAAAATTGATGAGAATTTTAATTAGTGTTTACTTTGTTTTCCTTATATGCCATGTTCAACTTTCGTGATAGTAACAACTCAGTAAGGTTCATATTCATATATTTTATTTACTTTCCACAATGTTTTAACAGGTGTTACAATGGCTTATAGCTATAGGACAATCATGGACCCTGTTAGGGCACAGCAATATCAGGCATTTAATGCCAGTAGGTTACATACTTATCTTTCAACTATTTATTAACATAATATTACTCTATCTAAAATATTACGGCATTCATAATTTTAGTTCTCATAATTTTTATTTTTGGCCTTGCCTTTTTGGTTGAAATCTACCGTAATTGGGTATTTGACATTTTTTTGAAGTGAAACTTCTTTATCGACGTATGGGAGAAAGTCACGTGATGAAAATCGTCACGTTTTTCGGTTACGCGCCATGTTGCTTTTTTTATCGAAGTTTAGTATAGTGACGTAAAGAATATAATGTAATCTTTATATATATAATTCTTCTGTGAGTGTGTATGTGACTGAACTCCTCCTAGACGGCTGGACCGATTATAATGAAATTTGCTGTGTGTCGTCAGGTGGATTCGAGGATGGTTTAGATTCACAATTTGGTACAATTTGAAATGTATTTTTGTTTAATTTTTATCATTTATTAACATCGCGATTATTGACATTAAAAACGTAAGTAGGTAGTTGCCATGACGACCAAATTTTGTTGTTTTAGTACGATTTACTATCCTCCAGATCCTCCTCCATAGAGGTTATTTAACAATTAAATAAACAAGGTTGTCAAAACTCCTTGCAATGATATTAAAACTGTTTTCTTCTTTAAATATCAGGCTCGCAGACTTTTATGTTTTTTTTTCGTTTGTCTATTTGGTAGGTCTGAGCCTTCGTCTGAGAGTAGGTCGTAGGTTATATTATGATAAACAGGATGGATTTTTTATTGCCACCATAAAGAAAGAGAGAAAGTACTCTCAATACTGAAGAATAGCAAATTAGACTCAAAGAAAACATTCTTTTATTTTTTAAAAGAAATAAATCTGCATTAAATTGATGTTTGAAAATACGCTTTGCGGACCGGGAATCGAATGGGCTAAAATGCGAAAAACTAGCACCGTGTATTTTTTGGCATCAATCGATATTATATATAATTCCAGTGTCATGATGTTTGTCGGGGATGAACTCCGAAACTACTGAACCGATTTTAATCAAATTTGCACACCGTGTGCAGTTTGATCCAACTTGAAATATAGGATAGCTTACATCACATATATAAAAAAAAATTGAGACCGCGGGCGGAGCAGCGGGAAACAGCTAGTATATGATAATAATAACAACAATATATTAGTTTTGAAGTTTGGTTTGAAAAAAGAATAACAATATATTAATTTGAGAGTGATAAAATAAAAAGACTTGTTCAAATTTAAGTGAATTAACAAGAAAAGTGAGAGTGATTATATATTTCGTTTTATAAATTCAACACGTATGAGCATGATTTTAATATTTATTTGAGGTTAACCTCACTTTTTGATTGTAAGTATCAGTGAATGTATATAAATCTGTTAAAATTAGCACGTATAAATAAATATGACTGTAAATCTAGTGAACATTATTAATTCTAAAAACAATAAAAAATATAAATTAAATAATAATTTAAAAATAAAACAAAAAACGATTAGAAAATAAAGAAGTTTCACTTCTTACCTGTGTACTCTGGTACACGCACATATTTTTTTTTATTTCATAAATCAAAAAAATACTTCAAACTACCTATAACGAATTTTAAAAACGACACCCTAATTCATTTTCTTTTGAGCTATTTACATTCCAATATTGCTAATTTGACAGAGATAGCGATAATGTTTGGTGACGTCAATATTCAGTTCTCCATACTAGTCGGCTGCCCCGTACAAGTCGTCGTTTTGCGAAAAAAAGATAGAGCATGCGACATCAACTAACTTTAAAAAAGTTGATAACTTATATAATTGTGTATATATTTTTGTATTTTTTCGCAATTTTGCTTCAATTTACGACTATTATTAGAAACATTTGTCAGAAATCAATTTTTCGATACTAGTCAAATACCCAATAGCGCAGGCTTGGACTGCTTCACCCCGGATCTAACAAAGACATAAGAGACTTCAGCCAGAGCAAAAAGGAAACCGATATGTTAGTTATTGCCCGCGGCTCCGCTCGCTTAGTGTCAGTCATCGCGTTAAAAGACAAACTTTTCCTTTCTTAGGATTCAAGCTTATCTTACTGGCCTGTTGGTCTAGTGGTTACGGTTAGTGACCCTGAGTGCTTCGATTCCCATCCAGGACAGATATTTGTGTGATGAGCACGATCATTTGTTCTGTGTCTGGGTATTATTTATCTATAATTATTTAAGTAGTATATATTTAATATATTTAAGTCGAACTGGAACTCCAGTTCGACTCGCGACACCGCCGCCGCCGCGTCAGCTCATGATTAAGGACTCCTATTGAGTCTGAAACTAGTCGGGCGTTCCCGAGAATGCGCGTGAGTAAACCGTTGAATCCTTAAATAATTATGAATTCGTCTCACGGAAGTTATTATAATAATATTATTTATCTATATTATGTATGTACTTATAAATATATAAGTATGTTTATCAGTTTTCTGGTTGCCATAGAAGGTACAGGATTTGCCTAGTTTGGGATCAGATGGCTGTGTGTGAGCTGTCCCAAGATATTATTATATTATTATTACACAAAATTTTATCTAAATCTTTAGTGGACTTTCGTGTTTGTACCGTGTATGCGTTGATGATAGGAAAACTTTTAAAAAGTAGATTAATAACAATTTGTGTAAAAAAACGCCTTTAAGTTATAACAATAAGGTCGATTTTTATTCGCCTTCACGGTTTTCCCGCCGTCGAATCATGAATGAGTAGTTTATCATTTAATAGTCAAAGATAATGCAAGGAAATTGTAAATCAAATATTTAATATTATCAGATAAATATTAATATTGACACAGGTGTTAGTGATTACTAAAAAAATATATTAAGTACAAGCTGTTCCCCGCGACTCCGCCCGCGGTACCTATTTTTTTAGTAAAATATATCCTATGTTACTCAGGGTGAATGTAGCTTTCTAATGGTGAAATAATTTTTGAAATCAGGACAGTAGTTTACTATACAAGACAAAAGTCAGGATTCTATATCGCGTGTCATGGTCACGGACAGATAGTCTTCCCGTGACCATGATGAAAATATTTGACCATGACCTTTGTATTTGACCATGACACCTGCAAAGGTTTTAAGAGATCGGAAACTAAAATCCAAAATAAACCACGATGGAATCCCTTTGATAAATCGTTTTAACAAAAATATACATTTCATAACAAGTCAACATCCATAGCATTAGTCTTTCAAAGCGGCGGTAGCCTAATGGCTAAGGCGGGTTCGAATCCCACCCATTCTACCAACGTGAACCCACTCGTAACACAAGCATCTTAGCTTAGCACGAGGGGTTAACGAGATCACTAGTAATGTGCGATCCACATTCCTAGTATTCTTTTATAAAAAAAAACGTGTGGCACTCGGGGACTGCCGCGGTAAAGCTATTGCATGTGTGTGGCATTTTATAGATAATGATGGTTACCTATACACCTATATACTTTCTTACAAACAGCTGCTTACGTATTCGTCCGATTTAGCAGCTCGTCTCGGACCGTGCGTGCTTCGTACAGTCGTACCATACACGTTAAGCGAACGCTCGGCCGAGCTACATGGTAGACGGAGTGGGGGGTGTTAGGTTTTTTTCGTTACGGAATTTCTTGATTCGGTCGCCGCGCTCAAAGCCCGCGATAAAAGCTATGCAATTGCTTAAAAAAAGTTTTGGTTATTGATACTTACTTTTCTTTTGTCCACAGAGAAATACCCTCAGATAAAGAAGCTGTTCGGCTATGACCCCATGTTCAAATGGGTGGTGATCGCCATGGTCCTCATCCAGATCATCTCGCTGCCGTTCGTGGTACAACTCAGCTGGCCCATGATGCTTGTAGTCGCCTACTGCTTTGGAGGAGTCATCAATCACTCCCTCATGTTGGGTAAGTCCATCCTAAATAATTACTAATGCTAACGTAACCACCACCATGAGTCAAAAAGGAAATTATGACGTTTCTCCTGACTCTTCTGCCTAGCTTTTTCCGAAGATATGTTGGATTTGGCTGCCAGTCTTACCGGATTTAGCTAAATACCGTATTTTGTATGTAGCGAACTTCCTATCTGAAATCCACAACCCATTGCTGGGTAATACAGTATCCCATAGTAAGGCTGGTTGTCAGAATTGTAATGACTTAACGACTCAACCTTTTAGAAACCAGAGTGTACCCTGTCTTCGCCTCTTTTTTGGGCGTTAGGTAGATTTATAAGAGCCTCTTAATGTTAAGATTCGTTTGAGTATTCTGGGACATGTCTGTCTGTTTAGCTTTCACGGCTAAATAATGCAACGTATCTGATCTAACTTCAAAAGGCGATGGATGTGAATTTTTTGTATGTTCTTCTCTAGTGATTGTAGATCAATTTAATGGATATCCTTAGGATCTCTTATATAAATCAAAATAAATTGAAAATGCACGTATTGTCACGGACATTGCATAGTTTGTACTTTCCTGCAATTAATTTGTTATTGACTTAGTCTGAACTCCAAGGAAGGATATTGGCTACTATTACCACCATCCACATCGTAGTGGCCTAGCGGTTCAATGACCGGATTTACATGCACATGGTTACAGGTTCGAACCCAGGCAAGTACCAATGTGACTTTTTCAAAGTTATATGTACTTTCTTAATCATTCTAAGACATCATTGACAAACGGTGAAGGAAAACATCGTGAGGAAACCTGGATTTCAAAATATTGGAATCTGAAATCTCCAACCCGCAATGAGCAAGCGTGGTGAACAATGCTCATCCCTTCTCTATAGGGAAAGAGGCCTGTGCCCAGTAGTGGGACGTTTATAGGCCGGTTTATTATTATATCTATTATACCACCATCCAAGCGAGGGTATCCGATACGAATGCTCGGAATCCTAGTTCTGAATAAAGTAGACCATTAAACTAGTTTTATGCAACTTTAAAACACCGAATCACAATGAAATTTATAAACTACCAATAAAACTTATTACGATTACACGTGCAATTTTTTTTACCAATACTTAGCCGCGTGTAGATTTAAAATATTATTGAATTACCAAGTGAAATGGGCTGTGGAGATCAGAGGCAGGCGCTCTATATTATACAGTACTAGCTGCCCGGACAGACTTCGTTCTGTCAAAAGTAAATTAATTAAGGTAATTCCCGAGTTTAGGAACAGTTTTTCTTTTACTTATTGTTTATGTTTTACACCTTTTAAACCTTCCCTGGACTTCCACAAACATTTCAAGATCAAAATCAGCTTGATCGGTTCAGCCGTTCTCGAGTTTTAGCGAGACTCACGAACAGCATTTGATTTATATATATAGATAGAAGATAGATAATAGATTGAGCAAAATTCGGTGAGACAGGATGCAAATCCCAACATATCTTGGAAAAAGGCTAGACAGATGATGAGTCACTGATGGCGAATTACTGAAACCTTAATTAGTTTTGAGTCGCCGTTAAGTCTCATGCTGTCTCTGTCATTTTAAGGTGTAATGTAGCAACAGAGCTGTACATGTTGCTTAATACTGGTCCGATAAAATTTGATTCGAGTCCATCGACACGAATAGATGAAAATAAGAGCGTCTTAAAATTGAGTCGAGTTTGATAATTCGAGGTCGAGCGACTAAAACAGATCTCGACTACTGTACTGTACAGGAGTTATTTAAAAAGAGTGCTTATATTTAACGAGGTAATCAGGTGCATAAAACAACAACTTTCCCTAAAACATAGATCGAAATCATAAAATTGAAAATCATCTTTTCATACAAACATAAGTCAAGTGACCTGTAACTTACCATGAAAAGTTAATTTTCAATTTTAATTTCGAACTATGTTCCTTGAGAAAAGTTGTTCAGTTCTATGCACTTGATTATCTCGTAGATACGCACTCTTTTTAAATTATTCCTGTATAGTAAAAATAGGCAGTCGCCCGAAATGGCTACAGTTATGTTCTCGGGGTTTTCACTACGAAAACTATGGTACCTAAACGTATTATCGGTAGCTGAAACTGTTTTGGCATTGCTTCCTATCGGCGCACGGAGTAATGGTATGATAACATCCTCTAACATCCACGGACACGCTACGCTTAAACTTCAAACGCTTACAAGCCGACTCACGCAGCTACGTGGGCTTAGAATTCGTTCACCGCGTACTCTGCAGTGGAGCTTTGCCTTTAGGCTCATATGTTTATGAATAAGACGATGTAGTACCGGCTACTGTTATTGTAACAAACTTCAAACAAAACTATTATTGGATACCACCGTACAAGTGTTACTGGTAATTTTCCGGTCGTCATAAGCTGATTGTTTCAATTAAAGACTGTTTTAAATAAACCTACCTTAGTCAAATTGAAGCTAATTGGAAGCCGTACGGTTTGACGGATAATATTGGTTAATCCGCGCTCACCGTGGTCGGGCAGAGGATCAGTGACTTGTAAACATACCCGAGACCCTCTTTACCTCGGAGAGCACGTTAAGCTGTTGGTACCGACTGTCATATAGTGATTTTTGAAAGTAGTTAAGTCATTATTGACTGACCTGTTGGTCTAGTTGTTAGTGACCCTGACTGCTTAGCCGGAGGTCGTGGGTTCGATTCCCACCCAGGACAAATCAATGTGTGATGAGCACGATCATTTGTTCTGTATCTGGGTGTTATTTATCTATAATATGTATGTATTTAGAAATATATAAGTATGTTTATCAGTTGTCTGGTTGCAGCAGCATGGTACAGGCTCTGCCGAGTTTGGGATCAGATGGCCGTGTGTGAGATTGTCCCAAGATATTAAGATATTATTATTATATTACAATTCTGACAACTTTTTTTTTAAGATTCCTAGCTATGTGTTTCGCACATTACTAGTAATCTTGTTAACCCCTCGTGCTAAGCTAAGATGCGTGTGTTACGAGTAGGTTCACGTCGGTAGTGTAATGGGTGGGATTCGAAACCGCAACCACATGATCGCAAGTCCGACGCCCTAGCCTTTAGGCTACAGCCGCTTCAAAATTAAACCCTTAACATTCTAAATTATAGTTCAAAGGAACCTACAACTTCGTTAGGACTTGTTATCATTAACTGAAGAGCTCTTATCTATGCCATTATCATTGATGAGCCGTTTATTAACATGTTACAGAGTAATCTGTAACATGTTAATAAACAAAAAAAAGTACTTAATATTTAAGCGATATTAACAGTAATAGTATAATCGAGTATGTGAAATCGATTGTATAGTGGTTAACTCAAATGTCTCCACTTTTGTAGAACCGATAATAGGGCCAATTCGGATTCTGGTGATTTCTGACCGACTTTTTCTAGGCCGTGTTCGTTGTGCAAACAGTAGGTTCTATTTTTCACTATTTTTAATTATTTCATTTGGTGACAAATAAAAACGTGTGCTCTAAAAACACTGATGTTCAAGACGAAAACTAGTTTGACATTTCTAAGTTAGTTGTTATCTGTTGCCGTCCTTTTCTCACGCTTTATGTTAGTAAAAGACAGCAATGGTTTAAATTTAGTTTAGTTTGCGTATAGGGGAATAAGCACCAATAGATACGTTTTTTTTTTCTTTTTTCAAAACAATTAAATTTGACAAAGATAAGGCGCGTTAACGGACTTATGACGTCATAGTAGGGGAAAATAGCACCCACAACAGACATGGCGAGCCCCCACTTCTTAACTTAAATTCGCTGTATCTGAGTAGATATTCGTTATTTCGAAAAAGCAATCGCATTTTATCTGATTCGTTTTAAAATACACCTATTCATCCCCGATCGGCGACCGGTCGCCGCATTACAATACAAAATCAATTGTGTCTCATTAGAGAGATTAATCTCTATACTATAATATTATAAAGCTGAAGAGTTTGTTTGTGTGTGCGCTTATCTCAGGAACCACTGGTCCAATTTGAAAAATTCTTTCACTGTTAGATAGCCCACTTATTGAGGAAGACCTTAGACATAATTTGCTGCGATAAGTTACGCCCATGCGGGCGAAGCCGCGAGCAAAAGCTAGTATTTAATAATGCAGTTACTTTTAAGAGTACTTGAAAATATTATTGAGGCAAGGTTCCTTAAAGGTTAACTTAAACAGATAGTATTGTTTTATTAAGTATGTAATATCCTCTTCAAAATGTGGGTCAACAATTCTCTGAAGCGGCAATAGTACTCAAATGGCTGCAAAAGTAAGGTCCTTAGATAATGAAGTGGGAAGTAATCCTACTAATATTATAAATGTGAAAGTGTGGATGTTTGGAAGTTTGTTACTCAATCACTCAAAAACGGCTAACCGGATTTAGATTAAATTTGGCATGCATGTAGCATTGACATGGAAAAGAATATAGGTTACCTTTTATCCCGATTACTTAAGTAGTTCCCGAGGGAAAATTGAAAATTGTTTCCGAGCTAAGCTGGGGGCAGACAGCTTTGAAATTTGGTATTTTTCTCTATTACAGCGCAAGCTATAACACGGGTGAAAATTTTATTCCATTTTTCATTACTTTCACATTTTTGGACCCAATTCTTAAGTCCACGCAGACGAAGTCGCGGGCAGAAGCTTGTAAATAATAAACTTTCCATTGGTTTTAATGTTTATTCTGCTATTCGGAACGGAGACAAATCAAGGATCATGGAAATCGGTCCAGCCGTTCTAGGGGTATAAGTGTTTTAACAAACCCGACTGGTTTATTTGTAAGATATCAAAAATATACTTACTTTTGACAGGTATGTTGGTCTAGCGGTTAGTGATCTTGACTGCTAAGCCGGAGATCGTGGGTTCGATTTCCAATTAGGACATATCTTTGTGTGATGCGCACGATCATTTGTTCTGTGTCTGCTGGGTGTTATTTATCTAATGATATGTATGTATTTATGAATATATAAGTATGTTTATCAGTTGTCTGGTTACCATAGTACAGGCTCTGCTAGTTTGGGATCAGATGGCCGTGTGTGAGCTGTCCCAAGATATTATTATTATTATACTACAAGTTCTATCGTAATCTAAAACGGCACTAATAACTTTCATAATGAGCTAGTTACTCAATATTGCTAATTAAGACAGAGAGAGAAATGTCGTAGTGGCCGAGCGGTTCAATGGCCGGATTCGTATACACATGGTTGCAGGTTCGCACCCAGGCAAGTACCAATGTGACTTTTCAAAGTTCTATGTACTTTCTTAATTATTCTAAGACATCATTGACAATCCTTGAAGGGAAACATCGTGAGGATTTCAGATTCCAATAATTGGAATCTGAAATCGCCAACCCGCACTCTTCTCTATATGAGAAGAGGACTGTGCCCAGCAGTGGGTTATTTATAGGCCAGTATTATTATTAGACTCGGTTACCAGTGCAGTCAGTTTTTAAAATATTTTCAATATTTATCTGCAAGAGTACGATTCTAGGTAGAGTACATAATATACAGTTTTATTATTTGTGTTTCTGTGTGGCATTTGTATGTAAATAAAACCGGTAAATTTATGATAAGCGCATCGCAAGGTCAACCCTCAATGTCATGGCTTCTAAGATAATAGAATCATACGTGAATGAGAATTCTTTTACGTAACCTTTACCAAACTATGTTCGGATCAGCTTGCAATCTTACCAAATTCAGCTGATATATTTTACTTGGAGCTACGTACAGCTCTAATGCTACATTATACCTTAAAGTTACAGAGACAGCATGATATTTAACGGCAACTCAAAAGTAATTGACGTTTCAGTAATCGGCCTTCGGTGGCACACCTTTGTTTTTTGTTTTCGGGGGAAAACCTTCGATAGGCGCCCGGCCTTATGGGGATTAAGGCTGAGCAGTGTGGGATTTTAACCTCACTAAAACCACCCCGTTGGTCACCATCAGCACATGGAGGAGGGATCTGTTACCTCTTAAAAGACCAAACCAGAAACCCTCCTGTGCAACGCCTGTTATCACCTGCCTAGCCTTTTTCCAAGATATGTTGGGATTTGCAACCTCTTTCTTTTTTTTTCTTTTACTATTTTTTCTTTTAAAAACGACGCCCGCACTAAGGAATTTAATCCTTGTGTTGCGGGAGTTCACAAACATTCAAATCACATGCACAAAGAACACCCAGACTTGGAACAAGCATTAGTGGATCACACAAATGCTTGTCCCATGCGGGGATCGAACCCGCAGCACGTCGTGTACAGTGGTAATTAGCGCGGTGACCTATACCACTCGGCTATCCGTGCAGTCAGACTTTTGTTCAATACTGTACAATATAGAGCGACTGCCTTCTGATCTCCAAAACCTATTTTACTAGATAACACAGTAAGAATAGTAATGACTTTATGACTGCCAAATATTGAAGTATGACAGCCGGGTACAGTGACTTAACGTAGTATTCCAGGCACGAAGGTTTCTCGGTATGATTAAAAACGTCACCATGCACGGAGCAACAGCAGCGAGCGCGGCTTAACTTATATTAGCTTATTTACGTTCTTATAAAGCCCCTCTCAAACTTAAGTTACTGAGAATTATGACAAACTAGCTTCTGCCCAAGACTTCGTCTGCGTAGACTTCAGAATTGGGTCCAAGAAGAAATGAGAAATGAGAAAGTAATGAAAAATGGAATACAATTTTCACCCGTGTTATAGCTTGCGCTGTAATAGAGAAAAATAACCAAATTTCAAAGCTGTTTGCTTACGGCTTAGTTCGGAAACAATTTTCAATTTTCCCTCGGGAACTACTCGAGGAATCAGGATAAAAGGTAGCCTATGTTCTTTGCCATGTCAAAGGCTACATGCATGCCAAATTTCATCCAAATCCATTCAGTCGTTTTTGCGTGATTGAGCAACAAACATCCAAACGTCCAGACTTTCCCCTTTTATAATATTAGAAGGATTAGTAAGATTTACTTACTTATTAAGCCTCTCTCAAACTTAAGTTACTAAGAATGATGACAAATATTTGCGGTGAATCATAACTTCAAACAAGGGATCGGTAATGCGATAAAACAATAGTTTTATGTTCTACAGCTAATCAGGAAACTATTCTAGGTACTTATACATACATAGTCAGGCGATTGTGAAACCACGTATATACACTATACTGCATCGATTTAGGGTTATTAACGTAACTGTGGTGTGTGATGACGGATTCTTTTTTATTTTATTATTGTTATACAAGATAAATTATTCTTATTCGTAACATAAACTATCCTGAGATGTCCTTTATCTTCTATACAGGGTTATTTGTAAAACACCGGCAACCCCTTAAGAGGTCATTGTACTCAACATTTGACGAGTTATACGAACATAAATGTAGGGAACAGCTGTTTTTTTTTTCGCGAATTCAGTTATGGTCCCAAAGTAAAAGTTTTTCATAATGTTGAGTACAATGACCTCTTAAGGGGTTGCCGGTGTTTTACAAATAACCCTGTATATAATTACGTGAAGCGAAAACTCTGAAAACTCCTCAAACGCGGACTATGAAATTTCGTGCACTTATAGATTCTATGGAGAATTTATTCAATTTAAACAACATTACACACACTACCATACCATGTAGTTGACACATACACGCATAATATAGGTACTTACTTTGATAAATTGACAACATATTACAGATTAATCAAATAAATTAATATTTTTTTACTTCACTGAATATCAAACATGATGATGATTCACTGAACAAACCTATACATACTCTTTAAATTAAAACTACGTAAATCGTGAACCCCTTTTTCAAACTTGATATTATTAATAGGATTTTTATGTACATAGTCAAACGAATAATGGTCGATTTCCAATCACTTTCGGGCCTCTTGTTTCTTTAAAGACAAAACTTCAAATCAACAAAAGAACTTCAAAAGAGAGGGTTCGCAATTCAACTGTATGTTGTTCTGTACGTTACGCGAAATCCTCCCATATATATAGTCACGAGTTAGACAAACAGACAGTCAAGGTCGCGTTTCGTCAACGTAATTCATTATAAGTGAGGCGTCTTCGCTTTTGCTAGGCACTCCGCTACCGAGAGGAAATATTTACGTATACGTTATACAATATGCAACAAAACCCCTGTCCGATCCCTTAGACTATTATTCGGTATCGTACTGCGAACACATATACGTAGCTATTAAATGGATTGTATATATTTATTTTTCCTAATTGAAAATAATTAAATCAAAATAAAAACTGATCCACGGCAACAGCAACACTGACCGCTCCTCAAAGTTCACGTACTACTTCCTACAGTTTTGTGTCAAAGAAGCCGCCAATGCGAGACGGTTCATGAACTGTACCACGAGTTCGCCTTTATTGAATCAGACAGGGGTTTTGTTACATGTTGTATAAGCCCGTTCGTTATGCCGATTTTCAATAAATCCCACTAAAAAGTTCCAAAAAAGTCGCTTTTCAAGCAGTCTGATGCAGTTGGTTGCAGTTAGGTTAATTTATTGAATTAACCAAAATCCTACTGTTTTATTCCTCGCAGAAAGTCTCCGAGTTATTATTTCGTTCCATATTCCTAGATAATTTTCGTCTTTTACCCAAACTTTGACTAGTCCAAAATGCCTAGTGGTATCAAGTCCACCTTATGTACCATTTAGTACATGAAGTTTTTAAACAAACAAATAATAATAATATTTCTTTTTTTAAAGGTCTGGAGCCTAGAGGTCTCCCACCTTTGCCCAGCAGTGGGACTATAATTAGGATACATAAAAAAAAAAATTCTTTGTGCTACATTTTTGACAAAGTTTGTATTTATTTTTTCAGCCATCCACGAAATCGCCCACAACCTAGCGTTCGGTCACAATCGGCCGCTAGCCAACAGACTGTTCGGTTTCTTCGCGAACCTGCCGATAGGGATACCTGTATCTATCAGCTTCAAGAAGTATCATTTGGAACATCATAGAGTAAGTTACACTACTTTTAATATTTAAGTACTACCATATGACTTGACTGCCTCGTTGGTCTAGTGGTCGCAAGCGCGACTGCCGTGCACGAAGTCTCGGGTTTTGAAGGAGAAGGAGAAGAGGAACGAGCATTGATCACCCCATCTAGGTTGTTGACGCTCACGATGTTTTCTTCACCGTTTGTAAATAGTGTCTTGGAATAATTAAGAAAGCACACGCCTGGGTTCGAAACCGCAACCACGCAACCGCAAACCTGGTTTCCAAAAATTGGAATCCGAAATCACCCGCATTGAGCAAACGTGGTCATTAATGCTCATTCCATATCTATATGGGAAGAGGCCTGCGCCCAGCAGTCGGACATTTATAGGCCAGTATATTGTATATATTTTCTTTTCTAGTACCAAGGCGACGAAGTTATAGATACGGACCTACCAACATTATTAGAAGCGAAGTTATTCTGTACGACGGGAGGCAAGCTCCTGTGGCTGTTCCTACAGCCGTTCTTCTACAGCTTTCGTCCGTTGATGGTGAGGCCCAAACCGCCCACACCTATGGAACTCATCAATCTTGTGATACAGCTGTTCTTTGATGCTGTCATCATCAAACTTTACGGTGAGTGTTTTGAGCTGCTGCGTTTTGCATTTTCCAGATAACTTTATTTTGTCATGAGGGGCCATCCATAAATTACGTCACACGAATTTCGTGCTTTCTGACCCCCTCCCCTATCCTTGTCACAGCTGGTCACATTTGTGAGACCCTAATATGACGTCACATATTTACATCTAGGAATAATTATTGAATTAAAACGAGCAGTTCCGAAATATATTCTATTTCAATTCAATGATTTTGAATAAAATAACAGCACAACATGTTTGTTCGTGTTGTGCTTACTTAGATTAAAATAGATTTTGAAATGTGACGTCACGAAATTTAGGACCCCTTCCCACCCCCGTGTCACACAATGTCACACGACGTCGACCCCCTCCCTACCCCTTAACGTGTGACGTAATATATGGATTGCCCCTGATCACGTCTTTTAAATCAATGAGCGCCGGCTGCTTGCACGAATGTGTCACGTTCCGCATGAGTCGAGCGTGCAAGGAGAGCGCGGACCAAGTGATACGACTGTCAGCCATTAGTCGGTTAATTTAAAATCAGTTCAATCTGTGACCTTGAATTGATGACAAAAGTCAAAAATATCGGGTTTGACTGCACGGATAGCCGAGTGGTATAGGTCACCACGCTAATTACCACTGTGCGCGACGTGCTGCGGGCTCGATCCCCGCATGGGACAAGCATTTGTGTGATCCACAGATACTTGTTCCAAGTCTGGGTGGGTGTTCTTTGTGCATGTGATTTGAATGTTTGTGAAACCCCCGCGACACAAAGATCAAATTGCTTAGTGCGGGCGTAGTTATTAAAAAAAATCGTTATTCTTTTCAATTTAACAGCAATAAACACCTTACACTATCAATCTAAGGACATAGATTGAACTGATGCCAGATTCGTGCCCCTCACAGAATGGCATCATATAACATCATGTTGAAATGTGTAGGAAAAACCTATATTTACAATCATAATCTTTCATCAATATGTCGTGGAAATTTTGTTAGGCAATCGGAATTATCATTCAGATAACGAAATAAAGTAAATAATATTTTAGTACAATTTTATCCTGAAACAAAATGAGTAACTTTTAAGGAAAATATTATATTGACCACCCGACTGCACGTAGACGAGTAATATACGTCACCACTCTGCTTGAAAGACTCCTGGCTAAGTGTAAGGCTGCTATCACACTGGCGTTTTACGAGCGTTGGCGCTTGTCCAACGTCTGCGCAGCGCTAACGTTGCGGATACGTCTTCTGACAAACAGTCTTACCATGGAATACTGTATTACCTAGCAATAGGTTGTGCTTGTGGTGGTCAGATAGGCAGTCGCTTCATGTAAAATACGGTATTCAGCTAAATCCGGTAAGACTGGAAGCCGACCCCAACATTGCTTGCTAAAAGGCTAGGCAGTTGTTACAGGAAATATTACAAATAAAATGACAGCTGGTAGTGTACATCAAAAAGCATCTCCGTAACATACCCCAAGGGTGTACATTATTAGTTTAGGAATCTACATTTTTTTTTTCTTAAAAAAAAAAAACGACGCCCGCACTAAGGAATATAATCCTTGTGTCGCGGGGTTTCACAAACATTCAAATCACCTGCACAAAGAACACCCAGACTTGGAACAAGCATCTGTGGATCACACAAATGCTTGTCCCATGCGGGGATCGAGCCCGCAGCACGTCGCGCACTGTGGTAATTAGCGTGGTGACCTATACCACTCGGCCATCGGTGCAGTCGAAGATAACAAATAAAATTTTACTATACTAAATTAACTAAAATAAACTAAAAATTAAATAACTAATAAACACATTTTTATTTTATTTTTTAACGGTTTCTACTTTTTAATAAGTTTTTTTCTTTACAGGTTGGAAAGCATTGGGATATTTAATTTTCGGAGCGGTTATGGCGATGGGCGTACACCCCGTTGCAGGTGAGTCAAAAGAAGTCTTTCCGATTCTATAAAGAAGATACCTAGTCGTTTCTAGAAAATAAAACAAATATGTCGAATGTCCGAAGAAAAAAAAATTTTTTTTTTTAAAAGCTTGTAATGTGGATTTTTTGTGTGGTGGTGGGGTTAATTTTTACAAAACAATGCATAAAAAAATACATACAGACGAACATAGAACCTCCTTTTGGAAGTCGGTTCAAAATGAAAGATGTTGAATTTAAACTCTGAAACGGATGGACAATGGTGATTGCCCGATTTGTAAGGCAAGCTGGGTCCCAGTGGAAAATCGTTGTGCCCTGAAGATTTTTATTTTACATAATAGTAAAAACTTCTTATTTTCATAATCAGAAACCATTTTTCATTTATTCACCCTGGTTCAAAAGATTTCATCGTTTTTCTGTTGTAAAAATCTAGGTTAAAATTAGAAATTGACAATCAAACGGATGTCGACGTAATGTTTAACTATTAATTAACTTTAACTTTATTCCCAGGGTGAAAGAAATTGTATGATAAATACCCTGTACACAAAAAAATAAATAGGTAATGTTTTTAAGTTATTATTCCAATCAGGCACATGATACCACAAAAGGGACCTGCTCCGTGTCAATCTCCTTTCAATTCTTTTTTTTTTATTTCTTTGAATTATTTTGTATTTATAATTTCCAGGGCATTTCGTAGCTGAGCACTATATGTTCCGTAAGGGGTATGAGACGTACTCGTACTACGGGCCTCTCAACTGGATCACGTTCAACGTCGGCTACCACAACGAGCATCACGACTTCCCAGCGGTACCTGGGTGTAGGCTGCCCGAGGTATATTACTGTATAATATTAACTAGACGCCCAGTAGTGGATGTAAATCGACAATAAAATAATTTAAATTTCAAGATTTTTGATGATTTTGAAGCGACGGTAGCCTAATGGCTAGGGCGTCGGACTTGCGATCATGCGGTTGCGGGTTCGAATCCCACCCATTGCACTACCGACGTGAACCCACTCGTAACACAAGCATCTTAGCTTAGCACGAGGGGTTAACAAGATTGCTAAACTTTCTAAAAAAAAACAAAAAGATTGATAAGGGTCGAAAGTTTTTGATTAAGGCCCAGTTTTTTATCCCTAGTTAACTCAACTAATGGTTAAATATACTAATAGTTTTAAATTTCAATAAAACGCGTTTTGTTTGCCAATCAAAGGGTCAAATAAGTCTAAGAGTTAATTATTTATACATTTGTTACACTAAAAGTTTATGAATAAACATTTTCTACCGAAGTTTGAAACCATCAAGTAGGATATTTAACCATTGGTTGAGTCAACTAGGGATCAACTAAACTGGGGCTTAATCACGTAATCTCCGGCAGGACTTGAACCCGCGACTCCTGGTTTAACGAACCCGTTGCTTTTCCAATCTATTTTTTTTAAGGTTACTAGCAATGTGGGTCGCACATTACTAGTAATCTTGTTAACCCCTCGTGCTAAGCTAAGATGCTCGTGTTACGAGTGGGCTCACGTCGGTAGTGTAATGGGTGGGATTCGAACCCGCAACCACGTGATCGCAAGTCCGACGCCCTAGCCATTAGGTTACCGCCGCTTCAATTATGTTTAACTAATTTAAATATGTTATAACATTTTAAATTAAAACAGTCAATCCAATCCTACCTCTTTAGAATATTAGTTCAGGAATGAATTTTAATCTACAGGTGAGACGCATAGCGCCAGAATTCTACGACAACTTACCCCACCACGACAGCTGGTCCAAGGTCCTGTATGACTTCGTTTCTGACCCCGACATCGGACCTTACGCGAGGATCAAGCGTAAGCACCACGGACTTAAAAGTTAAGTTCATTCCTATATTACGATTTTGATCCATCATTGTTTACCCCCTGCCTGCCCCCAACTTTGTGTAGGACCGATAATCGAACCGATTTGGATTCCGACGGACCTTTTTGTAGGATGTACCTATGCGTTGTATTGTAATCAGTATGTTCTATGTTTCTCCTACAAAAAATCGGTCACCGATTATCGGACGCCGTAGGATTTAGAGTAAGGGTGTTATGGGTAAGAAATTTCGGATTTCGGATACTGGTTTATTTGAAAACTACCGTCGTTCCCGCTTTCCGCGTATTATTGACGTATTGGTATAGAAATATATGTGTATAAACATCCTTTTTGTTAATTTAAATTGTAAACTACCTGTATACCAAATCCCACATACAGACAAACAATTTTTATATTTGTAGATACGATTTCTCACAGGTATTATTTTGAATGCCTGATGATTTCGCTACCAAAACATCCTTGCCTTACAAAATCTACCGTTGTTGGTTAAAAAACAATGATGGTATCACCTTCATAATTCAGGTAGATAAATGTATTTTTTTAATGTTGGTAGAATGCGTTTCCGATGTCTAAAAATTTTGCTTTAAAATTTAATTTAAGTATTTTAATATTCTTTTAAACATCACAAACGCAATCTGCAAGAAAAAAAATGTTGATCTTTTTTTAATTAAATTATGGATTTCATAAGAAATGTATGTATTATTCTTTAATTTAAGTTTTAATTGTTTTAGTAAATACAATTTTGTAGTTTCATGCTTCTAATTTTGCGGGGTAAAAAATATTCTGAATTTTCTTTTTTTTTTTCCATAAATTGTTATTTGAGTGTACTTCGTATTTGTATTGAGCATATTCTGCAGTCTTTGATATTATTCTTACCCCAAAACTAATATTTGGAACACTTTTTACCCCACAAATTAAGTGTGATGATATTTTTGTTGATTTTACTTTTGTGTAGTACATATGGATATTACATTATTTTTTATTAACTGTTACATAATAATAACTATGTATAGCTTCATACACTTTCGGAACTTTTAGGGTAAATATAAATATTTAACTGTCTTTATTTACCCCAATCTTAGGAAAAACGGCATGGTACATACCAAAAACTAGCATTTATCACTTTTAATGTTATTTTGACATCAATAACTTTGAAATATTTGTCCTTAATTAAAACAAAAAGAAACCGGTACCTTTATGTACCGTTTATGCATTTATAAGTTTTTTTTATGAAGGCAAAAAATTTCAAGTGATATGTTGAGAAATACACAAGATGGCGCGAAAATGGGGTAACGGGTTATATTTTATTTAAATTTACGTATATTGATTAACAATTGGATAATTATTTGAATCTCTGCTGTAAGAAAGGATATTAATATATCTTAATATTTGTGTAAATTATAAATTGTATTTTCATACTTTTATTGGGATATTTATATATTTTGGTGCCTATTTCCAATGTAAACACGGAATATCATTACAGGCAATGCTAAAAAGAAAATTGTCGAAAATAAAACCCGATTTATTTATTAAATCTGGGTTTTAAATATATGTATAACAAAGCGACGGAATTCGTTTCAGAGGAAAAGCAGATATTTGGACCCTAAAAAAATTAACAATACGTAATGTTCAACCAAAATTGGTCCTTTTTGCATGTAGGTAGTATGTTCTACTCATAACGAACTTAAAAGTACGACATAAATTCCAGTTTTTTTTTTCGTTAAAATGAGGCACCAAAGCAACTTTTTTAAATTTCATTGTATATGTATAACTAAAAATGTATTTTTATAATAACTTCCGTGAGACGAATTCATAATTATTTAGATTCAACGGCTTACTCACCCCCATAACTAGTCGGGCGATCCCGAGAATGCGCGTGAGTGAGCCGTTGAATCTTTAAATAACTAAAAATATAGTTGTTGGGGCAAAACCCGCTTTTGTAATAGTAACTGGTAGCCATAAACTACCGAACTAGCTTACAGGAATGGGGTAACTTACCCCAGTGATATGTACATGGAATTATAATACTTTGTTACAGATTTAATATAGAAATATACATAAACAGTATTTTATTGGGGTAACCCAGGTTAACCTTAGGCTAAGCGCTTACTTCGATAAAAATCTTTGCAAAAATACACCGCTTATTAAAATCGCAAATGCGATTGTTCACAGATTTATATTTTTTCGCAACGATTTTAATTGTAGTGTGCGCTCAGCCTTAGTCCTAAGTTTTATACTTCAAAAGTGTTTCTTCTTTATGGCTCTTCACTGTTTATGATAGCCAATGACAGTAGGAAAAAGGTAGGGAAACGGATTTTTTGGAACGAAAATGGAACGAAAATTTTTAACAAAAAGCTTCAAAAGTTGTAGTAAAAAAATTAGTCAAGTTTTTCATACCTAATATAATATTTAAATATTAAATTATTCATAATTACACTAAAATTATCTCACAGGAATTATCGAGATTACATGTTTTCATGGTAACGGTCAACCTGGTCGATACCTTGATTCCCGTGCCGTAAGTTTATTATAATCATGTACAGCCCTCTCCAATCTTTATGGCCGCTCTGAATGTAGCCGTCGGTACGAACTCACGCATGGTACAGTCATACTACTACATAGTCTCATACACACTACTAATACACTGGCACTAACGCGCGGGAGGCGAGGACGCTTGCGGGTGGAAGACAGCGCGCGCGGGCGTGCCCTGCCTCCCCGCCCCGCGTACGTCCCGCTGATACCTGATAGCGTGTTCTGCGCAGCGTAATGCGGCTAGCTTCGGAGCGGCCATAAAGTTTGGCGAGAGCTAAAAAGCGATAGTTTAAAAGTTAATGTTGATATTGTATCTATGTATTCTTGATACATCTAAATGTGACTCATGTTCTTACTGTACTTTTAGAAACTATATTTCTGAATGGTCATTTATGTAATATATTATATTAAAACATGTTATTATGTCAACAATATGTTTTTTTTATGTTTAATGTCGTGGCCTAGCGACTTTTCCCAAGTAATGATCCTTGGAAAAAGTGTTCAGTTTTATGCACCTGGTTACCTCGTTGAATATCCGCACTCCTTTAAATTAATCCTGTATGAGAAGAGGCCTGTGCCCAGCAGTGGGAGATTCATAGACAACCTTTACAAATAAAACAAATAATTTTCTTCATATATTTATTCCACTCTTGTATTATACAGTATAAACTGGACGGATCTTAATTCTATTACTATCTACAATCAGTACATTGCATAGGTAATACGTAAGCCATCGTAACTATTCAAAATTCTACAAAAAAAAACTAAAAAAAAATTTAGGTATGAGATACACTTCAATAAAATGCTCATAGATCATGGATATAGAAAAAATCACAAGATGTCTCGAATCCGTCCTCAAATAATTGCAAAACAAAATGCAAAAAAAAAAAAAAAGTACGGCCCAGCTTTTCGAACTGTAGTCGTATTTTTTTTTGTTTTTGTTCGCTGTTTCGTAAAAACAATTTAATGTTATGCGGATAAGCGGGTTAGACAAGGTATATATTCTACAATCATTATCGGTGATCGAATCGCTCAAATGTATGAAAGTGACAAGTCCTAGGCCCAGTTTTTGATCCCGAATTATCAACCAATGGTTAGCGTGACTTATCGAAGACTAGCTTCGGCCTGCCTGGATTGCAGAATTGGGTCCAAAAAGATATTTAAATTTGAAAAGCTTGCGCTGTAATAGAGAAAAATACCAAATTTCAAAGCTGTCTGCCGACGGCTTAGCTCGTGAACAATTTTCAATTTTCCCTCGGGAACTACTAAAGGAATCGGGATAAAAGGTAGCCTTTGTTATTTCCCATATCAAAGGCTACATGCATCCCAAATTTCATCTAAATTCGTTCAGCCGTTTTTTCGTGATTGAGTAACAAACATCCAAACATAATGTCATTTCCATACATTTAATTTAGCGATTTCTATCATCGTTAACGCTTGTCGAAGTGTACAGTCAACAGCAAAGTAGATGATCAAAATGATAAATTATACCAAACATTTTTGTTTTTTCTATATCAATGTAGAAAGCGGTTATAAATATTGTGCGATTTTTAAGGCACTCTAAAAAGGCACTATATTTTAATACTTTGTTTTATGGCATAAATGCAGTCGTAAGTTAGTAAATGTAGATATTTATACTAAAATTACATTTACCGAAGGGCCAATTAAAAAACCACGGCGTTAAGTTCAATCGAATTCTGATCAAGGCATTTTTTTTTACTTTATTAATTAAAAGAACTGTGTTCTTAAGTTTCGGTGATGTTGAAATATTAGTTGTGCTTCCTGGGGAGTTATTATCTAAGTACAATCAAAACATAACGTGGCATTACGCAGATTAGGTATAGTTCAAGAATCACGTACGCCAAATCTTTTTTGGGTTAAAGTTATAAATAGCGTAACAAATCTGACTTAAAACTACTTTTAAACGGATTCTATCGCGGTTTATTTTGATTTTAGTTCCCGACGTTCAAATAAACCGCGATAGAATCCGTTTAAAAGTAGTTTTATTTCAATGTCTAATATTCGCGTAAACCTCAGAAAACAATAATCAGACTTAGTTTTATAAAAGTCAAAACTAATGAATTTAATAAGCCCGTGGTTCCTTAATAGCCACAATACGGTATTTAGATAATGTAGTATTATAACATAAAATTATCGATCGAATCGAAGTTACTTAAAGAAAGACATGGAATTGATGGAATATTAAAAATTCTACTTAAAATTATAATCAGATTGATGGGAATCGTTAATTAATTAATAATCTAAACAAAAATTGTTAGTTTAATTATATTGAACAAAAGTTATAGTGACTAATAAAACTACTAACTTTCAAATATATCATTTTCGTTAAAAATTGTCAACTTATTATAAGTAAGTAAAATTGAGAAGCTTAATAATTATTTAAAAATTAATAAAAATACAATACTCTTCGCCCGGGACTTTTATTTTACGTTTATCGTATAACGGAATGGAACCCGCTACCAATATTTCTAACACTCAAACACTGTGCCAATATATCTGTCTTTACTTAGCAACATATTTTCGTCAGATGATAAAAAAATTGTGTTATATAAAATATAAAGTCATAAACATTACAATTTGTAACTTAATTCATATTGATAATAATAAAATGTGATAGTAATAATTATATTATTGATACAATACAATATGTAACAAAACCCCGGTCCGATCCCTTAGACTATTATTCGGTATCGTACTGCGAACACATAGACGTAGCTATGAAATGAATTTCCAATAATTAAATCAATATAAAAACTGATCCAAGGCAACAGCTACACTGACCGCTCCTCAAAGTTCACGTAAGTACTTATTACCTACAGTTTTATGTCAATGAAGCCGCCTATGCGAGACGGTTCATGAACTGTACCACGAATACGCCTTTATTGGATCGGACAGGGGCATTGTTACATATTGTATACATTAATATGAGATTCAAGGGTCTTTTAAACATGTCTTATTTAAGGAAACAGTCTTAAATATTATTTAATTATATATTCTTGTGTTTTTACATTATTTTTAATTACTTAGCTGCCTTTTCTCAAATAAAAACATCGAAATTAAATTCTTGAACGCAATAAAACAAATATTTTTCGAGCAAAATTGTCTTATGCTTACTTTTAAGACAGTTCAACTGACCATAAACTATAATACTTTTCTTAAACAATAAAAATATAAAAAAATATGTGGCCAACTCTGTTTTACACTTAATTAATTTTCAAATCAATCAAATCAAGTATATTTATAAGCTAAGAATGAAAGTGCAATATGGTGACAATGCAAACATGTACATCCAGTACATTCCGCCCATGGCTATGCAAAAGTAAAAAAAAACTGAATTATTTTTTATCCTTGGTTTTTGAAGACTATTTGAGACTTACGAAAGTTAGGCAACAGAATTGGCTACATACGGACGGAAATTCTATAACAAATAAGGGCTTATTAAAACTATTAAAACATAATAATTACATACATTTGGGAAGTTTATTTATCAAATCCATCGTTTTTTTTTTCTTTTGTTGTTCTTTAAGATGATTGATGATTGCTAATAATGATAAAATAAATTGGTTTTCATTAAAAATTGTTAAACTATTTGTGTATAGTGACAAGTTGGTTAGAAATGTATTACTTCAGTCATCTTAAAAGCAGTTTTAAATGTGATTTTAGCGCAACACACATTTACATAAACCAAGTGACAAATAATGGAGTTATACAGACTTGAATTAGTTTCTTTTTTATAATAAATAAATGTGGACAACATCACATACATTGCTTCGAATCCAAAGTAACTAGCGAAAGCACTTGTGTTATGGAATCAGAGACAACGAAAGTACCACAAACACCCAGACCCGAGACAATGTAAAAAAAGTGTTTTTCTACATTGACCCGTCCGGGGATCGAAACCGGGACCTCAGAGCTGGCGACACCTTGAAAACCGGTGTGTACGACACTCGACCACGGAGATCGTTAAGAGTTATAACAAGTCTATGATTATTTATCATTACATAGTATAAAGGAAAGTCGCAAAGCACGATAAGCCGTTGGTCCCGACTATCATACAATAATCTTTGACATTCGTTAAGTCATTAAAAATCCGCTAGGGTCGCTAGTGTCGCATAAGGTTTATCTGTCATTCTCCACCAATGAGAGACAAGCTACTGGCCGGCAATTGGTCGAAATTGCCAGATAGACCTTAAGCGACACGCTACTGTCGCTTAAGGTCTATCTGGCAAAACCCTAGCGGATTTTCGACACGCGATATCCCCCATTCTGACAACCAGTCTTACTATGGAATACTGTATTACCTAGCAATGGGTTGTGGAGGTCAGATAGGCAGTCGCTCCATGTAAAATACGGTATTCAGTATCCGGTAAGACTGGAATGCGATCGTTTAGATCTGACTTGACTGCACGGATAGCCGAGTGGTATAGGTCACCACGCTAATTACCACTGTGCGCGACGTGCTGCGGGCTCGATCCCCGCATGGGACATGCATTTGTGTGATCCACAGATACTTGTTCCGAGTCTGGGTGTTCTTTGTGCATGTGATTTGAATGTTTGTGAAACCCCCGCGACACAAGGATTAAATTCCTTAGTGCGGGCGTCGTTTTTCAAAAGAGAGAGAGATAAAGGCAACGGTAATGGATTTGGCGCTGTCTGTATAACTACATATTAATATTATTATCTGTCACTAAAGTTTGAAATATTACATTATGTTTAGTGTGTGTTAATTACGTATACGCGATGAAACCGCTCCTAATCACTGCGGCAATCAAACCAAACTTCACAAACGTGTCTATACAGGATTATTTTAAAAGGAGTGCGGATATTCTACGATGTAATCAGTTGCATAAAACTGAACAACTTTCCCCAAGGAACATAGGTCGAAATCTTAAATAGGAAAATGAAATTTTCATACAAAGTGACAGGTCACGTGACTTATGTTTGTATGAAAAGATGATTTTACTTTTAAGGTTATGACCTATGTTTCTTGGGGAAAGTTGTTCAGTTTTATGTACCTGATTACCTCGTAGGATATCCTCACTCCTTTTAAAATAATCCTGTAGAGAAAACGTGAAATAAAAACACACTATGCACTCAGATTTACAATTTCTCTACTTTACCACCGCAGATCAATAACACCTAGATAGATAATCTTCATACAAGCGCGTAGCTAATAGTGAAGCCAAAAATATTGATG